>JARHVA010006866.1:107500-137500 GCA_037957365.1 Torreya grandis
TATTTTTTAAATTTACTATATAGAAAAACAAAATAACCCATTTCAAACAATAAAAAACATACCAATCATACCATATCACATTCAAAAATAGTAAAACTGAAGTTAATAAAAGCAAACCCTACCTATGAGCATTAAAATAGGTAGTGTAAAGACCAGTTCTCTCTTTCCAAGGTCTCTTTACCACTATATACCTTCTCTAAACTCTTATTCACCCATATATCCCCGTTTCATTCAAAATTTGCATGCCAAAAACCCCAAAAAACTCCATGAAACTAGGTCTTCAGGAAAAAAATGAATCTCTAGTTCCATAATCATTTTTTAAATTTTGTAATGATGGCTCACTAAAAATCCTCCATAATTTAGTTAGTCCAAAATAATACCATCATAGAAAAAAAATAAACTAAACAAAGTCAACTATGTTTCTAATTATGGCTCGAAGAGTCTAGAAACCAAATAATAAAAAAACCCTAGATTCTAACATATTCTAAGTTAAATAATCATGCTAATCCTTATAGTTCAAAAGAGGGCTTTTCACTCCAAAAAAAAAATCATGTATTCTTTAAATTTTATAACCTTCATAAAATTTAAACGTACTCTAAGGTAAGCCATTGCACCCTACCCCACCCCTTAAGAATCATCATGCCATTTGACTAATGTTAATAAATCAACATTTTAATTAAAAAATGCCTTAAGTTGAACAAATCAAACATTTTAAAATAACTATTGATATATATGTATGAAATACATATATTAACTATAATTAAAACATATTAAATATTTATAACATGTTAACCAATAAAACATTAGATGTCTTAATTGCCATTGTAATCATTTCAAACATGTTATTATAACCAAGTAATACTAGTCACAAGTTCACTCATTGCCAAGAGATTAATGCACAAGTATCAACCATTATATACATGGATTTCAACCAAGAAAAAAATTATAATATGCATGTACATCCCAAACACTTCATGTAAATATTAAGGAAATATGTATGAATGATAATCAATCATTACCAAACAAGAAAAAAATGCAAGGCAAGAACACATTAGTAATTCAATGCATGCTATGAACAATAATATTAACTAGCTAGTAACTAACAAGTAGACTTCTAATCTAAGTGGTGTGTACAGGGGTTCTAGTTTCATTCTTTCATCCCCCATTCATCTCCAATTTACCCATCCTCTCTGATGATACCATACCTTGGTCATAATCGTGAGGGTTAACTCCATCCTAGATCCACCTCAATACTATAAATAGTAGTTAGATAATATCATGACATAATCATAATAAATTGTTGTAACTAAATAAAATACATAATCATGATCATAATGTACCATAAAAAATATGAATAGCTAACAACAAGTTAATGATCATGATTTTAAGCAATAAATAACTATCCATAATTAACATATTACTAATCCAACCATTTAACATAATAAATTAACCAATCATTAACCACAAAATCTAATAACTATTATATTAATGAGTCTAGAGGAAAATTAGGATATAACATCCTTCCCCATAAAGCTGGCCATCATCTTGATGACATGTATTTTAACACAAGTTCTGAAATAAAATAGTGTTT
This sequence comes from Torreya grandis, assembly GCA_037957365.1. NCBI lineage: Eukaryota > Viridiplantae > Streptophyta > Pinopsida > Cupressales > Taxaceae > Torreya > Torreya grandis. The sequence goes on from JARHVA010006866.1 coordinate 109,092, forward strand.
ATCAAAAAATAAAGATAATATCCAACAAAATACTAAGAAAACAAATGTGGAAACAACTTATGAAACTCTTCATAGTCTTCCCAAGTGGCACTATATTTAAAACATTGGTCCCACTACACCTTGCACTATGACACTTCTATGTTATGAAATAAGTTTGTGAGTGTCAATTATTTTGATTGGTTCTATTGTGACCACCCTAGGATCTAGTACCTACAAAACATTCCAATCCAATACATGAGAATGATCAACAACATACTTTTTAAGATAGGAAACATGAAAAAAATTATGAATGAGTGTTAAATATGGTGGTAAAGTAAGCCTTTACACCACATGATTAAAAAATTATAAGACCTCTAAGGGTCCAACATACCTAGGAGATAACTTGGCTATTTTTTCAAATTTAATTGATATTTTATGTGGTTTAACTCAAAGAAATACTTTGTCTCCCATTGAAAACTACCTTGTTATTTTTATATTGGCATAGCTCTTCTACCTATCATTACCTTCAACAAACCTTTGCCTTATTAACTCAACCTACTCTTCCATTTCAAGAAGCATATTTAGACCAAAGACTACCTTATCTTATAACCTATCCCAACTAATTAGTGTTTCATACCTTATTACATATAATACCTCAAATAGAACCATTTTTAGAGCTGATTGGTATGATTTGTTGTAGTAAAACCTAACCAATGGAAGATATTCTTCTCATTTGTACTACTAGTCCATGTAATGAATTCTTAGAAGATCTTATAAAACCTAAATCACCATCTATGTTTGTCCATCTATTTCTAGATGGTAGATAGTAGTAAAGTTTAAATCTATACACAAATCTAAGTTGAGAGTCAATATGAATCTAGAAGTCATTTTTGGGTCCATATCCAAAATAATATTTTCTATAAACCATGCAATCTCTAAAAATCTTGCATGAATCTATTTGTAATCATAGGTTCATCATCTGAAATATTACCTAGAATAAAGTGAGATACATTGGTGATTTTATCAACAACCACTAAAATCATGTCATGTCAGTTCTAAAACATAGGAAAAACTTGGACAAAGTCCATGACAATGACTTTCCACTTACATTTTGGTATGGTATGTGAGTATATCAACCCAACAAGATGCACATGCTCAATCTTAACTCATAGACATTATAAACATCATGAAATAAAATCTACTACATCTTTCTTAATTCTTTTTCATAAATATAATGGCCTTAGCTCTACCAAGATCTTAGTCACACCTAGATGGCATGAATAAGAAATATTATTTATTTCTTTGAGTATTACACTCCTCACATTCTCTTTATTTGGTATATAAATATTTCCTTTCTACTTGTTAACTACCCAAGTTGCACTCTCTTGAAGAGGACTATTCAAACTCTCTTCAAACTTGGACTAACATGAGATTGAGCTATAGGTTGTGGGTTACTTATAGTCTAGGTCAAAATTCTAGATTATGGGGCTATATCTCTTGATTTATCAACTTTAATCCTTATTTTAAGACCTAAATATATTGGGATGAAAAGGGTAAATATGAAAACTTAGAAATAAACCTACACTAATAGCAGTGATACACTAATACTTGACTATCCTCTCTTGATTTATCCCTTATACACACTTATGAATCTGATGAAAAATAACAACTAATAAAACCTCTTAGGAAATTCATAGGCATGAATATTTCATGTGAATATCAGGTTTAAGGTATGCAACTTGAAGGCTAAGAACATAGGTCTACACTAGACACTATTAGACCATTGACACTTCAAAAACACTCTTGCCTATTAATACTTGACACAACCTGCATAGAATGACAACATGGAATTAGGTTCATGAAAGGACATAATAAATATATTGAAACTAATACACTCAAAAAATTATCTATCACAATACACACTAGTATTCAAACAAAAGTTCTATAACCGTTCTTCTCTATTGATTCAAAGGAATAAGGTACAATTTTGGTGGAGCTTTGCTACACCCAGCAAAGGGATGAGAACAAAGAGATAAATGAATAATTATATAGAATTTTCATGAGATGGAGAAGTATCCAAGTGTATAAGATGCCATGAAGAGACCAAGGTGGCCATAAGGTAGTTATAATAGTCATAATTACTCCTATGCGCTGATTGAGTGAATGATTGTCTTAAATGGGCTATTTGAGGTGTTGGTGCCTAGTTTTAGAAATATTTGACATGAGAAGAGTCCATTTAATCCACATTTAATTAAACCCATCTCTTTTCATTATTTATAAACATTAAAAGTGGCTAAATGACCCCTTTTTCCATGAGCATCAATTGACTACCTATGCCTACATTTTGACCTTGGTGTAAAAATTGCCCAAAAACTTCATTATGATATTAAAAATGGGGTATTATCTCTTAAATTTAAATTTAAAAATGTCCCAAGGTGTCTCATTAACCTCATAATTCCACTCTACACCCATTAAGACCTTCTATTTTCTAATTAATTAGGCCCCACCTATATATCCATCATCTTTCTACTCATTAACTCCTTAGGTGATTGAGATAGTTGAAATAGACTCCCATATCATATGAGAAGAATTATAGTACTCCTAGATTAACCCTATACATTCTAATTTATACCCTTCAAAAATATTTCATCTACAAACTCATCTACCTTGCATAACTAGGCTATTTAGACTAGCCCCATAGATTGGCTAATTAGGAGAAGTTAGCAAAGATACGTATAAGTAGATACATGAACAAATCTAACTTTGGAAAAGAAAAACAAGAATTTCTAAAATTTACCATGGTTTAGAATTCTTGACTAGGTCTTGTACCCCATTTTATACTCTAAACCCTACAAACTTACATTTTTAGGAGGTGTTCATACAACATCCATACAATCAGGGACCATAGACATGACCTCTCCTATGTGGAAAACATGTTCCAAGTGTTATTCAAGAGTTTACTTCTTATTTATATGAATATCTCACCAAATATCTCTATTTGAGTCCTTATTAGGATGTTATAGGGATTTAAGAGTACCTAAGACTCTTAATGATGGTTCATAGAGATTATGACTTAAATAACTAAACCAATGACAATAAATTCATGTTAATAGACCACTCTACCTCTCTTTAAGTGATTTACCTCCCATGAAAAGTTTTCATACATTTTTGAGAATTTTAAAATGTTTCTTGAGTGAGAAACGTGCCTCTTAGATAATGTTAGGTTGTCTACAGACCAAAAGGACTAACTATAAGAACTCTCCTAGAACTCAAAGTGGCTAAAAGGTCCTTAAAAATTATGATGACCTCTCCCATGAAGGTATAAGGTGCACTTACTTCTCAATTGGCTATTTGATCCACCTTCTAGTGACACTACTCAAATGGATGTATTAGACCAGTCTATTTAAACACATTAATCTTGAGTTTTGGCCCTAACCTTGGGGTTGTGAGGTAACCCTACATTGTTTTCAACTTGAAGATCACCTCAAAGTTTCCATAAAATGGAAAAATTGGTTTGATTAGGCTATTTGGATGATTTTTAATACACACAACTATTAATGTCAACATCTATGCATATCTTATTATAGAACCAATCATGTAAGTCCCTATAGATGACTACTAGAGGGTTATTTAGAAGATTTAGGACCCATTCTCTCTCCTTAACTCCATAATACACAAAAACACTTCTCATTTCTCTAATTTTAGGCTCAAACTAGTCTTCTTAGGCCTATTATTTATAATTTGACCCCCGCACATGCCAATAAATGAGTTGTCATGATGTTTAGAATACCTGAGGGAACCTTCAAGACCATTTTAAGATCAAACAACTTCATCTAGATGTGTTTTGAAGGAAGAATCCATCATGATGTACTGTCTAGGGTTTAGGCATGGTTTAGGATGTCCACCATCTTAATAATTGTTAATAACATATGAAAATATAAAATATAACCAATTTACATGAACTTTAGTGAATTTATGCCTTCATCTTACCTCAATATCTTGGGTACCTATGCAGAAGGTGTGTGGAGAGAGGAGTATTAAAAGATGACCTTTTGGCTTTCTATTAGTCAATTTTAGTAGGCTAACTTCTTAAGGATCATTAATTAATCCTAGACCATTAATTCATATCATTATTTTATGGATTTTTATTCCATTTGGGTACTTAAATTTCCCCAAGGGAATTGAGCCTAAGACTCTCTATGGTGAAGTGTAAAAACACTTGAAGTTATATCTCGAGTTGACTGTGTTGGGGTTTTATGGCTTGAATAGGGTTTTGGGGTCATTCTAACCTTTTTATTTATTTCCTTCACTTGAAACCTTCTTATTAAGACTTTAAACACTCTTACACATCCTTCATGGCCATAAACCTTATTTTAAGTAATTGGAGATGCTTCAAGATGACATTAGGGTTTAGGACTAAGCTCAAAGTCTATCTGCTTTAGCCTACCCTCAAGGGCATTTGATTGGAACCCTAGATGTTTCTTCCCATTTATTGTATATTAATATCCTAAAAACAATCTTCAAATACTTTATAACCACTTGTTAATTATAATCTACCTATAAGTCCTTCAAGACATCAAGTCATTATCTATCCTTAGAAATGACTATCAACACACTGGGCTAGGTCTGAGACAAAACACTGGGTATGTCCACTATTTTATTGAAATAAAAATGAGAATGGATACTTTTAAACATTAATAATATATTATTTAATTAATTTTAAGGCTTGGTTATGCCTACAAAGGCCTTAAACAACAATTTTGTCTTGACTAGTTGTAGGCTACTTGCAACTCTGATTGATTAGTAACATGAGGGTTCTAAGTAGGAATTTGTCCTTTATTTATTGATATTCCCATGGTGATAATATGTTTAATAATGTATCAAGACTATAAACACTCTCATATATTAATTTTCCAACATCCTTTTCTTTGTATACCTTCTCCTTCTTAGGCTTAAGGTTTATACCCAGTAGGCCTGTGTCATTCTCAAGTCTATGTTTGATGTCTTGTTGTCATTTGGATGGGGTAACCACTAATTTTTGAACCTTTAATTATTTTTAAACTTACCTCTCCTTATATTAATGATTTATCTCACCCCAAACAAGATATATTTCTCAATTCACACCAACAAAGTTATATGCACTCATTTGCCTGCATTGACTATCCACAGGGATATATGAGACAAGGCTATGAGATAGTAGAGTGTTTAAAGTCATTTAAAACCTATAGTGACCCTTTCTCACATTATCCTTAATTTATTTAAGGTTTATATTCTATATTCCTAGGGGTGGCCCATACATAGTGCTCTTGAAGACTCTTACATAATAGGCTAAAAATGGTTTCCTACTGACGACCATTGACTTCTTTAGCAGGGTATGAATGACCTATATAGATCAATGATTTTATGATTTTATTATTTTTTATGGTTTATATGGGTATATATATATATATATATGTTCATATGGTTCATACTTGTGAGTAATGGTTGATGAGTTGATGAGGATGATTATGGATTGGTATATCATTTGAACATTGAAATTAGGGTTGGAACATAATGAAAAGTTAGTGAAGACAACATGAAATGGAAAAAGGCATGAATATGACATTAAATAAAGTATGATAACCTAAAAAATACAAACCAAAGGAATACTAGAGACCCTAATACACATAACTATGAAAACATGTCACTTTGGAAGTAGGAAAAGGGCACATATAGTTAAAATGTGAAAACTATGAATCTCCAAGGAACCTTAAAATTGTCTAAGAAACCTTAATTTATGCTAAAATAATAGTAAAATCTTTTGGATTATAATAAGGTGTATTGAAGGCCTATGGGGATATCATGGAGGTTAATGAACCTTCTCATAAGGGTATGTTGATGACTTATCATCACTTCAAAACTCTACATATCCTTCATTAATTATGTTTGAAAGCTTTGAGAGCACCATTGAACAACACTCAGTCCTTTCATGTATAAAACTTTAGATGTACATGTAGACCTTCCTTAGAGACACCCTAAGAGGATAAGAGACTGATGTAAACATCTCTTTGGATAAAAAATGTATAGGAAATATTAGAACATGAAAATGATCCTTGAATATTTTATACTTTTTCTAGTGAGATCACTCAACACTATACTTACTACCCAAATATAATTATAGACTATAGACCTTACTAGTATAAAAGTTTTTTAGTTTTATAAGTTCACATGTGTGGACCAAACACTGAAAGATCCTTGAGGAGTTTTATCAAGACTTAAGGAAATAGGAATAATCATTGGTTTGGAAAAATAATTTATAAACCCATGAAAACCATTTTGTTTAATTTGGCTTGTGCACACATGGATGATGCTCAAACCCCTTAGGTTCTTAAGTAATGTCCATAAAGCTTAAGGAACTAATACAAAAACTAATGCTTGTAAATGAAAGCTGACCAAATCTACTTCCTCTAGTTAATGGATTGAATCTTGATTCTCTCTCTTCCATATAGTTTGGCCAATGAGCTTGATGGGAATATAGGTTAGTTTTGAGCTCTACAAGAACTAAAACACCCTATTTTATTTTACACATGCCATTATTGACTTCCCCTTATATAACCCAAACTCAACTTGAGTTAGTTCATAATGTACATATGCATACCATTGGGAAAGACTTTGAATCTTGTAATTTCCCAATATTTTATCATGTTTTAGACAAAAATACATTATTAGAGAACATGATTGTGGGAAATTAGGAGTCGTGTGATTTTTTAAAGTTTGGTACAAATTATGGAAGTTGAAAAAGCATAAATTAGCATGTGTGCCTATTAGTGATAATTAGGTGTTAACCTTTATGAGAATGGGTTCAATAGTGCATGAAATGCCTTGATAATGGCATAATAAATTTCATGAAGTCTATTCAAGGTGTGTATTATGGTTTATTGGCCCATTAAGGTTAATTTAGGTCTCAACATGGTAAAAAATATTGATTTAAGATACACACATGACCTTAAGGAGGCATACCAAATGAATATCAAGCTAAAATCTATGAGGAGACCTTAAGAACCTATAAAAGACATCAATTAGACCAAAAAACTCTCATGATTTTATTAAAAGCTTTAAACTAAACATATCTTATATGATTGGGTAGATCAAAGGTGTTTATGGTTCTTCACTAGGTTGCCTTATCAACTCACCTCCACCATGGCATTTTTTGAATGCTTAAGCTTCATCAAATTAACCAAGGACCTTTATACATGTTTATAAAATTATAAAAACACTTAAATAATTTGAGACAGAGCTAAGGGGGATCGTCAAGCATGCTATAACATGAAAAGATAGTGATCTTGTTTGAACAACATAATCTTACAAGGATGAGTAACAACCATGGAAACTAGTGGTGGATCAGGACTCTAAGAGTTTGCATTGACCCCTTTATAGGTTTGAGTCTATAAAGTGGTCAAAATTTATAGTGAATCAGTTGGAATGATTAGCTTTATGGTCAAAGGAACTCAGAACATCTTAATTTTTCTCTTCATGACTAGAGAGTGAACCTTTGAATGCACATAGACTTCTACCTAATACTTTGCAAACCTTGAGACTCTAGGAGACACAAAAAAACACTAAACAAGAGATAATAAAATAAAATAAACATAATAACAAACAACAATACAAAGTAACAACTAATAATAATGTGCATAATCACTTAGAGGAAGGAGACAAACACTAAATAATATGTATAAGAGGATAATAACAATACTTGAGGAACATACCATTGATAAGGATCTGGAATTCCTCACCATACAATATGGATATCTAGAAATCATTTCTCTCCTTACATCTGGTGAGACATATGGTCCATTCGAAATAATGTCAAACTTTGAGTGTTTGCCTAGCTTGGGATGATCTTCATCCCATTAAGCACCATGTCTCCTTATTGAAAGATCTTGGATGAATCTCTTGTTGACTATTTTGACCACAAGTCAAAATAGGTCAACCCCATATAGTAAAAATATTGATATAGTGGTATTATAAAATCTTAAAGGGTGTGTCATGGTCCTAATTAATTTCATTTGATGTGCTATTAACCTTAGTCATAATCAACAATTAGTCCTAAGTCATTTCATGTCACTTAAGGCTACTATTTTTGAGTCATTTATGAGAGTTGTATAAATTTCCTTAGTAGACAAGTATAAATTTTTCCAAACATCCCCTATGTTATTTTATTGTCAATCATGTGAGTAATAACTAAAAAACTTATAGGTATTGTGTTGAAATCAAGAAAATAACTGAAAAAGGGAGGATTTATGTAGTTATAAAACCTATGCAAGTGTTTTGGCATGTGTATAGGTTTTTATAATGAATATCCATCTTCCCTGAGTTCACTTATACATTTGATATACTTTTTAAGTCTTAAAATTTGCCTAAAATTGTTTTTCTTCTCCATCATTTCACTAGGCATGCAAAAATGGTTAATAGGTTTTCTCATGGTATGGCTAGTAGGAGAAGAATTGGGTCAAATGCCTATGAGGGATGATAATAAGCTTAGTCCAATTCCATTTCATGTTAGTATTTTAGGGATTGACTAATTTTGATTTATGAACTATTTTTTAGAAGTTAACTACCTCTATTTTCATGCTTATCCACACACCATGTAGGTTTTCTCCTTGTTTGAGCTAATACATACAAAAAAGTACTATAAATGGTACTTAGGAGTATTAAAATCCTATTCACATGATTCTTGTCATGGTTTTTAGGTTTGGGATTAAAGACAAGAGCACAAACATCTCAAATTGCTAGTTGAGAGACACTGAGGAGTTTTTAGATAGTTTCATCAGTTATAAGAGATTGCATCTCAATTTGACCTTCATATAAATGAAAACAGAAGTTGACATGTTGATATTTTATATTTAAATTCATGGTGATTATTTCCTTCTTGTGAATATATGGTCTCAAGGCCATATAGTGAGCATGTTAACATAATCAACTTTCTATAAGATTGTCATACATAGTTAGGTGGTAAGAAACCTCTCAAACCCATGGTGGTTAGGGATAAGGTTTAAAAAAAGTTAAGGTAGTTCCTAAGGTGGAAATATATCTTTGATATATCTAATTATAGTTTGAGATTAGTTGAGATAACCAAATATCTAACATAGTCATATAGTTATGCCTTGTCTGCCATTGATGTACTTACAGGGGGTTCATAAAGGAGTGGGTGTTGCATGGTTTTTTTTTTTAATATTGTCTAAACATTTCATAGAGGTTTAATAAGTTCAAAAATGTCATAAACCATTATGAATTCCAAAAAAATTATTCATACTTGAGAATCATGCCCATGTTTTGAGAGAACCATTTAAGGAACATGTTAACTTAAACTCTCTGAAATAGGGAGCATGCCTTATCTTTGATCCTTTCATGGTAAGGTATACTAAAGTCTATATAATTCTAAGTGTTCAATAATGAAGATAAAACCTAGTATTAAGGTCTTAACCAAATAAATTTAATGTTTTGTTTTAATAAATTAGTGTAGATGGATACTTCATCCTAAACATTCTCTCACTAAAAATGATAGTGTTTTTTACAACATGTTAAACTTTAAAAGACATTATAATCCAAGGTGGTAGGATAGGAACACGTCTTCATTTAATTGACCTTATTAAGTTAATAATGAGACTAGTGGTCTAAATAAAATTTAGAGGGGTGAAAGTAGAGGGTCTTGACCTATACCATCACCTACAGGTATACCCTTGCCCTCAAAATCTCACTTATAGTTTGATTGTAGGTACCTACAAGCTCATGATATAAACCTTGGAGATTGGCAACCTAAAAACATACAAAATTTCCATTTGGAGTTAGTTCCAAGACCTTAAATATATCTTAGGGTGTGTCTTATAGAATACAATAGTTTAAATGTAACCTATAAAGTCCTTTTTGGTCCAAGAATGATCATATATAGTCGACTGTAGTATGAGAGTGCACTAAAGCATAATTGTCTTGATGTTGTCCTAACATGTGCATGATGAGAACAATTATAAATTAGATTGGAAGTAACTATGATTAATTAAAATGGTTATTAAATTATTAGGCATAGGTTCTAATATAAAAATTCACCTATAGGCATGTTAATTATGAATGAACAACATAGTAACATAACTTGCCAACTAGGCTTGTTAAAGTGGAAGGTATACATTAAAGAGTTTCGAAAATGTTAGGATAATGAACATGTTTGGAGTGCATCAAAAAATTATAATTAACATATTATTATATTCCCAAGAGATTTAAAATTAGATCATGTAATGTTTTAACATAACAACCTATAGTCAACACAACAACCTTGTGCACAACTAGTGATACAGAAGTCTACCTTGGGTTTTGTGATGTTTGGAGGTGATAAGAGTATGATTAAAAATTGAGGTTTTTTTCATAGGGTCCCCATAACTTACCCAATATTCTCATAACCTCAAAATTATTAGGATAATAGGGTAAGTTGCTTTTATTATATCTCAGATAGAGGGCACTCCCAAAGAGCCACACCCTATAGGTTAATCATAAGGAAGGTAATAAGGTGAGTTGGTATATATTGAAATAATTAATAAGGGTTTAGGAAGTTGTTTTAAACATTAATAAAAATTAATAAGGATTCACAAGTTCTAGAATTCAAATATGGTGGCCCAAACTCACAAATGGATAGTCAAGCCTATAAAACCTAGATTAGGCCTAATGCTTAAAGGGGGGATAATACCACTTCTAGGGCTAGATAAAACTTATAATACATTGGATGAAATTTATTGGGAGATTTAAGGTGAGTTTAATATTTTATTTTTCAAATAAGCATCATAAATGGGCCATTTCTTAGCTTAAAATAAACTCAAGGTGTGCAAAATGCACATAAAGGCTCGAGAAGACATCTTAAAAATCTCATATTTGTATGGAGGTTTAGCATGGGGACCTGAAGATTTGGGATATGTTGAATATGGTCTTAAAAAATATTCTATTTAAATTTGTCTGAGGATTGAATTCCATACTTTTATAAATAAATATTAAGGGTCAAAAACACCTAAAACCCTCCAAAACTCTTCCTAATGATCCAATGGGAAAGACAAATAACAAAAGGCATATAAATGAGTTTTATGACTTTAAACATTATTTTAACTTATAGATGACTCCCCCAATCTACTTCCCATCAAGTTGGATTGTACCTTATCTATATGGATAGGGTATAAAACTAGTTTTCTTGACATATTTTGGTTTTTCTTAGGTATAAAAAAGTCTTAAAGGATGCGTATAATTTTTTTAAGTCAAGTATGACCTAATATAACTCCTCATATCCATTTATTTCTTCAAACAATCACACAAGTACCTATACTAGCACCTTCAATTTAGGTAATCCAAACTGGCATAGTGAATGGAAGATGATCATCAAGTGAAAAGGTGATAACTCTAATTGGGAGGCCTTTAATGTATAATAAATGGTTTTATAGATATGATTAATATTTTAAAGTGTCATACCACCCCATCTATGTATTGTATTGAACAACTAATGGGCATCTTGGTGACAAGCGTGAGGAATGAATGAAAGAAGGATGATGGTGATTATAGGCAATGAGAACACTTATCCAAAAGAATATTAGTGATTATGGACACATAAAATGCATGTGAGATATTTTTATTAACCCCATAATCATATTCCATATGTGTTAATTGTTCTTAGTCTATTGTGGACTTCTCAAGAGAAGCCACTAATGAAGATATTTTCAAAGAAGCTAGTTGAGAGGTCTTACACCAAATTTGAAGAGTTTTCATGCTTGGAAATAAATTTGTCCAAAGAGACTTTGCATGGTATATTTAATATTCCATTATTATAAATATTTAAATCTCTCTCTCATCTTGACAAGTGGAATTGTGACCCTTGAGCTCCACTTCTCTCTCTCCTCTCTCACATTCTATAAGTACTAGCCATTTTGGCTCTTGCTTTCTAATTCCACACCATGTATGGTGAATCCATTTTTGTTTGATGTTGTAATTTTCATTTTAATAATAAATTAAATATTTCTTTGAGTTTAAAAACATATTATCTAAGTGTTTAAAGTGATTTATGGTGAGGTCTAGTGATAAACAACTATCCTTGTCTTCTCTTTGTCCTTTCAAGTTTAATATAAGAAGTTCTCATTCTAATAGGTCATATGGAGTGTAGATAGTGTTTTAATCTCCCTTAAAGTTTGAAATTGTCCTTAGAGTTTTTAATATGACCTATTGTCCAATTACCTTGATAAATATTAAGCATATCACCTCTATATTAAAATACTAATGTTAGAACATCTTAGGACTTTGAAGCTAGTGTTGTAAGTCTTATTTCTTAGTGTAAGATTATGAGGATATGGTGAAGATTTTAATGTTTTATAACCCCCTTATAATATATTTCTTTGATAAATAATTCTAACCATTTTCACATAAGCAATCGGTTAGTATAGGTAATAATCACTTAAAGGTCAATTCATGGAGCTAACCCTTAAACCTAGAGGTCTACCTCTACTATAGGAAACCCATAGGCCTAGAGGTATTCCAATTTTGTATAAATACTATATTAGGCCTAAAATACATCCTCTAGGGTAAAATATCTAGTGATAGCAGCTCTATTATCAAGTTATCTCTTGACTTATTGTTGACTAGACCACATGGCATGCATAACACTATCCCTTATTTACTAGTTAATTCATTCTTACTTCCATTTCATCATCTTCCATGAGATAAAATTGGTTTAAAGTCTCTAAGGCTAGTATTTTAATGGAAAAAAGGAGTTTTACCTCTCTACCATAAAAAAGGAGGTAAGGAGAGTGACCATTAGACCTCTTAAGATTGATCATATCTACCCAAAAGGTAGTTTTAATATTAATGTGCCATTCCCTTTTACTATCCTCCATTATCCTCTTAATGATCCTTATCAAGTTTTGTTTGGTGGACTCTACTAGCCCATTACCCTATAGGTAGTAGTTAGAGAAAAATTTGAGATAGATTCCATGGTTGAGGGCCCATTCACACACTTTAACATTACTGAAGGCCAAGGCATTATCTGATACAATAGTGGAGGGGACCCCAAACCTATTCATAAGACTATATTAGAACTCCAAAACTAAGTTCTCATTAACTTATTTGAGTGAACTTGCCTTGACCCACTTTGTAAATTAATTAGTGGCTATTAGAACACACTAATGCCCAACACTAGAAGGGGGATGGACCATGCCTATGAAGTCTAAGCCCCATTACATGAACGGATATTTGACTGAGATGGGAAATTTGGGTAAGGCATATAATCTATATTTATCGATGAACATGGCACACGTAAAACATTTCTTAACCCAAGAATGTGAGTATTTAGATAAGGTGGACCAAGATTAGCGCGATCTAATGATTTTTGGAGGCTATAGTCTTGGATGCAAAGTTTCCACCTATAGGCCCATCATGAAACTTCTATAAAAACCTATAAATTTGACTTGATTCAACACACCTTAAGAGCATACCTCCTATGTCCTTATTGAAGAGAACTCTATGAAAATAAGGACATGTTTTTAAAAAAATGTGTATCTTTATTAATACCCTTATAGTGCTTAATTAAAGAAATCAATTGGTTGTTCTATTCATTCATCATTTTGTTGCATTAGAATAACATAAATGACATCATTTTTGGAGAAGGCATCATAAAAAAGTCCTTGTTAAAGTTAGGGTTGAGGAGGGTGGGAGATTGGGAGATGGCCTAGTTAATGGCCTCAAAAATTATTTTTCCTTCCTTTTTCATGATAATTCCTTGTGCTTATTGATCATATGAGTTAGTGGCTTCACCAAATCTACAAATATTAGGATGAACTTCCTTATGAAGTTAATATTTCCCAAGAATCTCTATAAGCCTTTCTTGTGCTTTGGTAGGGGTAAGCATAGGATTATTTTTATTCTATCAAGATCAATGGAGAAGGCATCTTTTGACATAATATGTGCTAATAGAATACCTTCATGGACTAAAAATATGCATTTATTGGGTTTTAATGAGATCTTAAACTACCTACACCTATCAAACACTAACCTCAAGTATGCCATGTGATCCTTAGGATTCTTTGAAAATACAATGATGTCATCAATATAGATGAGTACCATATAATTAATGAACCCTTGGAAGGCTACATCCATTACCCTTTGGAAAATTTCCCCTTCACTAGATAGTCCAAAGGGCATCTTCATGTATGCATAGGTGACCCACTTTATTGTGAAGGTAGTCTTGTCTCTATCTTATTCTCTCACCAATATCTAATTATACTCAAAGTATCCATCAAGTAAAGAAAACCTCTAAGAGCCTGTAACCTTCTAAAGAATTTGATCCATGGATGGTAGGGGATAATGATCTCTCAAAGATACCTTGTTAAGGTCTCTAAAGTTAGCACATAAATGTATCTCTCCATTATTCTTCCTTATAGGCATAATATTTTCCACCCATGAGTAATGTTTAATAGGGAATATGATATTAGATTCAATGATTTTATCAATTTCATTCTCTTGAGCACCAAAAATTTGGGGTTGACTGGTCTTTATTTTTTCCTTATTAGTTTTTCATTCTCCTATAACTCTATGGTGTGTTTGGCCAACCTAGGGTTAAAATCTTTCAAAAATGGTACTCCCATGAAAAAACATATGAAGACTCCTAACATATGGCTATGAATTAAGGTCTATCGTCTTTGGTATTCAGTTTCCCTAACTTAATCAACTTGTCTATGAAAATAACTACCTTCTCATAGTGTTCCTCTTTGGTGGAGATACTCACCTTTTCCTTCCTCAACTGGTCATATTCATTAAAGATACTATCCAATGTCACCAAACCTTTGGGAAATTTATTTGTCCTCAACTAGACAAATTAATCACCAAACTGATGTTGAAGTCTACTCTGGTTATTTTAGTAGAATTCTACTTCATGATGGAGAAAGAAAGTAATCTGACTATCACTCTCAAAAACTTGCCAACTCACCTCATTATCAAGTAATGATGGCCTACACATTACCTTGATTTATGACTACCCTTTGGTGTCTTTAACTCCATCAAATATGTCATATTGTGCACCAATGGTATCTAGTTTATCTACATGATGATTTGACTGCTTAGGTATGGAATAGATGTCAAAGGATTGGATTTCCTCCAAGATATCTCAAACTCGATGCTTGTAGGATTTTAAAAGTTTATTTTTGACTACACTAATACCCCTCACTTGTTGCACCACTAGTTCACTATCTGCCTTCACTTATAATAGCTTAATTCATCTTTTCCTTTCCAATTGTAGCCCATGAATGAGGGCCTCATACTTTACATTGTTTAAAGTGTAACTAAACTAAAACCTTAAGGTAGAATAGTACCTATAATTGGAATGTGAGGAAAGTATAACACCTTTCCTACTCCCATTCTTTGACCTTGATCCATCAAAGAATAAAGGTCATATGCCTTCATGCTCTTAACTTGGGCTTGTGAGACTATGCATAACAACTCCTTATTCATGCATACATTACACACCTAAGCCTACCTATTCAATGGTATTTTATGTATCATAACCATTGTTTTCTAATTCCCACTCATCAATGAATAAAAATGAGATGCCTTCAAGTGGTTCTTTAGACTCTTGATCATTTATATTCTCATCTTTATCTAAGATAGTGTAGTTTATATTAGATAGGTTGGGCATGTAGGGTTTTAAGCGACATACATAAATATATTTAGACCTTATGGTGACCCTTATCCCATATATAGTCATAAAGACCATGTATGACCAATGAGAAGAAAGATACTCCCAATTTTTGTAGTGAAAACCCTACATAAGCATAGGGCAAAGTAGGGAGGAAGGTCAATTACCATGACATCTTGGGATATGGTGTACTTAATATAGGAAAGCAATAAAATATTTATGTCCTTAATAATTCATATATATTTTTTAGGAGACCCATACAATTGTAAAACTCCCTTTTCATTAGGTTCATATTTGAGTTCTAACTTATTAGCTATAGCTTTGTTCATGACATAAGTACTAGCACCACTATATATCATCCAATTATGAACAAAGGAGTCTAATATTATGATTAAAAAGTAGGAGGGAGGTGGATTAACTAATTTAGGTGCTTTGGATTTATGATATTGACTATCATTAACAAAGGCTAAACTTACCTTATTAACTTATTTATCTATGACATGAAGTTTGGACATCTCTTGTTAAAGAAGATACTTCTACCTTGGAATGAGTAAAGCATCCCACATAGGAATATTGACATGGGCCTTATTAATTTAGTCCAAAATGATAAATTGATATCTAGCTATTTTGGGATTCAGCTTAAAAGTAGAATCATCATTTTGAACTTTTGTGGCTTGGGTAATAAAAGGAAGTTTCTAATATTACCCATGTCTTGATGGTGTCTATTGTGTTAGAATTATTTTGTGTACTTCACCTTGAGTGTTAGCCTCTTGAGTTATTTGGGGATGTGTTTTATTTTCCTTAAACTATCCCAAACTATCATCTACTACCCATATCTTAACCCTTGTGTGGGCTACAAGTAAGTTGTCTACCTTGAGCACATTTTGACCCTAATTTGATGCCACTTTCTCAAATGAATGTTCACCTTATTTAAATTTTAAAAAATTAGTTTTAAAAGTTTCCTTACTTCCATTTCCTCCTTGTTGACTTGGCACCTTAACTGGGGTCATGAAAGGCATGTCTCTATGAGGAATGTGTGAACTTTCCTTGTGTTATGAGGGAGGAATTTTGTCATGTGTTTAAAAGGTAAGACCCTATTTTATATAGGATGTTTGACATCCTTCACCACATGGATCCATTTTCATCTCACTATATTTACCCCATGGATAAGACCACTGACCTTCTTGTGCATAGTTATTCTACGTTGGAACGAAGACCCTTGAACTACTAGAAGCATGAGGATTGAAACTGTTGTAAGGTATAACCTATGTAATCTTCCCTTGTCCTTATTGGTTAGGCTAATAAGGAGGCATATTATATGGATAAAATTGGTAAGTATTTTGGAAATGGGATTGATAAGGTTTATAAGGTGGATTCTACTACCTCTCCAAAACTACTAGTTTGTTATTTTAAGTTTTGATCAATCCCTCTATCTTGCCCAACCTATCTACTTGGCTTCCATCTAAATAGTATTAATTTTTTAGGGCTATAAATGGAACAATAGTGGTAATAAGGGGTTGAATTCATGTAAATAATGGAATGATAGGCTTATGAGTAGGTTTTCCTTCTTGGATTAGACTATTTTGTACTCTTATATCTATCTCATAGGCTTCTTGTAATGTTGACCACCCATTGACTGAATCATCAAATTTTAAGGCCCTTAGGTAATAAAATAAATCATAGTTAGATGTGGGATTGATGATGATAGAAATCCTATCCCAATTTTTTTGAAACTTATAATTAAAATCTACCATGGATTCCTAGGAGGCTCTCTTGATTGAGGTGAGTTGTTCTATGAAGGAGACATGGCCACTCCTAAATTCAAATTGTTTACATAAATGCTTTCTAAATTCATCCCATGTGTTTATAGAGGTAGGTGTAAGACCTCTATACCACTAAAGTGCTTTACCCCTTAAAGAGTTTGCTAAAAGTCTCACGGCCACATTCTCTTGGGGTATGTTGTGTATTGAGCATAGATTGTATATGTATACTTTTTACTCTATAGGGGTGGTTGATTTCTCTTTTATAAAATAGGGAAGACTTTTAACAATATCATAATAAAAAAATTTAAGGTTAGTAACTAGGGTATCATGAAACTAGTTAAGGTTCAAGGGTTTTCCACCATTAAAAGGCACAAAAGCTTGCATCCTAGGCCTGGACGTTGGGATTAGAGCACCTGTAACAGAATTTGTTTGGGTATAATTGGTATAATTAGGATAATTAAGATGTGAAATATTAGGATTTAATCTATGGAAACTAATTATTCTATTAATATCTAATAAAATTTAAACAAATTCAATATTATTACCTTTTAAATAAGATATAGTGGACACCTTTTACATGAAACTACTTGTAGATAATCCACTAAATGTGTTTAATTTTTAGACATTCTCAAAATTTGTCAAAACATATCTCAAAGCATTTGAAATCTAGTCCTACTAGGTGTGTCAAAACTATTATCTACCCAATTTTCACCATCTTGAAGAGTATTTTTCAAACCCTCCTCAAACTTGGACTAACATGGGATTGACCTATAAGTTGTAGGCTTTCTGTAGTCTAGGTCAACCTCTAGCTTACAAGGATAATTACCCTAATTTATCAACTTGAATCCTTTTCTTAAGACTTAATTCTATTGGGATGAAAAGGAAAATATGAAAACTTATAAAGAAACCTACACTAACAGTGGTGATGCACCAATACTTGACTATCCTATCTTGATTTGTCCTTTAAACATAATAATAAATATGATGAAAAATAATAATTGATCAAACCTCTTAATAAAGTCCTAGGAATGTATATTTATTGTGAATATCAAGTTGAAGTTATTCAACATGAAGGATAAGAACATAGGTCTGCACAAGATACTATTATCCCGTCAACACTTCAAGAACACTCTTGCCTATTAATACTTCATACAAATTGTATAGACTGGTAACATGACATTATGTGCATGAAAAGACTAGTTGAAAATAGTGAAACTTATACACTTTATAAATAAACTATAAAAATACACACTAACATTAAAACAAAAGGTTTATAACTATTCTTCTCTATTGATTCAAAAGTATAAGGTATAATTTTGGTAGAGATTTGCTACACCTAGTCTAGGGATGATAACAAAGATCTTAATGCCTCATTATATAAAATTTTCCTAAGAGAAAAAGAAGGATCCAAGTGTATGATAGTTCATAAAGAAACCAAGGTGGACATAAGGTAGTTAAAATAGTCATAATTACTACTTACATGCATTTCTTGGTTGAATGAGTGTCTTGAATGGGCCATTTGAAGCATTGGTGCCTAATTTTAGCAATGTTTGACCTATGGAGAGCCCATGTATACCAATATAATTTAAACCCCTCTTTGTCCATCAATTATAAGATTAAAAGTAGCTAAATGACCCCCTTTTCCATGAGCATTAAGTGATTACTTGTGCCTACATATTGACCTTGGTGAAAAAACTACCCAAAACCTTCATTATGATCTTTAAAATGGGGTATGTATAATTCAAAGGATATTTACACATGTCCCAAAGTGGATCATTAACCTTATAATACCACTTTATTCCCACTAGGACCTTATACCTACTGATTAAGTAGGCCTCACCTATAATTTCCTCATCATTATTCTCATTTACTCATTGGGTGATTGAGATAGTTAAACCAGACCCTTAAATTATCTAATAAGACTTAGATTAATCTTATATTAACCCTTTACATTATCACTTACACCCTTCAAGCATCCTTCATCTACAAAGTCATCTACCTTACATGAATAGGGCATTTAGAATAGCCCCACATATCTACTAATTAAGAGAAGCTAGCAGAGATACTTAAATGTAGATATATGAATAATTCCATCTTTAGAGACTAAAAAAAGTCTTTAAATAAAATTTCCCATGGTTTACAATTCTTGACTAGGTCTTGTAGCCCATTTTCTACTCAAAACCCTACAAACTTACATTTTTAGGTGTTTGTATATCCTCCCAACAATTAGGTACCATGAACATGACCTATCTTGAGTGGAAAACATGTTCTAGTTGTTATTAAAGTGGTTCCTACCTATTTAGATGCATCTCTCACCAAATCTCTCTAGTTATGTCCTTATTAGGGTTTTAAAGGGGTTTAAGAGTGCCTAGGACTTTTACTGATGGTTCATAGAGATTAGGGATTGAATATCTTAACCAATGGCACTAGATTCATGTTAATAGATCCATATACCTCTTCTAAAATTCCTGACCTCACATGATTTTTTTTAATAATTTTGAGCATTTAAAAATGTTCATTAGGTGAGAAACATGCCTCTTAGGTAGTGTTAGGGTGTTTATAGACCAAAAGGACTAACTGTAGGAACTCTCTTAAAACTAAAAGTGACCAAAATTTCCTTAAACATCATGATGACCTCTCCCATGAAGGTCTAAGGTGTCCTTACTTCTCAATTGGCTCTCTACTCTACCTTCTAGTGATACTACTCCAATGGAGGTGTTAGACTAGTCTATCTAAGCACATGAATATTGAGTTTAGCCATAACCCTAGGGTTGTGATGCACCCCTAAAATATTTTCAACCTAAAGAACACCTCAAATATTCCATGGAATGGAAACATTAGTTTTATTAGGCCATTATTCTCCTTTTGAATTGACATAACTATTAATCTGAATATTTGTGCCTATTTTCTTGTAGAACCAATCATGTAGGTCCCTATAGATGACTTTTAGAAGTATATTTAGAAGATTTAAGACCCATTATCTCTCCTTAACCCCATGATACACTTGACAACTTATCATTTCTTTACTTTTAGGCTCAAACTAGTCTTTTCAAGCCTATTTTTTATATTCTAACCCCTTCACATGCCAATTAGTGAGTTTTCATGATGCTCATAATACTTGAGGGTACCTTCAAGACCATTTTAGGATCAAACAACTTCATCTAGATGTGTTTTTAAGGAAGAATCCATCCATAGGTATTTTTTGGGATTTAAGAAGGGTTTAGGATGTCCACCACATTAATGATGGTTCATATCATACATACATCCAAACCATAACCAATTTCCATGAACCTATAGTGATTTTTCCACTTCATCTTCCTTCAATATATTGGGGTCCCATGCCTAAGGTTTATGGAGAGAGGATCATTGAAAGATGACCTTCAAGATTTCTTTTAGTCAATTTCGAAAGGTCAAGTTCTTAAGGATCATTAATAAAACCTATACCATTAATTCCTATCATTATTTCAAGGATTTTTAGTCCATATGGGTATTTAAATTTTCCCAAGGGATTTATGCTTGAGTCTCTCTATGGTGAAGTGTACAAACACTTGAAGTTGCATCTCAAGCTAACTGTGTTGGGTATTTATAGCTAGAGCAAGGTTTTGAGGTCATTATGAAATTTTATTAATTTAATTCACTTGAATCTTTCTTATCAAGACCATAAAAAATATTACACATCCTTCATGGCCATCAAACTTGCTATAAGGACTTGAAGATGCTTTAAAATGGTAGCAGGGTTTCAGACTATGATTGAAATTTGTCTACTTTAGCCTACCCTCAAGGGAATTTTAATGGAACACTATATGTTACTTCCCTTGGAGGGTGTATTAATAACTTCTCCATCATATTATGTTACTTTAAAACCCCCTGTGAAGTCTAATTTGCTTGTAAGATCTTCAAGACATCAAGTCACCATATTTACTAAATTTTAAGGCTTGGGTATGCATATAAAGACCTCAAATAATAATGTTTTCCTAAATAGTTGTAGGCTACCTGCAACTCTAAGTGATTGGTAGCATTAAGGGTCTGAGTGGGAATTTTTCCTTTATTTATTGATATTACCATGGTAATAATATGTTTTATCATATTTATCAATACCATAAACACTCTTTGATAGTAATTTTCAAACATCCTCTTCTTTGCATACCTTCTCTTTCTTAGGCTTAGGGTTTATGCTCAATAGAACTGTGTCATTCTCAAGTCTATGTTTTATGTCTTATTTCAATTTTTATGGGGTGAAAAATGAGTTTTCCCCCCTTATTTTTAACCTTAACTCTCATTTTATTAATGCTTTCTCTCACCCTAGACAAGATATATTTCTCAATGTACACCAACAAAGTTGTATGCACTTGTTTGCCTATGTTGACTATCCACAAGGGTATATGAGACAAATTTCTTAGATAGTAAAGTGTTTGAAGTAATTTTAAACCTCTAGTGACTTTTTCTCACATTATCCTTCATTTATTTGAGGTATCCATTATCTATGCCTAGGGGTGGCCCATACATAATGATCTTGAATACTTCTACATAGCAGGCTCAAAATAATTTCTTATAGGTGACCATTCACTTCTTTAATGGGGTATGAATGACCTATATAGATCAATCCTTATATGATTTTATGGTTTTTTATGGTCCTAAGGGGTATCTAGGTATTTTCATATGGTTTATAACTGTAAAGAAGGGTGGATGAGTTGATGAGGATGACTATGGAGTGGTATGGATTTTGAACATGGAAGGTAGGGTTGAATCATAATGAAAATGATATGGAGAAAACTTGAAATGGTAAAGGTATGAATATGATATGAAATAAAGTATGGGAACTAATTCAAGACAAACCACATAAACCTTATAAACCCTAATACACATACATATTAAAACATGACACTTTAAAGGCTAGAAAAGGGCACATACAGTCAAAACATGAAACCTAGGAATCTTTGAGGAACCTTAACATTGGCTCAAAAACCTTAACTTTTGCTAAACTGACTAAAAACTCTTTTAAATTAGAAGAAGTTGTCTTAAAGGCGTATGGGGATATAATGGAGGTTAAGGAACCTACTCATAAATATATGATGATGACTTATCATGAATTTAACACTCCACATCCTTCATTGACTATGATTGAAAGATCTGAGGGCATGATTGAATAACACATAATCCTTCCATGAAGTGAATTCCAAATTTACTTTTAGCCCTTCCTTGGAAACACATTGAGAGGATAAGAGACTAATATGAACATCATTTTGGATCAAAGAGGTATAGGAAAGATTATAACACACAACTGATCCTTGAATATTTTCACCTTCCTCTAGTGAGAGAACTCAACACTCTGCTTACTACCCAAATCTACCTATAGAATGTAGACCTTGCCATTCTAGAGGTTTGTTAGTTACACAAGCTCACACATGTGGTCCAAACATTGAAAGAGCTCTGAGGAGTTCTATCAAGACCTAAAGAAATAGAAACAACCATTGGTTCTACCAAATAAGTAAAAAACCCATGAATACCATTTTATTCTATTTGGCTTATATAGATATGGATGATGATTATACCCCTTAAGCTATTAAACAATGTTCATAAAAATCAATGAATCAATGCAGAAAATAATGCCCATGAATAAAATATAACCAAGTGATGCAAGATAATCTTCATGTCTTCAATGTTTTTTCATTATTTTTGGTTGAGCCTAGGTTGCTTTGATATGATCAGTTAGTTTTCCCTCTAAAACTATGATGTTCAAATTTTCAAATTTGAGAATATGTCTATTAAGCTTGTAATAAGGCCTAAATGTGTTTCAAGGCCAAGATTGTATATATTTTCACATAAAATAGTTTTATAGATCATATTCCATGTGATCTTAGGTTATTTGAAAAATATTTAGGTCGGTTAGAATCTTATTTTTTTGTAAAAGTTGTTAGTTTCATTCTTAGAGTTTGTTGTATGAATCTAGGAATAGAGATTTAGTGTCTAAGTTGATTTTTTCAATTTTGGATGAGTGATTACTTTGACCAAAAGATATGTAATATGTTTATTTCAACATGAAATGAAAGTATGGAATATTGAAGGACAATTTCATGTGTTTTGTTAATGCTTTTATCATGACTTTATGTGCATACCAGACAGGGTAGTAAGCTTAGTTTTGATAGTCAATGGTTAAGGGGTTTGTTTCTTAACTATGAGTGCTCAAACTTTTAGTAGAGATAAAAATAAGCTCAAGGAAATTTAATTGAAGTCTTAACTCTTTAGGATGTTCTTTGTAGCTTATTTTTTATGTTGAGGGCTTTATTGATCTCAACATCCATATCGTAGAAAATTACAAAAACTTGAAATCCTTGTGCTTCAATGTGTGCATCTAGTATCTAAAGTTTGAAGATTCAAATTGATGGGTAAGCATACTTTCTAAGCTTAACCTTTTTTTTAGTCTTATATGCCCAGGTAGACTGAGATAGGGTGACTAGAGGATGATTTAGGATTATGTTATGACTGATTCCTATTTAGATAGGTTAGAAATGATAAATAACATCTTTCATATGTTTTACAACAATCAAATCCCACTAAAACTCTTTATAACCCCAAAATAGGGTACTTTAGAGATGTAATTAGGTCTGACACAGTCTATAGTAGGATTAATCTTTACAAATTAACCCTAGGTGAATCTTGGATATTTTGTATAAGTCATTAATGGGTACTAAAATCATGTTCGATTTTTGTGTTACCAGGAATAAGGAAAGTTATGCTCCAAAAGTAGAGTCAACAAGACTACAAGCCCATGAATCCATGTACAAAGAAAAGAAGGTCTTATGGCCTAGGGTGTGTCTTTTAGTGAATCCAAGGTATCTATTTAGGTGTTATTAACTTAGTTAGGTTACTTTTAGTGTGTCTAGATTAGTATTTATGGTATATGAGTCTTTCTATATAGTTTCATGTTAAGACCCAAGACTAAGTTCCTATATATTACCTAAATAACATCTTATCATGAACCTTGTAAGTTCCTAAGTCAATATAGGAGAAGTGAAGGTGTCTTTAGATGGTCTAAGAGTCAAACCACTAAGTTTTCTTCCATGGCTAAGGTCTTGAGTCTTGATTGTCTCTTCTCTATATGGTCTGAGTACAAACCTAAAGTGATCTTTAAGCTTGCCAATGAGCTCAATAGGAAGGTAGGTCAATTTTAAGCTCTCAAAGCACTAAAACACCTTGGTTTCTTCCACACATGTCATTATTGACTTTCCTTATATATCCCTAACTCCAGTTGAGTCAGTCCATACTATACAAATTTGTACCATTACAAAACCCACTAAGTCCTATAATTTACCTAAAATTTCTCATGTTTTAGACCAAAATCCATTATCGATGTACATCATGGATGGAAATTAGGAGTTATGTGATGTTTTTAAGTCTATGGTATGGATTAGGGAAGCTAAAAAGGCATAAATTGGCATGTGTGGGTCCCATTAGTGATAATTAGGCATTGACCTTTATGGGAATGGGTTTAATAGTGAAAAAAACACCTTAGTAATGGCCTAATGAAGTTAATTAAGTCCATTTAAGGAATTTATGGTGATTTATTAGTCCATTAAGGTCAAATTAGGTCTCAACATTATCAAAAATATTGATTTTAGGACACACACGATGTTAAGGAGGCATATCAAATGAACATCATGATAACATATATGAGGAGACCTTTATAACCTATAAAACACCTCAATTAGACCCCAAAAATCTCTTGTTATTTTCTTAAAATATTTAAATTAAACATACCTTATATGATTGGGTAGATCAAAGGTGTTTATGGTTCTTCACTAGGATGCCTTATCAACTCACCTCCACGATGGGATTTTTTGAATGCTAAAGCTTCATAAAATTGAATAACGACCTTTATACATGTTTAAAAATTATCAAAAAACTTAATGAAATTTGAAATAGAGGTGTAGGGGATCATCAAGCATGTTATAGCATAAAAATACAATGATCGTATTTAAACGATCTAATCTCATAAGGATGAATGGCAACCATGGAAACTAGTGGTAGATTAGAACTCTCAAACTTTAGGTTGACCCCTTTCTAGGTCTAAGACTAGAAGGTGGTAAAAATTTCTAACATCCATGAGCATAAGTTTGGGATTGGAGGTCTCATCTTTATGAAACATCATTAATATGGTGGACCTCTAAAACCCTCTATAAACCCTATTACAGACCAGTCTTGGAAAAAGTGAAGTTTTAGTAACCAAAAACTGATTAAGGACCCTAATAAAAAATAAAAAATATAGATCACTTAGAGGAGACATTTCACATGGTCCTATGTTGTACAAACACTATATGGATTTGACAAAAAAGTGTATTTTCTAAGGTTTTAAGAGATTAACAAAGTGTATAATTGAGGGGGAAGATGTTAGTCATTGAAAGGGAATTTTTGAAACTTTTTTCACCTTCTCAATTCATAAAATTCCAAAAATATACCTAGAAATTTCTCTGAAAGATCCCTCTATACAACCAGTATGTAGAAATGAAGGACAAAGTGACCTAGCCAATTAGTGTGGCAAAATTATAAGTTTTTCTTACTCAAAGGGGATGATGGTATGAGGTAAGGTGTTATTTCATAATTTAAAATAATCTATTTATAGGTTCTCAAGGTTTCATGTATGTTTTCTTTGGTCTACTTGGTCAACAAAGAGGGTTAAAAGTTAGTGTAGAAAGGATATGGAGGGATTTAATGTAGATTAATTACCTATATAACTAATATTGAAGGAAATATATAAACTCTTCACAATAATTATCAAGGAATAGATATAATTTCAAGGCTAATTAATATGCATGAAAATGCTAGTGGGCTGCTCAATGCCTCTTGGAGGCCTAATCATGCCCCATATGCACTTTGTAACTATAATTGGAGAAGAAATGGACTATTTAGTGTGTGGTCAAACCTTTTTTGAGGGTAAATGAAGCTGAATCAATCTCCATTACCCCACCTCAACACCTAAGAGCCATTGAAGACCCCTAATCAAGAAGAGCTATGCATGGAGAAATTTGAAAGAGGACTATTTGTAATTGATGTAAATAATATATGAGTTAATTTTGGTTATTTTTGATATATTTTTCTACATCTCCATGCTATATTTTTCCTTCTTTCTCCCCTAATATGCTATATATTTAGGCCTTAAATCCTTGATTTGTATCCCTCTCTTGGTCATGAGGAATCTCTACCTAATTTGTACTCTATAGACCTCTTGGACTATGAATAAATTACTACATATTCTCCATGATTATTTTATAGTGTGTATGTGATTGTTTGATATGTATAAATGATGTAATTTCCCATCTATAGGTCCAATACCTTCACCTAGATGGTAACAAGTGTTTTATGTAGGTTATGTAGTGTGTTAGAATGCTAATGGTTTATTTTAAGAGTGGATATTTGACTATAAGATTCTAGAACCAAAAATTCCTCTCATTTCCCTCATGCTTTAGTCATAAAAAACAACCTCTACATGAAACATTATTACCTAGAAACCATTAGAGACAGTGATTCAATCCTATGCATTGTCCATTAGTGTTGCCTGAGTTCAATTTAAGTGGATGAACTATCATGTTGGTGTCTCACCACCCCTTATATTAGGTTTATTTTATGCACTACATTTCAGTTTTCACCACAATCAATAGGTTTTGGTGTTTTTGATCCCTAGTGATTTACCAAGGGAGCTAGCACTAAAACCTAAAGGTCTAGTCTAAGTATAAGGTCACTCATAGCCTTTAGACCATTAACATATTATTCCAAGTTTGAAGTAGGCCTAAAAAACCTCTTTTAAAATTTGAAACATGGTTTTCAAAAAATAACTCAACAAACCATCATCCATAAACTTTAATCCTTCATACTTAGGATCTTTATCATTCTATGCTAATGCTATCTTTACCTATTCATAAAATTCATCTCCTAGAGAGAATTTAACCACTTGATCATGAAAGGTATTCTTGATAGTATCTAGAGCTATCTATAACTAAGTGCATCCATAAACCTATTTTCCTTGTCTTTTATGTAGCTAATATCAAAATTATAATTTGATAAGAACTCTAGCCATCACCTTTGATGTGCATTTAGGTTGGGTTGGGTGAATATATATTGGAGTTTCAAGTTATTAGTCTTGAGCTCAAATTATTTTCACAATAAATAATTCCTCCAAACTTACAAGGTATGAACTATTTTAGCTAATTCCATATCATGCAAGGCATAATTTGCCTCATATGACTTCAACTTTATGGACTCATATGCTACAATAAAACCTTATTATGTGAGAAATCCTCTAATACCATATCCTAAAGCATTGATTATTACTAAGAATTGGCCATTTATATTGGGAACTTTCAATACTAGTGCCAATGTAAGCCTTCTTTTTAGATCTTGAAAAGGTTCCTCATACTTCATTGACCACACAATTTTTTATTTTTATACTAAAGAGAGGTAACCAAATTTTCTATCTTTAAATTTTTTTGAACAAACTTCTTGTAGAATCCAACTAATCCCATAAAAACCCTAACTTCATGGACATTTGTAGGTGCTGGTCACTCCATAATGGCTCTAATATTTGAATGATCCATGGATATTACTTCTACATAAATAATATGCCTAAGGTACTATAACTTTTCTAAAAGAAGACACTTCAACAACTTATCAAAAAATTTACGTTTTTGCAATTTTTTTAATACCAACTTCAAATGCTCTAGATGTTCCTCTTTGAATTATGAATAGATAAGGATATTGTCAAGAAAGACTAACACAAAATGATATATATAATACCTAAACACACTATTAATGAGATTCATAAATTCTATTGGTGAATTCCTTATCTCAAAAGGAATAACTATGAACTCATAGTTCCCATATCAAGTCCTGAAAGCTATTTTTTGAATGTCTTCCTCACAAATATTTAACTAATGATATCCTATTTGAAGATAAATATTCGATAAAATTGATGATCCTTGAATTTG
>JARHVA010006866.1:142500-160000 GCA_037957365.1 Torreya grandis
TTATTAGTAAAAATGAGTTTTAATTTTCTCTTTAAATAAAATAACATAAGCATCAACTATGTCATCAACTTATTTATTTATAGGGGTAGACAACTCTTTCAAACATAAGCCCTTTTAATTATATATTTGTAACAACTCAAACATTGTTACGTTGGCCTTATCTTATTTAGGTCCTCAGTAATGTTGTAACCTAGTTTATTTTATTCGAAGGATTTATCAACTTAGGGAGGTGTAGAATTATTCCTAGGATAATAGGAGCTAGAAGGTCATTTAGGTGGGGAAGAGTTATTGTTTGAGTTTTCATTAGGTATAACCTAGATATTATTAGAGGAGCATATATTTCCAAAGGATTTCACAACTTACTCCTCAATTGATAGTTATTCCCCATTTAGAACTATTTAAAGGAACAAACATCCAATTTATATTTGGGCTTATTATCACTCTCAAAAGGAAACTCACAGGTATTCAAATCCATGGTAGTGTTTGGGATATATCCATTTGGGCTTGGTTTAATATTATTCAGTAAAGGGACTATTTCAAGGTTATCCATATCCTTTTGGAAGATGTTTAAGGCTAGTGTGAACAAAGAAAATTATATCTCAACATGGTTAGTTACGTTGTGCAGTCTACAAGTGGGTAAGGCTAGGTCTACTATGTTGATAGAGTTAGAAGCACTATTACTACTCTAATTAGTGTTGTCAATGATCCTAGGTGAATTTATATTATTAGGCTTGGTGTTCCACTATCTAATAGTCATTTAGAAGTTGTTTTTAATATTTTAAGGTAGGTTATTTATAGTTTGGTTGGTGTTTTGAGGTATGTGTATTCATAATTTGACCATATCATTGGTAACTATTTGGATCATTTACTACAAATTATCTACCATAGGGCTCACCATGGAACTTTAGTTACTTCCTTCTTGGGGTGGTGGATCATTCATTGGTGCATTATCATTTAAAAATGTAGGGGTAGACTACTAATGATTATTAGGAGAAACATAATTAATCAAACTATGAATTATAACATTATTATATGTAATAAGGAGAAGTTACTAGTTTATATGCCAAGAAAATACATGATTAGGAGGCATGTAGGGCTAATTATTTAGCATGTGATTCAAGGTTGATGGATTGTAAACTAGGTTTAGGATTGAATACATGGATCCTAGGATAGGTTTCATTAGAAGAGTGTTTTAAATAAGAGCTTGGTTGATCATATGGATTTTATTGTAGGCACCTATTTTCCCTAATAAGGGAAAGAGATAGACACCATACCCTTGAGGTACCATATACTGCTCAATGCTAACTTCATTATAATCTTGCTATGTTAAGGTGTGGAGCTAAAAGCTTCAACTATTTGCAGACACAAGAAAAGGATGCTGAAGAACCAGAGCCACCGGCATCAGCAGTATGACCGACATCAGTTAGATGTAGTGGAGAAGGAGACCGGCGATGGCAGACAGTCGGCCGACGTCGGCAGCACCAGACAAGTAGGGACCGACGTCGATCGCCTGTGTATTTTTGGAACTACTGTTGATGAACAGTCAGTTAAGTGAAGCGAGTGTTTGCATGTCAAATGACTAATTATAGTCACGAGCTGCGTGTCTAATTATTGTAACTAGAGTTCTATTTTTGTAAGCATGGGATCCTATTTAAAGACCCATAAGGCATGTATTGTAATTATTCTAAGGCAAGTAAAAAGCATTGAAGCTAGCAAGGTCAAGGAGATCTACAGGTGTAAGGTCAAGGAGATCAGCTGAAGCATTCAAGGAGGGATAATAACTCAGTCTTTAGAGTTGTTGTGTTGAGCAAGAGAGAGAGGGAAGAAGGTCTTGAGGTGTGGCAACCCTTTGAGGTGGAGGAATAAGTGGCATCTTCCTTATTGTATTTTCTTCTAGTAATATTTAATACAAGAGTGTGTATTGTCTCTCAAATTCTTTGTTGTCTCAAGTTTCTAGCTACTTTATCATTTTGGTTTAATTTCATGTTTAATTGCATATAAGAAAGTAATCAACTGTGCTCTAATTGGTAGAGCTAGAGATCCCCTGACAAGTGGTATCAGAGCTACGATTTGCAGGAAACAGGGTATTATTTTTTATTATAGGTCATTCACAGGGTTTTCTGATTAAGTGGGAGTTCAGCAATGGCAGAAGAAAGTAGGCTACGAATGGAGAAGTTTAACGGAAAGAATTATCAACATTGGAGGATGCAGATTGAGGACTATCTGTATTAGAAGGATTTGTACATACCGTTGGGTGGGGTTGCATGCAAGCCCACATATATGAAGGATGAAGAATGGAATGTTCTTGATCGGAAGGCTCTCGATTCCATAAGGTTGAGCCTTGCATCATCTATGATTTCCAGCTTATCACAGTGCAAGACAATGGAAGAGTTGATAAAGTCCTTGGCAAATTTATACAAAAAGCCCTTGGCTTCTAATAAGGTATATCTTATGAAGCAACTATTTACTTTGCAAATGCAGGAAGGTGGATCGGTACATACTCATCTCAGTGATTTCCATGGTTTGGTAAACCAACTAGCTTTAGTCAATATTGTTTTTGATGATGAGGTAAAGGCTCTCTTGATTTTATGTTCTTTGCCTGAAAGTTGGGATGGTATGGTTATGGTAGTAAGTAGTTCTGCATCTGCTTCTAAAATCTTAAAAGTTGATGATGTTGTGAGTGTGATCTTGAATGAAGAAATACGTAGGAGAAGCACAGCTGAATCATCAGGGAATGCTCTAAGTGCAGAAAGCAAGGAAAGGCAAAGGGAGAAGGTTGAGCAAGGGAAATCAAGGTCGGGAAGGAGATCTGAGTCCAAAGGTATTACCTGCTGGTTTTGTGGAAAGAAAGGACATACAAAGAAGGAGTGTTGGTTGAGAGATAAAGAGAATCAACATGCAGGTATGGAAGAAGCAAAGGATGCAAATATTGTGATGCAGGATGCTCTCATATTTTCTTTGGATAGTTAGGTAGGATCATGGATTTTAGATTCTGGTTCATCTTTTCATGCATCCCGAAACAGAGATTTGCTCTATGAGTATGAACAAGGAGACTTTAGAGTGCTTTATTTAGGGGATGGTACACCTTGTCAGATAGTTGGCAAAGGGAAAGTGCAGCTGAGATTGCAGATTGACAATACATGGGTGTTGAAAGAGGTCATGCATGTTCCAATTCTAAAATAGAGTCTAATTTCTGTAGGAAGGTTGGGAGATGAGGGATGCACAATAACCCTCACAGCGGATTCTTGGAAGGTTACCAAGGGAGCACTTGTTCTAGCAAGAGGTAAGAAAGTAGATACTCTTTATCTGTCTACTTGTATAACTGATTCTACTTTTGGGGTAGATTCAAAGATGTGGCCTAATAGGCTTGGTCACAAGAATAGGAAGGGAATGGAAGTTCTTGATCCAAAAGGTATGTGTTCAAATTTGGAAAGCATTGATAGAGTTCATTGTAGAAAGAGAAAATTTGATGCTTTTGATAGGAGCAAAGAAGTCTTGGTGTTTATGGAGGAGATGAAGGATAGAGATCAGTCATAGGGGCTAAATAAATCTGAGTAGGGCAGCATGGATAGAGGTTTGATCTAAGAAGAGCTCACGAATGAAAATTTCATCACTTACAGGAACATACAGACACCGATGTCGGTCACTTGGCACCAACGTTAGTCATCTAGATACCGACATCGGTCATGTACAGACCAACAGGGTCAATAGGTTGGGCAGGAGAAGTCCGATGTTGCTCACAAGGACCAACATCGGTAGGAGAGACACTGGCATCGGCCAAGGAAATGACGTCGGCAGTCAGGGTCAGTGTAAGGAACCGACATCGGTCGGGAGCAGACTGGGAGATGGCTGAGATTAGTCACTAGAACGGATGTTGGGTGGATATATAAGTCTCAAACACCCATGTGGAGGTTAGGAAAGGTATGTGAACCTAACATTCATTGTTCACCCTCTTTATATTGCTTACTAACAGTCATGAACTAGGAAGATGGAAGAAGCAATGCAGGTAGAATCTAGAAACAGTGGGAGCTTGGCATGGATGAGGAGTGTGAGTCCTTGGAGAACCAAATAGGTATTTGTTGGTAGTGTTGTCAGCTGGAAGGAAGCACTGGATAGAGGGATGGATTCCCATTTTAGAGAAGAGAGTGGATGGACACATGAGACAAAAGGCTATGGTATATGGTCTTGATTAGGCTATAGAATAATGGAGGTTTGACCATTGTATTTTATCTTTACCAGGTTGGATAATATTAGCTACATTATCCTATTACTGTATTGTGTTACTTGTTGTAGGGTTTCATATACAGGGAGTTTTTTGAGCTAAGGGTATAATTGGTTCAGAAGTATGTCATGGAGAATTTGGGAGCAGAAAAATTCTTGTGGCATAAGATACATGTATTGCATCACAGGTTTGTGTGGTGGTTGGTCTTCAAGAGTGATGTTGAAGAGGGATATAGAGCCTAAGGAACAAAATAGATGGTGTATAGGTACAGGTACAAGTTGCAGCTATTTATCTCCAAGTGGGAGATTGTTAAGGTGTGAAGCTAAAAGCTTCAACTATTTGCAGACACAAGAAAAGGATGCTGAAGAACCAGAGCCACTGGCGTCGACAGTATGACCAACGTCGGTTAGATGCAGTGGAGAAGGAGACCAGTGACGGCAGACAGTCAGCCGACGTCGGCAGCACCAGACAAGCAGGGACCGGTGTCGGTCGCCTGTGTATTTTTGGAACTGCTGTTGATGAACAGTCAATTAAGTGAAGCGAGTGTTTGCATGTCAAGTGACTAATTATAGTCACGAGCTGCATGTCTAATTATTGTAACTAGAGTTCTATTTTTGTAAGCATGGGATCCTATTTAAAGACCCATAAGGCATGTATTGTAATTATTCTAAAGCAAGTAAAAAGCATTAAAGCTAGCAAGGTCAAGGAGATCTACAGGTGTAAGGTCAAGGAGATCAGCTGAAGCATTCAAGGAGGGATAATAACTCAAGCTTTAGAGTTGTTGTGTTGAGCAAGAGAGAGGGAAGAAGGTCTTGAGGTGTGGCAACCCTTTGAGGTGGAGGAAGAAGTGCCATCTTCCTTATTGTATTTTCTTCTAGTAATATTTAATACAAGAGTGTGTATTGTCTCTCAAATTCTTTGTTGTCTCAAGTTTCTCGCTACTTTATCATTCTGGTTTAATTTCATGTTTAATTGTATATAAGAAAGTAATCAATTGTGCTCTAATTGGTAGAGCTAGAGATCCCCTGACATGCTACACATATGTGAGAGATGATGGGGTCCTCCTAAGGAATATATAAGTCATAGGGTTTATATCTCTTAAATATGTTTGTATAGTAGCAAGCTCTATCTGCATGTATGGCTATATTAACATTTTATATAGCTTATGAAATGAACTATTGAAATACTCATTGGATCATTAGTTTATATATTGGTAGCTATAAACTAATGATATAATATATAGGGTCTAATAGTATCCTAAAATTGTTAGTGAATAAGTCTCAAGGTTAGCCCAAGAGCTGATGGATCCATTTGGGAGACGTAAATACTAACCATACATTGACTCATCTAAAGTATAAGGGAATATTCTACAAACATCATCTTCATATTGAATTTGATTTTTGATCAAGTCAACCTTTAAAAGGTTTTGATATGTTTTTTAGTTATTCTCACTCCACCATCTACATATCTTAGACATAACTTAGGGTTTTGGGGTGAGTTATGTGCAAGTATTTGAATGTTCATAAACAACTAATTCATCCTATCCATGTGGGATTATCCATTGGAGGGTTATGAGGATAAGGAAAATGGGTAATAAAAGGGGTTACAATAGTATGGGAGCTACTAGATAAGGAGTATTTGTCTAATTTTGGCTTTCTATTTATTAGTTCTACCTCTCATATGCTATGTTAGGTGAAATTTTTCAAATCCACCCTCAATAGACTTTGACATCATAGTTATTATTCTATTTTATATCTTTAGAAACTTAAACTTTATTAGTATATTTAGGGTATCTAAATTTTCATAAGTCCCTCCTTCAAGTGCTAATTCCTATTGACCTATGTTGTAGCACACACCAACATATAGGCATGGTTATGACTCACCCAACCTCTCCTAAAATGAGGTTCTCTAGGAACCTCCTTAAGGTCTTTATTATTGATTCTCAATTTATTGGTCTCACTTAGTTGGCTATTATGTTTGTTTTGAGTCAAGGGGCATTTCTTGGTTAACACTTAAAAAAATAAACTTCAACTAAAAAGATTATTTCATATATTTTAAATAAAAACTCTAGATAATCTATACCTTTCATTATTTAATAGAATTTAACAATGAATCAATAATGACAAATAAACTAAGATCATTCAATCTATATAAAACCTTAACAACTAATTTTAAATCAAATTATTTATAAAAAATGAAACCAATAAGGTCTATAAAATATATTAAAAGAGACAGGGTAGGGAGAAAAAGAAAGATGAGCCTATTTTGTAGAATAATATATCTACTTCTATTAAGTGGACAAATCCTTTGATAAACTAGTCTTTATTTAGTTAGTGGAGCACCACCAACATTTAAAGATGGTGCAAGAGTCTAAGATAACATTAGTTATGTAGTGGAGGGAAATAATATCACCATATATATGTGTAGATTGAGAATATCAACTAACAAATATTTTAGATTAAAGTTTTTTCATGAATCACAAATTAGATTCATTACACACTATATATGAACATATAAATAAATCTCAATAGTCTCAACTCATGCAAAGAATAAAACTACCTAGAAATCAAAAAATATATAAAGGGAAGAGGCAAAGATTTTTTCTCTCTTGCATAACTATTCTAGTCTATCTATTGATAAATCATCCAACACTTATTCAAATGAAACAATGGTATTTTATAGGCAAGTCATACCCATCGAGTCATTAATCCGTCGACAGGCTGGTAGTTATAATAACTTAGTGGGATTGAAGCATTTGAAATTTAAAATTTTAAATATCTTGCTTAATCTAAATACAATAAAATGTTAGGCCATGCTCATCCAATCTTTAATTTAATCATAGGTGGTTGAATGTTGTCAAAATTTCATTGGGA
The DNA here is from genome assembly GCA_037957365.1 of Torreya grandis. Lineage (NCBI taxonomy): Eukaryota > Viridiplantae > Streptophyta > Pinopsida > Cupressales > Taxaceae > Torreya > Torreya grandis. The sequence goes on from JARHVA010006866.1 coordinate 149,596, forward strand.
TAGCCTTTTGATCATACTCTATGCAGAGGTACCAAGGCCTAATTTAAGGCATTATTCTATTTTTTATGTCCTTAGTTACCTAAATCTAATGTGCATGCTAAGTTTGAGTTTAATGACATTACCCAAATAATATCATATCTTAAATTATATGATCAAATTTACATTAAGAGGCTCCCTCTGTGATTCAACATTGTATGTGAGATTGGACACACAATTGGATATGGGTTATTATGGTTTGATGGGCTAAGATGACCATCATTTTTGGGCCTCAAAACTTTTTAGGATGATCCTACCAACTATTTTGGCAATCAAGATTCATTATGATATCTAATTGTCACTTAGTAGTGTTTTGGTAGTTGAGATAATTTTAGTAAGATCTTGTCATTAGGGGAATTATACATGGTGGGTTTCTACTTACTCACTACTTGGTTGAGGGCCTAAATTTTTTAATCATCATTTTGGCTAGGATTCCATAATATCTTGACATGTAGCCACATCCTAAGCATTCATAAATCTATTTCATTTTGACTATGCACTAACCATCTCAAGGGCCTAGGAAAATAATGTTATACAATGTGGCATCATCCTAAGCACCTAGAGAGTTATTGGGTGGGCTCCATGTTCAATGTATCTCAATTTATACAATTTTTTGATAATTTGACACATGCCCTCATGTGGCCTAATATGTATAAATCATAGTTGATTTAGTTTTAAGTGTTTGAATTCATAGGAAATGGGGATGACTTAGTTTTAAATGGATGAATACATAATATAGGGGAGTGAAATTGACAAAAATAGGTTAATAAAGTAGTTAATTTTGAAATTGAATAGTTTTATAATATACTTTTATTATTTTTGTATTGATATATAATATATTTTATGTTGTTTGACATTTTTCAAAGGTGAGAGAGATTATGGTGTTTGGTGGATGAAAAATGGTTGTCAGATATACTAAAGAGATTATCAGATGATGATTATGCATGATTAACTTATGGATATGTGCATGATTCCTATGAGTGTTGACTTAGTCATCATATTATTTGGAGCATGGAAGTGATGAACCAACACCTTCTAGTGGTAGATCGATGGGGATATAATAGATGTGGAAATCACATTGGAGGATGTCCATACTCTACTTTGATTTCTAATTATAGGTACTCCTATGCTCTATTATTCCCCAAAGTCTAAGGCTAAGAGGTAATCCTTAGATCCATGGGCTATAGGCTCAGAGAGATATTTCATTAGGTCTTGTGTGCTCCCTCGATCTCCCATCCATAAAACTACTCTAATTGATTCAATCATGTGAATAATTGAGACGTTACAATGTAATGTCATCCCATTCACTTGGAGAGCCCACTACTTGCTTATAATGCACTAATTATCTAAGGGCCTTGGAGAGACAAGATCATGCCACAAGTTATCATCATGGGTGTCTATAGGATCATTAGGTGGGATATTTATTCTAAGTGCTTCAAAGGAGTTGATTAATGAGGTCATGATAGGTGGCAACTCCTTGTTATTCTAGGTCTATGGGAAATAAATATCCATTAGACCTTTGAAAAGATAAATTATCCATTAGAATTCAAATATGAAACCTATTGAAAATTAGTAAGATAAAAACCCAAGAAAGACAAAGGGGAAGGTAATATGTGGTGAGATTAACAAATAAAAATAGACATCTTGCCAATATCAAAGCTAAAGTCGATCCAGCATTTAAAAAATGACCAACTTTTATAATAAAACCCTAAAAACACTTAGTAAAATAAACTCAAATAGAATAAATGATAAAAAAATAGACATAAATTTATTAGATAAAACAATCCCACTTGGCCAAAACTTAAATCCAATTCATCTTAATATTCCATAAAGTGATTGGGTTTTAAAAGTAAAGACATATGAGAACCTAGTAAATCAACCTAAAATGACACAATATTAGACCAATTTTTTCAAGGAAAAGATGTGAGAAATATGAAATAGTTAGATAATATATATATATATATATATATATATATATATATATATATATATATATATATATATATATATATATATGAGGTAAAATGGTCTAGAAATGGAATTTTCAATGCAATTCAAAACATGACTTGAAAAAGACCAAGACTTATTAGACTTAGGCAAATTTATAAAGTTATATCTATGAGGTCCAAATTAAAAAGTATCTTAGACTAAGTGCATATAATAGATATTTTAATTTTAGACTTAGTTTAATGAGTGAATTAAATACAATATTATGATTGAAACTTCTCAAGGAACTTTTCCATCCAAATCAATAAATAAAATTGGGCTAAACCCAAAACATGATTAAACTTTGAGATTAGATTCTAGAGCAAAAATAGGTCCCATGATAATGATAAAATTATGACATATTATGCAAGAAAAAACAATAGTAAGTATAACAAAAGGATGAGTAGTTATCTTTTCTAGTTTACTGTCTAACTGTGGCTATACTCTAGAAGTGAAAAGTGGGATAAAACATGCATGTGATTTGTCTGGATCAAGAAGTATAATTTTATCTATGTAGGTTTAGTTTTTTTGGATTTGGTCAGTATCACTTGTCAATACTAACTTGTGTTGGTAGGTATTGACTTATGCATAAATTAGGGATTATAACCATGCAATCACCTTTTCATGTCTCTATATATTCTATATATGCATCTTGAACCCTAATGATGTGAAAAACTCTAGAAATCATTCTCCTTCACCTTGAAACCCTAGCTGTGGTTATGAGGGATATAAAGCTATAAAAATTGAGAAAGAGTAATGGGCTGAGTTAACCCTAATCATCCACATTTGATGATTAAATTTTTATTACATATATGATACTACAAGGAGGGAAATTAACCCACATGTAGTTCTCCCACCTAGTGTGATTTTGAAATGGTGTTCTTTTGATATATGAATGTGGCTAATGATTTTCCTTTGATAATTTAAAATGCTTACTTTGACTTGGATTTAGTGTGCTTCAAACTTGGTTTTTAATTACTCATAGTGATAGATTCATAATTTGTGAATAATAGGGTAGATTTTATCAATGTGAAATAGTGTATAGATGTGTACCATATAAGTTTCAAATTCATTTTTAATGAGGCTAGGAAAATGGACCAACCCTAAATAAATGTTTTATTTTAAAAAGTAACTATTACTAGGAGTGGATCAATTTCAATTAGTTTAGGTCATTATTGATTGATGATATTAACCAAAACTAATTGAATTGACTTGTTTATAAGGGGACTTTACTAGAGAGTCTAGAGATGTATGTGCATAATATTTAATAGGTTTGAAATAGATAATGAGGTACTTGTAGGTGTGTAAAAATAGAACATAAGGGTTAAATCATAAAATAGAATGTAAGTGTGAGATAATTTTAGATTAGGATATTTTTTATGTGATCAAGTAATTCATGGTAAATGTGTGTTAAGTTTTTCATTTATAGGTATCGAAGACCATATTTTAGTTTCTACACCTACATTACTTGAATAATGACTTCTCTTTTATATTTTTGAATATTCCATTGTAATCTTTCATAGTGATTTCTGTCATGTCTCATGATTATATGATAATAAAAATATGATTTACCTTTTTGATGTGAGAGACTCCCTATTTATTGGTGTGTAATAATTGGTAATATGATTAATTTTTTGGCAAGTAGTAATTATATTATAATACTTAGTGTATCTTGGAGAATTGTTAATTTCAATGGTGAAGATGATTAAGTATTTGAAAGCTACTTATTATTTAATACATAATGCCTATCAAATTTTGTGGAAGATGAAATATAAAACTACTCTTTTTCTTGAGTCATACTTGATTTTATATAAAAATGGATTAACAGTGCTTTTATCATGGAAGTATCATGGAGTGTTATAATATTGTAAACTAATTCATACACTGATTATATTGATTATATAACATTATTGGATTTATTTTCCCTTTGACTTATTGTCTTTGGGTATAAACCTTTGTATTATTAGATTTTTTTCATATGAATTATTTTAATATTCTCTTGGACTAGTAGGTGTGAAAATTTTATGAGACATGTATTAATTTGGATCAATAGCATTGAAGTTTAGCTTAAAAAATTATCATTTGTTAGATCTTTCATATCATCCTCATCAGTATCATACAAATATTTAAAAATTAAAAATAAAGAGGTATGGGATTTTATCTTCTTTTTTAATAGTAACTTGTGGTGCTATCATTGAAGTTTCATTATATGCATGATTGGTTCCTTGTCATTTACTTTTATTGATTCACCCACCTCATATATATATGTCTAGTCTAGTGGAATGGATTGTGTTGGTGCTACAATAAAAATATAATCAAAATTTGAATTATTCTGAATGCTAGATGATGTCATTTTATAGTATTAGAAGGGGTGATCATTATTCATAAGAGTAAATGCATAACCATCATGTATGAATTTGATACATCTATGTAGTGTAGAGGATACTACCTTCATGGTTCGTATATAATGTCATTCCAAAATGATATTGTAATGTAAATAAGTGGACATAACATGGAATAAATTAGTAACCATTTCAGGTCCTAACATCACACCCAATGATATTGACCCAAATTCTTGATGTGGTGTGATATTGAATGCCTGTATGTTTTTCTTTGATTTTTAAATTGCATTTGTAATTATTGTTGTTTAACCCTTTTTCAAATTATTAGGGGTTATGGATGATTAGAATATTCAAGAGTGAGATAACATATTCCTTAAAATTATTCCAATTAAATAATTCAATCTATGATATTTTATTTAAGTGTTGAATTATGGAAATGCTAGATATAATAAGTACAATGCTAAAAAATATTTTGATTGTAAAATCACAATGAAGAAATAATAAGTAGCTTATGCAATGATGCATAAATATATCTAAGATGTATAGGTATATATATATATATATATATATATATATATATATATATATATATATATATTAATGTTCAATAATCAATCATTACATTATATAAATATTCTTTTTGGCTATCTAGACACCTACATCAACCTATGAAAACTTGTATAGACACTATTGTTTGATTACTAATGCAATTATCATATATGGAATATTTTTTGTATCAAGATGTGATTTTATAGATATTTTCTGGTTTTTTATCATCTTTAGTCTAATGTATCTAAAATGTGCACACATGTTGTCAATGACTATTTTTAGCTTAAACCTTGGCTCTCCACCTTAGTTAAGTTACCCTACTAAAAATAGGTTAGTGGGATCATAGTGTCTAACTAACCCCAAAGAACCCTCTATCAATGGGATATGCCTACATATACAATAATCCAAAAATGGCCTTATACTTATGTATTTCTCCCCTATGTGTGGGAATGCGTGTGCATAAGGGTGAAATATATTATATGAAAATGCATGTAGTGATATAGCTTGTAAATTGAAAAATATTGATTTATTTTGAGTGGTTCATACCTATAATATGGATGCTCCTATGTTTGATATGCAAATAGGGATGAATAGGGAAGAATAGTTTAGTTTTACAATTGATTGATTTAACTTGATTTGTAATTGCTAGATATATGCTATGTGTCCAAATGATTTGGATTTGACTTATACTTATACTAGATCTTTTGAAATTATCTTCAGAGAAGGTTTAATGACATTATTAGGCTAACCCATACACTTTAAAAGATTTTAAAATTTGAGGGTTTGTAAAGTAAGGACACTTGATTTGGAACATGGGTAGTAGCATTGATGCTATTGTCCTCTCTCTCTCTCTCTCTCTCTCTCTCTCTCTCTCTCTCTCTCTCTCTCTCTCTCTCTCTCTCTCTCTCTCTCTCTCTCTCTCTCTCTCTCTCTCTCTCTCTCTCTCTCTCTCTCTCTCTCTGTGTGTGTGTGTGTGTGTGTGTGTGTGTGTGTGTGTGTGTGTGTGTGTTTGTGTGTGTGTGTAGGTGTTTTATGGTTATATGTGATTTAAATAATCATAATAAATAGGGTTGGATTAAGAAGTAAGTAATTATACCCAATGTAGTGATGCAGTGTGAGACTTTTGGCTTCGAGGAAGGTCAAACTGAAGGATAGATCCTTGAAATATATTTGTAAAGTGTAAAATACTATTTTAACATATAAATATAGATTTTAGAATTTAAATTACTCCCCCTTCCCATCTTTATCTATTAATGAATGAGGATTAAAATACTAGGTTAAAGGAAAGAAAACATATCATAGTGTATATAACACACATTTTTTGTTTGAACACACTTTAATTTGATGTATGTGAATGACCTAAAACCAAGAGAATGTTATAGGTGTAATTATAACATATAATCTAAAACTATTTTTTTTGAAAATAATTGAAAGAAATAGAGAAAATAAGGAGTACACCTATCTGTTGATACAACCATATTGGCCCTTACTAGTTTGTATTAGTAAAGATGGTTCCCAAATAAAGCATTGGAGAGAGGTTAAAATTTAAACCTTTGAGATGCGAAGAGTGGAATTATAGGGTGATCATTCCCATTATTTTATATAAGGATGAATTGTTCTGAGTCTTTGACAACATCAAGTCTCCATCACACAACTCAAGTATAATCAAGCTATCTAATTTAGCCAATCTCACATGATTCAAATGGTATAACCATATCAATATGAAATAATATTAACATAGTTTTAAGTCTTTCTATGGTGCATAATCTTGATCACACTAATAAAAAGAGCCAACTACTATAGATGAAAAAAATTTAGTCAATGAATCTTGATAAGGTCAATGCATATATGTATGTTTACTTTTGAAACTATATATTTAATATGGTGTAAGTACACCTTGAATATATATCAGTCTAAAGTATGTATGAAAATGTAACCTCTACTCAATAATATGTATCAAAAATATGAAAATATCTATCCCAAATATATGCCCAATGCATAAATGTTTTTCCAAATGTATATTTATATCATGTAAACTATGTAGACTTAATCAAATTATTATCCTTCTTTAATCTATATGTATGTGGAGTCATATCTTCTATGACATTGTCCATTTATATGCCCTCTTTTTGAAGTGAGGGGATTGAAAAAATGATAATCACTTTATCTCAAAAGGATAATACAACTATGATGTATATGTATGAATCATGTAGTAAAAAAGCATAGAGTAGTGTCATGTCAAATTAGATATATCAATGAATCTTGTATTGTAACACACATAATAAGCCCTAATATGCATGATGTGAATCATGGAAAAGTCTAAAAGATCAAAAACTTAGTAATAAAATTTCACACATGAAGGGGTATAAGGAAACCATAAATAAGGGGTATTTTAAAATTTTACACACTCAATTGGAATACTTGTGAGAATATTCACACACTAAATAAATAATTAACACTCAGTACACTATGGACAACAAGAAGTCATGTGGAATGTTTTGATTGTAAAAGAGGTATTTGCTAGAATGTTTTGTGAAATCATAAGATAAATGATTTTAAAAAAAGTGACTTAAATACCTCTTTTACATCCTATAAGGAGATAAAAATACTATTGTACATATATTTTACATAAAATATGATAAATATTTATCTTATGATTCAAAACAAGAAACAAATAAGGTTTTACTTATGAAACATTGCTAGATAAAGATGCAAACATGTGACTAACACTATAATATTTTATATTCTATAGGTATATAATCTAATTTTACAATGATGTGAGCCTTGAATTGAAATAATGGTTTCAATTTTATAATGCTTCTATTAACGTTCTCATAGTGATGTTTTGATCTTTTAGGGTTTCACAAGCACAAACCCTAGGTAATTCAGATTGAATATGCATGCACACACAATCTATAGGAGATTTGGGATGTGGAGGGATTTAAGAAAGGATATATTTATTTCTTTCATTTTAAACTAGAGGATGGTCCACCTTATCCTTTGTAAAAGTGATCTTAAACTAGTTCGAGAGATGGGATATATCACCCTCCTTAGGGTTAGGAGGAGGAAGAGTTTATTTTTTATTCATTTTAAATTATAAAAACACACCAAAAATAAATATCATGAAGGATATGGAAACAAGGAGAAAAAACATCACCTATAATATGCCACATAAAAATTAGATCTAAAAAAACTAAAGGCATTAATCTAAAGCCCTCAAAAGTTAAAAACTTTAAGGAAAAATTAGTAATGTATTTAACAATAAGAACATGTAAATTTTAGGAGATTGAATGGGTATTTTGAAAATATGAGAAAGCTTTTTAGGAAAAATATTCAATAAACAAAACCTAAAAAATTGGGGGAAAATAGGTATTCCTTATGCATTGTATATCAAGATGTACTAAAAATAGTAAATTGAATATTTTGAAATTTTCATACATAAGTTTAACAATTTTTTTTTTAATTATATGAATATAAAAAATTAAAAAAAATTGAGGAATTTAAAAATTGAGCTATATGAATAAGAAATAAGCCCAACAATATGGAATGTTTCACAAGCAAAACCTTATAATATTATCAATAATGAATGAACAATTTGGATAAATAAAGAATTAATTTGGTATAAGTGACATATATTTTTGAATAAAATATGAATTTTGATGAAACTCATTTTGATTATAAAATAGGTACACCTTTCACCTTGCATGTCAATATTTAAGAAATATAGTAAATTAAAAAAATAAAAAAATACGTACTAAATTTGGGTAAAAAAAAGTGGGTTTTTATTATACCAACCTACGCAAAAAAAACCTACAAGGAATTTAAAATGGAGTTTTTGGGAAGCCAAAAACCCTAGGGAACACTAGGATTCAATAGGATGAACCAAAGGTTAGGTTCACATAATATTTAACCCTTTTTGGAATTATCAAGGGTTATGGGAGATTAGGCTATTAAAGAGTGAGATAACATATTCCTTAAAAGCATACAAATTATAAAATCTAATTTATGATATTCTATTTTAGTGTTGAATTATGAAAATGTTAGATATATAAATTACAATGCTAAACAATATTTTTATTGAAAAATCACAAATAATAAACAATACTTATTTAAATAAAATGATGAACAAATAAAGAGATGTATATGTGTATAAATACATTTTTTGATGTTCAATGTTTAGTTGTCAGATTATAGAAATATTATATACAGTTTCTTAGACACTTGTGTTGATTCTACTATCTGAATCCTGATGAAACTATCTTGTACAAAATATTCTCTATATCAAGATGTGACCACTTGGGTCTTTCTATATTTTCCATCACCTTTCATATGATGTATCTATATCTCATGTATAGTATATCTATTATTTTTTATAGATCAAACCCTGGATCTCCACTTTAGGTTAGGTTACCCTGATAAAAATGGGTTAATGTGCTCATGGAGTCAATCTAACCCTAAAGACCCCTTTGTAAATGGGTATTGCCTACATAGACAATAATCCAAAGAGGGCCTTAGAATTATGTAGCTATACCCTATATGTGGGTACAAGGGTGAAATATACTATATGACAATGCATATAGTGATCTTGTTTATAAATTGATAATTATGGCTTATGGTTGGTCTTTTGATTGATCCAAACTAGTATCATGATTGTTCCTATGATTTATATGAAAATATAGATGCATAGCGAATAGTAGCTTAGTTATACAATTGATTGATTTAAATTTCTTTGTAATTGCTATATATACCAAACGAATTCAATTTCACTTGTATTTATACTAGATTTTTTGAAATTATCCTCATATAAGGGTTAATGACATTCTTAGGTTGGCTCGTACACTTCAAAATATTTGAAAATTTGAGTATTTTTAAGGTAAAGACACTTACATTAGAGCATGTAAATTAACATTGATGCTACTATCCTACCATGAACACAACTATCTAGGACAAAGGAAAGTTACTTAGCTTCTCTAGCTGAGTATGAAGGATATATATCATATTTTAGGTGTTCTATAGTTATAGGTGATCTAGATAATTATAATAAATATGGTTGGAATAAGAAGTAATAAAACACAGTGGGGTGGTGAAGTGTAATCCTTTTGACTGCAAGGAAGGTCACCCTAAAGGATAGAGCCTTAATAGATATTTTTCAAATGTACAAGACTAGTTTAACATATGAATCAAGATTTAAGCATTTAGAATTTCCAATTATTGTGAGAATGACATGCTATAAATGTTCAAACCTGAAATATCATCTACTAGCACATGTTTGAATACTTTTGTTTAAATCTCAACTTGAATTAATAATGGTAAATTTTGATCAAAAGTGTGTTTAAGAGGTAAATCTTGTTTTTTGAAAATCAATATTTTTTATATCCTTGAATGTATTCAATATAAATGTAAAAGAACCCAATTGTATATCACTTGGGAGAGTTTTCTCACTCAATTTTGTATTTAAGTTATCCTTGTACATATTTGACATTTTTAGTAAC
>JARHVA010006867.1:0-82500 GCA_037957365.1 Torreya grandis
TACGGATCTTAGCCTCCAAGAGCAACCCCAACTAGTGAACCAAGATAGATATATAATATGGACCTTATTGGAAAAATAATGATCATATATATATATATATATATATATATAAAAGGTTGGTAACCAAGATAGATAGGTTTAGAATTTGGTCAAATATTTGATTTTGGGAGGATCACTTAGGGCTATAACTCTTGTCTTAGGCAAGGATGTTAAATAACTACTAGCTAATGGCATACTATTGATAATTTAATTGTCCAATCCTTGAGTGAAAATCTTCATAAAACTAGTGTGGATCCAAGTTCATGACTTAGGTCTCATGGAATTATTTTCTCTATGCCTGTTTATAGTTAGTTTCTCTGAGATATATCATAATGCTAGGTTCTACAACCATGGTTGCCTTTGTATTAGTTTCATACCTTCTTTTAGAATTGGGGCACATCTTGAGCACATTTCATAACTTCTACGCTCAAGGATGTCTCCAAAGACATTAAAATCAATGAAAACCACAAGCAATCAACACACAATAGAAGGAAGAAACCAAAAAAAGGAAACCAAAAAAATATTAACAAACATATATATATAAAACCATGGATAGGAAAGGAAAGATTATCAAAGAAAACTAACTAACCTACCTATATATAAATAATAAGAATACAAAGAAAAATGAAGCTTTCATACAAAGGTGATTCAACAAACCTCCATCAGGGCTATGGATGCATGGTTTGGCAATGGATCAAGGCCATGAGTGGATCCAAAGGTATCTCTATCAGGGCTATGGATGTTTGGCTAGTAGTAAAGCAATGCCCAAGCCCTCCCTTAAATATCATGATTCATAATAAATGTTTAGTGTACCCTAGGTTAGTATAACTGATTCAAGGTAAGAAGCTAAGAAATGATTCTTGAACCCTATGGAAAATATTAAGTGGAATCAAAGCACACACATAGTTCAGGTATGTCCTAATGTTTGACCTCAAATATGCATGTGTAAGGTTTATTTTAACCCTAATTATATTTAGATGGTATTTTCTTTGATAAAGTGGGATGATGACCTCAATGTTTATCTAAACTTAGAGTCTATAAGTTCTAAAATATTAGTATGTTCTCCCAAAAATTTTCCATTTATTGGGACCAACATACCCCCTACTTTTAATTAAAATTGGGGACCCTTGAGAAGTCTTTGTGCCTAGGTTTTGAAGCATCTAAACATTTTAGTATTTAATAGAATTTTAAGTTCATCCACTCTATTAAAGAACATGCATGTGTGATTTAATCCTCTTATTTCAGACTAACCCTACTAACAAGGTTACATGAGTCATTCTATAGCTTCCATGGATGATTTAGGGTTTTTTGTTTAGAAACCCTAAGTGGCCCTTGATTCAAATTCAAATATTGGAGGGAGCCAAGTAGGTGTGAACCAATTAAATATAAGTTATAAATAAGGGGGTTGTGTGGGTTTAAGTCATGTTTTCATAACATAACTCAAACTCTTCTTTGTTTCTTTCCCCTTTCTTTTCCTAAGTTCTTCAGGTCTAATTTGATATAATTTCATGAGGTCCCTTTTTATTGTACCTAACTTAGCCTAGGTCATTAATACTAAGGCCCTGATAATTATCTCAACCTTAACATTAATACCCTATGATAAGTTCTTTTATTTATATCTTTAGGTCTAACAGTTATCTCCCTTGCTCTTTGCAAGATCTTATGATTGATGTTTACTCACTATATTTGATCATACAAAGCATCCTAATCAAAATGATTTGGCTTAAATAATCTACATCATGATAGATCAATGGCAATCGCTCACTCACTAGATTTGATCTAATGGTGTGATTCCTAAGAGGAAAAGTCAAAAGGAACATAAGGCCTTGAGCAAAATACACTTGGTGACTTAATAATTGAAAGGTAGAAATAAAGGGGCCCAGTTAATAAAGACATAATTAAATGACTGGGCCCCTACAAAGATCAATGATAATCGCTTTCTCACTGGATTTGATATAATGGCTTGAGGACTAGGTGGACATTTTTAATGCATCCCAGGCTCCTAGGAATGACATGTGTCACATTTTCATTTGAGCCATGGTTGGCCAAGAAATCAATGCCAATTACTAACTCACTAGATTTGATCTAATGACACAGAAATCCCAATGAATTTTCAAAGCTCTATAATCTTGGAACATGGCTAGTGCTCGATGAAGGTAATAATTGACAAGAGATATGTAACATGGGAAAATTTTTTGAGCATACCAAGTGTCATGACTACAAGCCTAGAGATCATTGAGCCAATAAAATATGACTCATATTTAGATTAATAGATCATGCTTTTTCACTAGTTTTGATCCAATAGTGTGAATTAATAAGAATCTTTTACAATCCAGTGGCTAGTATCTAAATGACACTTATGAAAATTGCTACAAAAATCCCATATTCATTCCACATGGACTCTACATAAGCATCAAAGGTCAAAATCAAAGATCTTTTGAACTTGAAAATGCAAGGGTATAAAGCAATGGGTCTCCATAAAATCCAAAACATGTATGAAGCTAAAGACTAAATATCTCTTACCATTTAAGATCTAAACCCTAAAATATCTATAAAAAAGACCTAAATTGGTTCAATAAATTATATTTTAATCAAGATAGCATAATTATGATACCAAGTATAAATTTTATAGCAAGAACCATTTGCAATATAGTATAAGTAATTTAGTAACATTAGGAATAGTGGCTGGTAGGCAATAATTGAAGATGGAGGTCATGTTTTATCTGACCTCTAATAATGAAGAAAGGATTTTCAAAGATATAGAGTTAAACCTGGTGGCCTTAAACAACTATGAAGCGAGGAATTGGTCTAAATTATTCTTCATTATAGATGAGTTATAGCCTATCTCCAAAGAGGAATATATGAATTCCATAATGAATTAAAGGTATAATGAGTTGGTTGTAATTCAAATGACTAGCCTCCATCATGCCATAGTGAAACTAAAGGTAATGTACTATATTAATGTCCTTACACCCATCTTTATTTTTTTTAAGATAGATGGGGAATGGATCATTCAAGAGAATAGTTCCAAAATGGTGGCATACATATCTCCTATGGCCTTGGAAACCTATTTTAAGCTCCTTTACCCCCATCTCAACCTCCTTGACATGAGGAACTAGGCTAACACCCAAGACCTTGATTCAATCCTCATACCCTAGTTAATCCAAGGACCCCATGTCTTTAAAATGTTGAATGGCATGATCCATTTTGTCCAATTCAAGGAAGGCATTAGAGTATCAATGACCCAACTTAATCAAGCCATTGGTTACCCTTCCACTACATATGTAAATAAATTCTAGGTGTCCTATTTCCACTTCATGATATAAGAGAAATTAACCCCTCTAGTAGGAGACCTAATTAGGTTCTTCTTGTCTAAGCAATTCATAGCCATTAAAAGATAGACCTCTAAGTAATTTTATATGATTTATTATCTATTGGATTCCCTTCTAGCCTCTATATCCTTCCCTAGCATTAGGAACTGGTCCCCTAATGGTAGAACCATAATTTCCCACCACTATTCCAAATTATACATATTCAAGTATAAGAACAACATGTAATTCATCTGTGATTTTTTTTCCTAACCATATATGAATCCATAACAAGAATTCCTATGTTGATATTGCATCCCCTTATCAAGAGATAGATAAATAACATGGAGGGTGTGTGGTACTATCTTTATGACACTATCATTAAGATAGAAGGAATCCTAACCAAACCTTATAGGCTACTAGTCCATGTTCCCAACAATCTTGTCGAGAAAGAGATTGCCTCCCAAATCACCTAAGGTGTGGACATGGTATGAAAATATAATATGAAATTCCAAATCTACCCCCTCCCATTGGATATTAGGAAGATTATAATCAAATAATGAAAGTAATTATAAATCATGGTAATGCATAGGAATTCTTTTGATTTCCAATTAGATGACCTTAAAATGTGGGACCCTAGAGGCAAGGTGGTTAACCACATGAAGGATAGAAAGGTCCTTAAGATTTAATATGAATATAAGCTAGGTGTCGATGATAACATCTATATTAGATAAAATAATTTTAAATAAGTTCTCTCTAGAATAAAAATCTATAATATCAAGTTAGAATGTATATTTATCAAAGATAAAAAGCCTACATGGGAGATATGGTAGTTGCATCCCTTCTAATATCATTTATTTCTAGGACCATTTGGCACCACTCATGAGAAATGATCTGATCAAGGGCATCCATATAAAACTCAACCCAACTAGTAAGAACCTTAACATGAACAACCTCAAGATGGAAATGATAAAATCAAGGAGAAAGTTGGAGAATTAAGATTGGAACATAAACATGAGAAAGGTCCCTCACCTATAGAACTCCCACAAAGGCTACCTTCTCCCATGGAATTTGTTGACATGATAGTTATTGAGATAGAAGAGACATGATAGGGTGGTCTCATTGATATAGTAGTAACATATGGCTTAGATAAATAAGGGGATCCCTCTAAAGAATCAAGAAAAGTGTTGGTTCTATTGGAAAAGGATAAATGGAAAGCATAACTAGCCTTGGTTCCTATGACTCCAAGGAAGAAGCTTTGGTTGACCTTTACTCACCCTACTAGTGAGGTCAACCTCATTAGTCATGATTTTCCAATCCATGGAGCACTCATCCCTGATTGGTTAATAAATGAGAAGTTACAAAAGATACCATCCCTCTCTCCTTCATTGGCATTGACATAGGTTGGCCTAGTTGAGCATGATAACATCAAACCATGAATCAAAGACATAGTAAAAAAGCAAGAAGAGAGAAGAATACAAGTTCATATTGAGGGAAGAAAAAAATTGACACCCCAGGAGCATTTGGTAGTACATGTGTGGAGGTGCTTGAGCCCCTAAATTTCAAGGAACTAGAGGTTAAAGTCCAATTTAACCTAGACACTATAAGATTGGAAAGGATCACCACAAGGACAACAGTGGTTGGTCAATAATAATTCACCTTTCAAAAGGTGGAAGCATTCTCAGGGCTAACCCTTTTTCAAGAATAAAAACTTGGAGAGTTCCCATCAATGAATAAGATGTGGAAAGATTAATTAAGGGTCAATCTCAATAGGATAGAGTCAGTGTCCATGGATTAGTGTAAATAATTAAGAACCTGGAGAAGAAAAAAGAGGATTTGCAAACTCAAGCAATTCTCTTAGTGTCTGATTCCATGTTTAAAATAGTTGAGGATTCATTCCATGACATGTTCATAGCATTAAATTCTATGAAATGAAGGTAGGTCACATAGGAAAAATAGGCCACCTTATCTAAGGAGCTGATTACTCAATGACAAACTTCTAAGGATAAGATTAGCCAACTTCTTTATATTTAGGTTAAGAAGCAAATACAAAATTTTAAAACCATTAGCATGGGGAACCTAAGTACCATTTTAGTAATTTTTATAGACAATGTCAAAGCCTTGAGTGCTCAGCATACTAAAATAGAATAAATTATTAAGGAGGAGAAAGACCTCACAAAAAAAATTGAGAAGCTCTTGGGAACTATGATCAAGGATTATACATAACCCATTGCCCTATGAATTATTAGTGATGAATAATTCCATCACATAGCCACTTTGGTATAAAATTTTAAAATTAAATCCAATTCTTACTTGTATTATCATCATATCTTTATAATTACGCTTGGTTTGTCATGAAACATGAGCTTAGGCTACTTTACACTATATGATTCTTAAGATCATGCTTGGTAATTCTTGAAACTCTATCAATATGTTCACAATCAAGGATAAACAATCACCATTTTTGTCTTAATCTACCTTTCCTTTTTGCTATTTTTTTAAATAATTAACTTTAGTTTAAAGCATTGTTTATAAACATTTAGATTATTCAATAGTTTAGATCTAGACTGATTTGTGAAAATTAGCATTAAGATTCATAAAATAAGGCACCAAGATGGCTCCCAACCATCAAAATTTACAAATATTGTGGAACAGTCTATGTTGCTCTACTGCTATTTCACCATAGGCATCCTAATTACCAAATACCTACAACTCAAGCATGAATCCTTGGGATCCTAAAATGAGAAGAGTTATTTAAAAACTAAGAGCACCTATGGTACATTTACAAGCATCAACACTACTAACATACATGTTCATACAAAATTACATGGAGGAGGACCTAGAGTTTGCAAATTCAATTTTTTTGGACATCATTAAGATGGAAGATGCAAGAGAGAAAACTCTTGCCAATTTTAGAAGGCACCAAGCCATAGTGGAAAGGTGGTTTGATAAGTAATCAAAGATAAAGGTGTTTAGGCAAGGAGATTTGGTTCTTCTTAAGGACAAGGCATCTGAGCCCAAAGGTAAACATGGGAAGTTCACACCTTTGTGGATATGTCCCTACCAGATAGCTAAGATACATGGAGACAACACCTTCAATATGAAATAATTATAGGGAGTAGAGTTCAGACTACCCACCAATGGGAAGTACCTCAAACACTACTTCTCTACTACCCCACCTAGAGTATTTATGGAGTGAATTGTAACAATAATTAGAGTTAGTATAGGTAGGTTATATTATTTTATTTTTGTTCTTTCCTTTCTATCCCTTATTTATACATAAGTTTGTATATATTTATTTGATTTCCCTTTGCTTTCTACTTTGTTGTTTTTTGTTTGCATGTGTGCTTTCTCTACTCTATTCCTTACTTGTAATAATTCCTTTTGGATAGCCCTCATCTCAAAATTCACATAATTACTAAATAAATCCATAGTTCAGAGATGCATATATGAATCTTAAGTATGTGCTAACCATGTATTTAAAATATGAGCTTGATGTTATAGTTTAGATAAAATAGTAAGGACTAATGGATATGTTGGTTTTTATATAATTATTTAAACCTAATTTTGATCTAAGCTTGGTTTTAATATAGATTGCACAGATGGGATGAAATATTGAATTATCATGACATAGTCATGCTTGCACTTAACAAACATCCTTACCTAGGATAAAAGTTATAACCATAGGTGATTGTATAAAGATCAAACATTTAGAAAAATCCCTAAAATTGGCTAACATAGTTCTTAACCTTTTCTAGAAAGCCAAAATGATCTAAAAATAAAAAAATAAGAGTTTATTGAAAAATAAAAATATTTCCAAGAAAAGGTGATTCTAGTAATATCCACCAAGCTTATGGATGCCCATCTGGCAGTGCAAAAAGGCCTTGAGTGGAGCCAAAGGCATCTTTGTCAGGGCTATGGATTCATGACTAATAATATAGAATCACCTAAGCCTTACCTAGGCTAAAACACGGTTCTAATGGATATCCAAACATGTTGTAACTCAATGTTAATGATTAAAGGGATGAAATATGGAAGTTGTTCCCTAGATACCATGTCAAATAGTAAGTGGAATCAAATCACACACATAACATGAATATATTTTAATGTTTTATCCTAATTCTATAGGTGCAAGACTTGTTTTAATAATTAACCGATATTGATAATGGTACTAATCAAGTAGAATAGGTAGTCTAGTTATTTATCTAAACTAGAGTCTCTAAATTCTAACATCTTATTATGTTTCCCTAGAAGTTACCATTTGTTGAGGTTAAAATACCCGTATTTTTGAAAAATGGGGACCTATCTATTAAATTGTGTAAATTATATACCTTAAAATTGAAAATTCACTCGATCAAAGTATCACTAGCATGTTTGCACATTATTTGTATTTTAAGATCATCCACACCTAGATTGGTTAGCATATTTGTGCATGTTTGTGGTTTAATCTTATCTATCTTTACTAATAGTGGATCTTCTTATTTCAGGTTATAAGATTAATGGAGTCCATTTGGAATGGAAAAAATATTGGGATTCATGACTTAATGTTCATTTTATCTTTTACTAACCTTTGGTCTATTAAAAATCAAATCAAAATCATATTTGAATTACTAGTGGCTTGGTCTAAAAGTTAGTCTAAGTACTTATTCAAAAATTGGTGGGAGATTTGATTTAAATTTTATGTAGTAACACTTAAAATATGGTATGGACTTAGTTTAATTTTTATTCTAAGGTTTAGTTGTGATTATTAACATGACCAATCATTATTCTAAAAGTCCATGCTTGGCCCCTTTTATGTCTTGAGGCCCCCTTCATCTTGTTTATTATTAATGTGGTCTAAGCTACATGTAAAATCCTATTGTTTTGTTCTTAACTATTGGGTTATAAATTTTAATACTTCACATTTTTGACCATTCAAAACTTTTGGTCCACAATAATTTTCCCTTCATAACTTATGTTGAAATATTTAGTCTTTGGGGGAAATGTATAAAACATTTTGTTTGGGATAATTTCCCCAAAAAGAATGCACCTTTGGACATTTTGGCCTAGACCATTTATCTAAAATATTACCCTTAAACTTTTTTGAAATTACCCTTAGATCTTTTGGATGACCTTTCAATATTTTGTCATGGGCACTTTTTGTCTTGGGCATTTTCCTTGATGAAATAGACCTCACAGGATAGTTGCTTCAAATATTTTATTCAATAAAATTGGTCTTCAAAATAATATCCCTAGATATAAGGTCCAAAAAAATTTCACCATGCAAATAACCTTAATAAATTACAATAGATTCAAAAATTCAAAGCCAAAAAGCCCCACAGGATTTCTAAGTAGCATGATCTCAGGGATTAATGCAGATAGGATCCAATCTCACTCAACCCCATAGATCATGATCTAATAGAGCATGTTTGTTCAAATAGGATTTGATAATGTGAGATCAAACTAGGAAACAAATTGGAAATTCCCTTTTATTGAGAGATATACCTAGGCTTAAACATTATGCCATGTCTCTTATTATTCATGAGGTCACTTTAATATTTTTTAAACCTAACTCAAGGCTTTAGATTAAAAGGCTTTATTTTCATGGAAACTTTAATATAAGACTTTGAATTAAAATTTACATTTACTTTGATCCCTAACTTAAATATTTCTTATTATTTTCATAGATCGATCTTGCTTGGATTAATGGACATATTTTTAGATGATCATGATTTTACTCCTAGTGTTGCTAAAACTAGTTATTTGTGTTGCAGGATTAATGGAACATGATTAGGGTTTTATTTTTCAAATCTTAAAATGGACCTTTTATTATCATTTGGTATGAAAATAATTAGATTTGTTTTAAACCATGATTTAAAACCCTAGTCTTTTGTTTTGACCTAGGTCCCTTCTAATTAAATTCAAACTTACATGGTAATAATTATAAGTGTCATAGACTTAGTCTAAGGCCTTACCCTAAAGATTTATCATATTTATTTATATAATTAAACCTTAGGTTAAACCCATATGCTTTTAAATTTTATTATTTATAGGGTCCCCTTTTATTATGATCTAAAACTTAGCATAGAATCTTGATCCCAAGGTTCATGTTCATGTTTAATAACATAAATAAAAGACCTTAGTCTTAATATTTTATCCTATTACCTATGAATTTACCCAAGCCTAACTTAAATATTTTTTATATTCATAGGATCAATGATATGCATTTACTCAAGCAATATTGATTTGATTGAGCATGGCCAATCAAAAATTTAACAACACCCACGAGATGGCGAGAAGGTAGCATGTGTCATGGTTGCAGCCAAGGAACAATGAATAAATAATGGAAGACCATCCCTTGAATTGAGATTTAATGATGCACATTCACTCAAATGATGATGATAAAAGGGTACAAGATGAGGGTAGACTTTTCAATAGAGCTTGAGAAAATGTGAGACTACTAAGTGGAAAATGTAGGAAGAATAATGAACCCAAAAATGACCAATGGCAAGCTCATCAAATAGTCTTGAGGACATATTTAAAATTGACACTCACACACCAGTCAAATATATTCACATGGATGTTAATTTATGGTAATGAGGATGTCAAATTTAAGCTATCAAATAATCTTGAGGATGTGTTTTAAATTGATGATCATGTGCCCATCAATAACATTCACATATATATCAATTAATGGTGACAAGGATGGAAAATTTAGGATAGTAAATAGTCCTAAGGACATGTTTAAAATTTTAGGTCATGCACCCATAAAATACATTCACATGGACTTCAAATTATGGGCACATAGATGCTAATTTTAAGATATCTACTTGGATCTAAATTGTCTAAGGATTTATAGACCATGTTGATTCATGAAAATGGATCAGGTGGTGTAAAATCAATGCTATTTTTTCAAAAGCAATGGTAATATTTTGTATAATGATGAGCAGGATACCATGGAGATGTGACATAAGAGTCACATGGGTACAATGTGCCAAAATGAAGACCTTGTGGATCTGGTAATGCAAAGGTAGAGATCTAAGCTCTTGATGTTTGAATTAGATACTAATATTAAAACACTATTAAAACATTCATAATTAATCTATCAAATCATAATAATCCTAACCAAACCCTATGAAAATTATACTTAATTTTAAGAGGTTTAATTGTCTATTTTGTAAAGGTAATTCAATCCAAAGTCGACTAGTGAGTAGTCTAATAAGATATGGTAGCTCAGATGAGATTTCTTTGAGGGAAAGGAATTATATTTTGACTTCATGATAAGAAGTAGGAACCAAAGTAAATATGTGGTAGATTATATTAGGGTGATGGAAATGATCCTAAATAAAAGAGAAGAGGATTAATGAAGTCCAAGAGCATCAGATAACCATGAATATCTTGCAATAGTTTAGGGGCCCCAAAAGTTAAGAGACTTAGGAATATCCTTCCTATAGCTAAATATTGTCCATATTGAAAGTGGAATATTATGTTTGTAAAATTATGTTCTATTTTTAAAACACATTTCTTATAGATCAGTCCATTGGGAAAGTCTATCATATTTATAGAACATTTTTGGAAAGGACAACTATCCCTACGCTTGTACTTTTTTAATTATTTGGGACTGATCAACAAGATTCCTTGCATCTTATAAAAGATCATTATAAATTATAAGAATAGAGGGATTTTGAGCCAAAAATTGTGTAAACTTTGGAGTAATGAATGTAATTAGGGAACTCTGAAAAGATTGTCTAATTTTATTTGTGTGAATTGCTATATGGTTTCTCTCTCACTTGTTTATTCTAAATTATATATTTGAATAGTTCTTGTAGACTTTTGGTGTTTACCTTTGAATGCATAATTGTTAACTTATGCCAATTATAGGTTAATAGAAGGCTCTTTAATTTGTTTCATTTTATTTTCTCTGCATTTATATATGTGCATATGTTATCTAATAATAGGGGTGTTTCTTTAAAGTAAACTTGATTCTTATTTACATTATTTACCATGTTGCTTATATGTTCACTTGATGTTTTATAGTATTTTATCTCATGATATTTCATGTCATACATTGGTTAAGTACATGCTTACATGAGATTTCAACTTTTTCATGATGTCTAGAACAAAGATCAACAATATATTTTCTCTCTAACTTACCCTTCTTTTAGCTTCTTTTTTAACCAATTTAATTTAGATTAGTCCCCATTGTGAATATCCATTTTATTTTAGTTTTATACTTATATTTTAGCATAATTAACTTTCATTAATATATATCTCCATCATATTTTCAAATAATTATAGGCCACGGTGGGTCCCAACCACCAAACATTATAAATATTATGAAACAATCCACTCACTTTGCCTTTATTTCATCAATAGATAACATGATTATCACAACTTGTAACTCATTAAATAAATTATTTGAATTATAAATTGATAATTGTTTCTTTAAAACTTTTTTCACCTTGTGTTACATTTTTAGGCATCAACATACACCTGCTCAAATTGCAATGGAAATGGAGAGGGAAAGAGCTAGACAATGCAAAGAGAACAAATTGAGGTGATGCATCAGATGTTTTAATATTATCCACTCATTTTAAAGTTCAAAATGAATCATAAGGCTAAATTATACATACACAAGTCTTGTTTTGGTCCTATTACATAAGTTATTTATAGAGAGGTTATGTATTCCAAGAAATAGTAGGAGGGATAGTTGTCTCCCACTTCTAATCAATAAAAGAAACTAGTATAATACTAACTAAAACCTATAAAAGAGAAAAAAAATACATATTTTTAAGAATAATGAGAAAATAAATCAAGAGTAATCAAATCACCACATGACTAGATCAATCATTCATGAGTTTACACTAAACAAAGTAGTAGAAGAATGAAATAATCAGTATTTATTGATCAAATAGATTACAAAGGAAGTAGGGATTCATCATCCTCATTTGGAGGATTATCTTATAATCCATTGAAGGAAAAATATATGTAATAATCTATGAGAAAGTAGGGGAAGAGATTAGGAATCTCATGAAAGCTACCACAATCCTCTTTTCAATTACAAAACATATGTATCCTTCAACCAAGAAAGTAAAGAAGGTATTGTCCTCTTATTTTTCAATGCACTAGGATAATTAGTGATGGATTTATATTTGATGGAAGGCATATAAGGTTTTTTATTAATCTGGATTCCACTCTTTGAGTTAAGGGGTTTCAAGCCTACCTCATTCAGCTGATACAATGGGATCACCTCTAGATATGGGTGTCCTAGTTGATGAGGTTAAACTATAGTTTTGGGGATAACTCCCCTGGTGCATCAATTGTAGCTCAATTACAAAAACTAATAATTTAGTGATGAAAAGAGATAATAGATGATGCATGAAAAAAAACATAAGCTAAGAGGAGGTGATGAACCATGATGTCTTATCCACTCTAACTGACCCTTCAACAACACTTTATGAATCAAACAATGACTAATGACTAAAACATGTTCTCAAAGAGAATCCTAAGCATTATTAATTCACATTAAGGTTATGGTATATGGATGAAAACTAAAGGTAATGGGTGAGAGGTATACTTCAAGACACTACCAAGTAGAATGCATTTGAAACATAGACACTAATATCTATACAAATCATATTACCCATTTAGGTTTTTTTTTTTAAAGATAGGTGAGAATAAAGACCTAAAAAGGGTAAAATAATTCACCACTTACGAAAATAAACAATCATATAACATAATAAACTATAAAGAGAATCTAAAATAGTCCTTTTTATTGATTTAAAAGGTTAAAATCCATAGTTTGGGTAGAGTTTCCTCATACCCAAGTGAGGGATCCTTAAAATATCATTTTACCCTCAATTTATAGAATAATAGAGAAGGTGAGAGAAGAGAATATGGAATGTAATTGTGGATAAGAGGTCATTATGACCCTCACTCACTCAATAAAGACTTAAAACATCCATAACAATCCCATGATCTCTCTATTTATTTCCTTGGTTGCTTGGTGGTCTTTAATGAGATCTTGGATGAGGAGGTGTAGTGGGTAGGAGATAATTCAGCCTTTTTTTATCCCATTAAAATAATGTGAATGACAAATTGGTCAAAAACCTCTTTTAATGATATTTACAAGGGAAGACAGGTGGTCCAATTTGGCCTCCATGAAGTATTAAGTGGCCTAACCCTCTCTTACATGCTAATAAGGTTTGGAAAAATGCCCCATAATAAATTATGGATATATAAATTTTATACACTCCTTCATGAGGCAGTTATAATGGTTTTTATGACCTACATTTATTCCCCTGGTATCCTTCTATTCCAATATTCATCTTCTCTTGTTGACCAAATAGGCCTATTAGGAAGCTAGGCCTAGTCACTTAGTGCTAGCCAATTGGATGACCATAAGGATTGTATATAACATTAAATATTGGTTGAGTTAGAATGTTTTAGTATTGGAAAAACATATTACATCATAAAATGTGAATTTGCAATAGTTCATACCTATAACTTTTTATCATTTACGTGACTAGGTCACCTTTCACTAACATTTTTAGACTGGCTCTTTAGTGCAAGCTTGTAGGATCATTTAAAGCATGAATTAAAAGTTTTTTTCATCTAAAAAGGTGAAATATAATTCAAAATACCCACCTCAATTGTATTTATCTATTCATCTAGCCCTTTTCCTTTAAATTACTACTAAATATTGTAAGAAATAGGTTACCGATACATCTATATAGTTGTCCATACAAACCAATGCCATGAATAGGATCTATTTAGAATAAACCATGGGTTATAACTTTCTCCCAAACCAACTCAATGCATCTAAGTGAAAATTTATCAATTTTTCTTCCATCAGGTCTTTATTAGGGTTTTAGAGAGCTTTAAGGGGGTTTGAAATCTTAACAATAGTTCATAAAGGTTAGACCTTTAACCTATGAAATATTGCCACTAAATTTTAGTGGATAAGGTCCCTCAACCTTCCTCATGTGCTCAAACCTCCAATATAGATCCTCTATATAGTACTGAGCATAAGAGTGTGTTCCTTGGGTGACTATCTTATATTATGTCCACTCTTAAGGTAATTCTAGGCCAAAATGGAGAATCCTAAGGTTTATTATAAAAATAAACACCTCTTAAACATATTAGATTCCTTTAAGTGTACTTAGGTGTTGATTTAAGGTCTCATTTGACCCTTCTTATCCTCTAGCTTTAGTCTTCAAGTAGTAATGTTTTAAGGAGGGTATTAGGATAATAAGCCTAATTATAGGGTTCTTATGTGTTGCATTCAAAATAGAGTTATGATAACACTTGGCCACCTCTGAGAGTGTGCAAGATATTTATTATAACCTTTAGATCATTTGTGTTGCCTCAATTAAGCTACCTTCTTCTTCTTCATGTACACATAGTCCTCTAACTAGGTATTGAGGCATATTTATAGGTGGACATTAGATTTGGAAACCACTATATGTGGTCTTTGTGAATTTATTTCAACCTCTTTACATCTCTCACTCTTTAGAATAATGTAAAACATGTAAACTCTTTCTAATTTCTTGAACATAGGATTGGAGTAGTCATTTCTAAGACTAATATGTACAACTTATAGTCTACAAATGCTAATAAATGGACCATTTGGGTGATTTTGTGACCTAAGAAGACCATTAAGGCCATTTCCATACTAAAATAACACATTTGAAGTCATTTGAGGTCAAAAATACTTGATTGGGTCCTTATTAGGTTTAGTAAGGGTTTTAATGGCCTAACATATTAACAATGGTTCGTAGAATATAGGACTCAAATCCAAAACTTATTTCCATGCATTTTAAGAATATATACCCTTTAAAAACTCTTGAATAGATCTGAGTCCCATGCACATTATATGGGTAATGCTGATTTAAATTTGGCATCCTTCAGTCCTTTGTTAAACACTCTATTTAGGTTAACAATGTTAAGGTTTATTCATATAATTAATGTCCTAAAGTAACTCTTTCCTACATGGATAGTAACTGCATAGGGTTCCACAACTCCCTCTCAAATAATTGGGCCCCATTAATCTTTCCATGTGAAATGAGTGTTAGAGTTGGTATTTCAAAATGACAGACTAGGGAAGTAAAACTTGAGAGGGGTAATGATACCAAATCAACCAATTCCTTGACTTCCTCTATCTAAAACACTTTCCTTAGTACCTATATCATCATCATACATATCTTCATGACCTTAATCCTACCATGGGGTTTTGATTCTATCACAAACATTAAGATGGGGTCTTGAGGGATCAAGGAAAGATTTAGGCCTTATAGGCGTAAATTACATCTCATGTCTATGAGTCACATGTAGGTGTGTTGGTGGATTCAGTGTTAATAGAACACCCTTTTAAATATTTTTCACCCTTTTTTAGTTTTCTTCATATGACTAATTTCTCACCTTTGTCCCTTTCTCTTGTATGCCTACCATGACCATCATTGCCTAGCCTGAGTGTTTGAGTCAGTTATTCTATTAAAGACTTGAGTATTATTTTTTCTCCTTATATAATTTTAATGGAGTTAGAATGTCATGTAACATTCTCTCATGGTCTAGTAACACCCTTTTAACAAGACTTCATCAACCCTATTCTCTAAACTCCTATAATTAGGCACATAGGCCTTTGTGTCATGGATGTATAATCCAAACTAGACAACTTCCTCAAACTTGTACCATCATCATATGAGGTCCTAAATAAGATTGATGTCATAATTATCCTAGTGTTACCCTTACATTTTTTTGACATTTCAATTCATATCAATTTGGCACCCCAATTTATTAGGTAGACATATCTCACTATACATGCTTGATCTAATTAGTTCAACTTATCCTTTCAAATTTCCCTTGATTTTACACAACATGGTCTATGTGATATACCCCTCTTATTAATATCTCTCTTTCATGTGACTATATCATCTCATATTCAATGTTGTAGGTAGTCTAGCTGAAGCCCTATAGGTGGTGATCTAGATGTGTGACTGTCAATGGAGCTCTTTCATAGGCCCATGAGCAAAAGGAGGTCTATTATACTTTGTTAGAGACCTAGTTGACCTCTCTTGAATATCAATACCTCTCCTTAAGATATTAATATTAATAACTTATGACCATTACTTACATCTTGTAGGTTTAACTATATAATACTTTTGGGAAATCCCTTCAAAGGTTGGGCCTGAATGATCTTCTAAACTTGGTCATAGCTTTTCAACAACATTCATACTTAGGAAAACCCTTTTTATCATAGTCACATAGGATATTCATGGTCCAATATAAATAATTAACCCTAATTCAATGACTTATTATTGGGCATAAGTATTCATAAATTTATATGATGATGATACAGTCTTATGAATTTCTTAGTTTGGAGACCAAGGCCCACTATGGGGTGGAATTAACTTGATAAGACTGTTACCCAACAAATACCCATTAAGAGGTTCTCTATGGACTATTAACTCTTGTTAAATATCAATTATGGGGACCCTATACACTCTTATTCATATAATAAATAATTTAAGACATTTGAATGTAGTTAATCAGACACATGAATGGATAAACTGAAACATAGGACTTCAAAAATACCTTAAACAATGCTAATGAACCTTAAACTTTGCTAAAGAGGTATATGAAAGCATTGGAATCTAGTTTATGGTTTTTTGGACTTGAGATCCATAATGAGGCCTATTCCTTATTAAAAATGGACTCTTCCACATGAATATAATACCTTTTCATGCTCCATAGTGTTCTAATGATTTTCAATACCCATCACCATGAAATATTGAATTCACATTTGCACTAAAGGTCAACTACATAGGTAGTCCCATTTGAAGGAATTGGAGGTTCATTTTATCATTATGTACACCATTAATGATGATAAAAATTGAATGGGTCTCTTAATAATCCATTATTACAATAAAAAAAACTATCTTTGACATATATAATGCATTGAATTCCTTAGAATGCCAAGAATTACTATGTGCAACCTAAAAGTGTGACCATATAAAGATTTTATTTCTCCCACAAGCTCACACATAAAAATTTGGGGTAAGAGGTGAAGTGGTATGACATATAAAGATTGTATAAGATATACCTAACTACCATTTTCTTCAAACATGTTAGAAATACACTTAAACTATTCCAGTATTAATCCTGTGTAGATGTAGAAGACTAGTTTGAATTCCTAGATTCTTAATCATTATTCATAAAACTTGGGTCATTAATATGAAAAATAATTATAATTATTTGAAGGACATTAGAATTAATTCCTATATAAGATATCTTGGGTCACCATTTTCTATCTCCTATCTTTACTAAATAAGAACTTGAAAGGCTATCCAAGGCTACCAGGAGGATGATGGAAAGGAGGGGTCTATTTTTTACCTTTTTTAACATGAAACTCATGGATTCTCTTAGATGATGTCTAAACTAAGTTTACTTTGAATAATCCTAACCTTTTAAGACCATTACCATATTATATGGATATGTACAAGCTAAAAACAATTGTAAAACACTATTTTCTTGCATTTTCTCAAGTTTTTAGAGCTTGCAATGCTATTGGTGGGTATTAGGAAGGAAATGAGGAGTCAAAATTAAATCAAAATAAGGAGTACATGTGGGCCCCTTTAATGGTCAATAAAATCATTTGAGTTATAAAAAGACACAATTTTTCATAGGAAAACTATTGTATAATGGTATTATGATAATAATACGAACCCTTTATATGCATTTTTCCTTTGATAAGGATTTAATGGTGACCTATGAGCTATAATAATGTTATTTCCATGGTGTGAATACCCATTTATAATAAATATATATGACCTCAAATGAAAATTCAATTATATGTTACGTTAATATTAGTTAAAATTCCTTAAAACATGCTAAATCTTAAAGCAAGGTAACCACATTCTCTGTATACCATATCTAATACTTTGGTCCTAGCATACTTTATAGGTTCTTAACATGCTTAGGTGGATACATAATAATCCATGAGCTATAAGATTTGAGTAACCTTTGGTATGAGTGATTTTTTAGATCATTAGGATCACTCCAAGATTTATTGTGGACCCTTACACATGGTTAACACAAAGAGAACACTTGACATAAGCTCAAAAATGGTAATAAGATGAACACCATGAAACCTATTAATAGTGGTATACCACTTAAAACTACTTCCCATAACTTAATGACTAGTAACCACTTATTGAACTAACTTGGCACTTTAAGAGACACAATAAAGTTATTGAGGCATGAGATAAGGTATTCATTACATAAGTTGACCCATTTTTTATCCCAGTGGTAGAAATAAGTGAACATAATTAGTGACTCTAAAGTATTAACCTACCTTATATTCAAGAGGATTTAATATCTCTTGCATATCATTCATTCTTAGATAAAGGACTTTGATAATTGAGATGATACTTTACGATCAATACCTTAGAAGACTTAAGGTCTGTAATAGATCTACAAGACACATAATAATAAACAAAGGAACACAACAAAGAAACACAATAAGAATTAATAATAAACAAACCAAGACATAAAATAATAGGCAATAAGAACACAACCAAACAAGAAACTAATAAAGCATGTGCCACAACACTTGGATGAAAGGAGACCTAAAATACTATGGATAAAGATAGAAAGTGCCCTATATTAACAATAATTAAAGAACATGACATTTACATGGAAATGGAGTTCCTCACCATTCAACATTGATAATTAGAAAGCATTTTTCTCTTTATAACTGGTAATAATGTATGTTCTAATCCATAAGTTATTAAAATTTGAGTGCTTGTCTAGTTTAGCCTAGTCTTCATCCCACTTGAGCACAATATCACCTTATTAGAAGGTATTTGATGAAGCTCTATTTTCAAATGAAATCTTGACTTGATCTTGATGGGATCATATGACATGAATATAATCATCTCTTATTTCTTCCATCTCTCTCAATACATTCATTATTACCTCTATGGCATCACTCTCCATTAGTTCAAGTTTATGTGTGTATTCCAAGGCTGGTAGTTGAAGTGATATGGGAATCCTTGATTCTTTTCCATATATAAAAAAGTATGGTAAATTAACATTAGCCTTCATGGTAGTGATCATATCTTATCATATGGATATCCTTAGCTTGGTATGCCACTCTCTTTGATTGTCCATCATAGTTCTCCTTATGATTGTAATTAGATTATTGTTGGTGGATTATACAAGTACATTGCCCTATGGATAGTAGTTAGAGTAAGTGAGGAGGTAGATTTCATGGTTGAGATCCCATTCACTCACCCTTCCAATATTTAAAAAAAGTGCATTATCTAATATGATGGTGGAGGGGATCCCAAATTTGGTTACTAGAATATCATAAAATTCTAAAACTAGACTTTCATTTGTTTCTTTAGGTGATACTACCTCCACCCACATAGTAAATTATTTTATAGTATTCAATACCCACTTTTGTCCTACACTATATGGAGGGTGAATCATACCTACAAAGTCTAGGCCCCACTACATGAAAGGATACTCCATTTGGATAGGTTTGAGTGGCAAGGAAACTAGTCTATACTTCCTTGTGAACATGGCACATTTTTGTCACTTATTAACCCAAAAATGGGAGCCCTTGAAAAAACATGATCAAAATTCGACTACTCTTATGCTCCTTAGTTTTATAGTCTTAGATATAAATTCCATCCTATAGGCCCATCATGAAACTGGTCTAGGAGCTTGTCAACCTAGTTGGTGTCTACACACCTCGAGAGCATGCCATAAAGATCCTTTTTAAAATTCACTTCATTAATAAAGACATATGGGATTTATTTTAACACATAGTACCTTCTTATTTTCCTATTTATGCCTATAGGACATTCTCCTATTTAAAGGAATCTCACCTTGTATTTAGTCTGTTAGTGCACAAAATTACACTAAAGTAATTGGGCCCTTATGAAGTACAAATGCCTAAGTCCTTGGCCCAAATTACTATTTTCAAAATATTACTTCAAAGGTCAAGTTTCTTGATTAATCAGCTAAGTGTTAATATGGTCTTTACTTAGTGTGTTTTAAGCCTTAGTGTCTTTGGGTTTTTTGTTAGGGATTTTTTCCTAATGAAAGTACATCTTCAAGATTTTTGTTCACATAATAAGTCTGAAGACTTATTTCCATCTGGCAAATTATCTATGATAAAATCCCTAAAAATTCTATTTTTTCTAAATAAAATATATTTCCCTATTTCCTTAGGCCGTTTTGCCCTTGCAAAATATCTGAAGGATCATTTTACCTTTGTAGAATCCACAAAGGGTCATTTCTTTTAGGAATTTTGCCCTTGAAAAATATATAAAGGATCATTTTGCCTTTGCAAAGTCCTTGAAGGGTCATTTTTTTTTGGTAATTTTGCCCTTGAAAAATATCCAAAGGGTCATTTTACTTTTGTATAATTCCCAAATGATCATTTCCTTTGCACATTTTTCCCTTACAAAATCTTTGAAGGGTCATTTTGGATTTGCAAAATCCTTAAAGGGTCATTTATTTCAATCATTTTTCCTTTTCAAAATTTATTAAAATCACCTTCAAAAGACCTAAAGGACACTTTCAATAAGTCTAAAGGCTACTTTTAAAAGATCTAAAGGGCTATTCCAAAAGGCTGAAGGGAAATTCCATAGGGCAAGATTTTGAAAAGTATCTGAAGGATCATTTATTTTGGGCATTTTCCCCTTGTAAAATATCCAAAGGGTCATTTTAGAGAACCCAAAGGTTACTTTCAAAAATATCGAAGGGTACTTTTAGTAATGTTGCTATGGAGCAAAAGTGTCAATAATAAAAGGGCTGAGATAGAAAAAACCAAAATGATTGTTGAAGGACAATTGTGTCAAAGAGAGAGAATCTAAAGGCAAAAGGCCCAATAAAATTATTTCAAAGACCAAAAGGACAAAAACTAGGAATTATTGTAGAATAATTATATCAATGAAATTGACGCCAAGATAAAGAGCCCATAGACTAGATTGTAAAAGACAAAGATCCAAAGAATTTTTTTTAGTGTACATAGGTGACAGGCTCACAGACATGATTGAAAAGTACATGAACATCAATCTTAATCCACATAAAATAGTTTTTTGGGTTAAAATTTTCCAAGATAGTCATGTGAGTATCAAATTTAGGCCCTATAAAGTTATCATTTGAGATTAAATCAAGTAAAATCTATGGTGCATGTTAATATGGGGTAGGATGATCTAATGGTTCATGATCAAAGATAGATTGTAGAACTAACCTAGGAGTATCATAGGCAAGACAAGTGTTAATCTCATGGGGAATAGTTAAAATATTGAGTATGTTTTGAAGATCTAATGATGTGAGTAGATAGTTGATAATTCAATGGGGGTTTAAGATCTAGCTAGCTAATACCACATGGCATGATAGCATTCAATAAATAAAGACTATTTTCAAGGGACATATAAATCCCTTGGTGCTACCAAATGGAATACTTTTTAGGGCCAAGTGTATATCATAGTCAATGATGTTCTACCCCTTAGATGATGATCTGACAAATCATGTTCACCTACCCAAGTAAGATAGATGGTGGGCAAAGAGTTAAAGTAGTTCAAGGTCTTCCATAGAGATGTAAGGAAGATAAATGTCAACCTCTCAGTGAATTTCCAAGAAAAATCAATGGTTCATAGTTGATCATGCATCTATTAGATCGATGATGCAAATGAGAGTGAAATTTTCAAAGGGAAAAAAGGAGATATAACATAAATTTTACATTCTTCATATACTTCACTTTTCTAAAATCCTCCATGAGAGATATATTTTAAGATTACAAGATCAAAATGGCCCACTCCAAGGAAGATCTTCTAGCATCCATGAATCAATAATACTCTCAAGCCATCATCATAAGATAATGGGCTTTCCTTGGCATGTAGAGGAGGAAGGAAGCTATCCAAAATATTCTAGATTTGCCATCAAAATCATATCTAATTATTTTCACATGAGGAAAAAGTTTGTTTGGCTCCTCAAATGAATATTCTCTTTCTAGCTCATGTGGAAGGCATCACCTACCATGAAATCAAAAGATATACTCCAAATTGTTACC
This sequence comes from Torreya grandis, assembly GCA_037957365.1. Taxonomy (NCBI): domain Eukaryota; kingdom Viridiplantae; phylum Streptophyta; class Pinopsida; order Cupressales; family Taxaceae; genus Torreya; species Torreya grandis. The sequence goes on from JARHVA010006867.1 coordinate 22,414, forward strand.
ATTTCTTGTATAGGCAATTTTAATAACCATTTTCCTTGTAGTTCCATGAAGATTTCAGGCATGTCAAGGTATATTTTCCAAATAGGAGCATCTTGGAAAGAATTTTGCACTTATAGATTTAAAATGGGTAAAAAATGTATAAATAGGAGGTTTGTCTTCTATTTGAGAAGTTAGTTGGCCATTATGCTAGAAATTGTGGGGGTTGGCATTTCTAGTCTTTATCATTCTAAGTATAGGCTCTTCCACATTTTAGGATCACTTATATGTGTATTTTTCCTCTTTTGCTAAGGTGGTCATAGTTGTATAGCTATTATCAATATTTGAGAGCATCTCTATATTTCTACCTTGTCCAACATGGAGAAAATCCACCATGATTGTCTCCATGGTAGCATTTTGAAACAATGATGTATGTAAGATTTTATTTCAAAATTAATGGAAAATATTTATGGTTCTTACTATTTCCTTTTGATGAAGTGTAGTGATGTGTTTTATAAATGTTGCTGACTAGACAACATATTTTATGCTCATTACTAGTTCTCATCTTGGAGTTAGATATATATTATGAATCCCTTTTTGTATTATGTTTCAGATTATTTTGCTTAATAACTTGTTATGAGACCCTAGGTTTATGTAATAAATGGGTAAACATAGATGACATTCTAGTTTTAGTGTATGTTCTATGGTTTCAAGATCATTTAGGTATTTGCATCTCATTTGCACCAATATTCATAAATTACTCCTGGTAGTTCCCCTTAACTTATTAGTCATGTTTCTACATCTTTACAATAAATAATGTCATGAATTCTAAAAGAATCACTGATATTTGAAAACTATTAGTATACTACCACACCCTTCCTCTTTATTATCATCTAACTCATCCAATCCTATCCTACTCTACAAATAATATGCCCTTTGCCTATAAATGTATAAACATTGCATATTTAACATGTCTATATTTTATGCTTTAAATCCAAGCATTGCAATATTTTATTCATCCCTTGTGTTATTGAGTATTATTTTGAATGAAGGTTGAAATAACATTAAAATGTCTTTAGTATTTTGTGTCTAATCTTGTACATTTGTGTATTCCATGTGACAACCCTTTCAGGGTGGAGTATATAATTTTGGTTGTGCCCTGGTTAAATGTGTTAATTTACAATAATCCCCATGTAGGTTGAGTTGTATAATCTCTCCATATGATAAAGCTACATCGTATATCCTCTCACCTTGGTATAGATAGATCTATAAGTAGCAAGGAACTAACCATACCCTTTGTAGGTGATTCTCAGTCATTTTCTACATTTGGTCCATTCTTGATGCTAAACCTTTCCCTAGCTACAATAACATTTTAGTGGAGTTTTCATCTTTGTTTTCAATTTTAGTTAAGTGTGAAAGGCTAAGTGAAAGAGATGTAAAAGTAAGAACCAACACTTTATTAGCATCATTATCAGGGACTCTTGCAAAGAGTTAGATCTATAAGTAACTTATGTTGTGAAGTTCTTTGCTAATATTTGCTTTGTATCTTGGTTGTCAACACCAGAACACTTCATTGGGGATCTGTCATGAATTATTGAGATTTGATAATTGACATCTACTATTTATTGCAAAGAGATGTGGATTTATCATGTTTTAAAGAGGTTTCCCCTTGCTAAACATGAATCTAAAAAGTTAATTATCTTTTCTTTCATGTATCATCACTAAATTTAGCAATATATGGTTTCAACATGTATCACTTCAAGTTTGTAAATGGTTGTATTCTAAAAACTTACTTCTAGTGGAGACTCCAAAACATCATCTAGTTTCAAAGAATGATCAGTTCCCATATTTGATTACTTCAACTTTGAGAGTTATTTTTATTGTAAATCTAGAAGGATTGAGGTCATCTTTTAAAGGTGACTCAACAAATAAACATGTCTTTCCCTTAGGTGTTCATCAAGAAGGAAGGGGAAAAGTTTGGAGGCCTATTGAAAAGCATAGTGTAGCTTCTAGAGATTGTGTGGGCTATAAATTTTTTGGTAATCCTGAGCTTCTATTTTTTGAAATTACTATTACTAAATATTATCATTAGTATTGTAATTATTGGGTGAATATTTTGTCATAAACTAGTTGACATAAAAATGGTTATATCAACCACAACATAAGGATATTTATATGGTAAAATGGATGTGGTCACCATAGCCAAAATGAGACAAACCCCTCATTTCAGTAAGGGGAGGTTCTCTATAACTATAGAATACTAATATAAGCTGAAAAAAAACACAAGGGTGAAATCATACCATCCATCTATCTTTTTTCAGAGATGATGTTCATAAAACAGAGGAAAATTTGGTGAAATTACTAAAGTCACTTCTCTTCTTTCAGAAATGATATTTAGCAAACAACAAGAATTCTTCTTGGGTAGTAACTATAACCACATGAAAGCCACAAATGCAAAAATTCTTTCATTACTTCTCCCACTAATTTAAGACAAGGAAACTGTATAATGAAGTGTATCCCAAAGTCTCCACCTAAAACCAAAATAGAGTAAATAATTATGAAGGATAAGGGGATCTCAAAATCCCTCCAGTATTATTTACACAAAACACAAACTAAAAACAATTATGTCAATACAAAGTCTCCCACAGTCAACTTCAGGACATCTTCCAGCTCATTTCCACTTGTTATGCTTATTTGATTAAAGGGACAAGACTATATTTAGGAAAAAGAACAAGAATGATTTTCTAGATAACACAAGCTATTTCAACACAAATTTTGAAAGGTCACTTGATTTCTCATTCACTTAACAAAATATGATTAACATTCTAAGCTCAAAGTCTTAAGAATACCTTTCAATCTAGATAGAGCTTCACTTCTAATAATAGAGAGATCCCCCTCTATCCAAAATGAGAGATTACAATATATAACATTCAAACTAAGACATGGGCACTTGTTTTCATGAAAATGGCCCATGTTGCATTGAATGCATTAAATGCATTAGAAATTCTAGGAAGGGGCTATGCTAGAATAGGTCATCAACATTAACTTTGGTGTTCTAAATCATCTCAAATGTCTCCTCTTAAGCATGGGTTGCCTGGTCTTCTTTATGATGTTTACATGGTTATCCATTCGCCTTTACTTAATGAAGAAAAATAGGCTACACCATTAAATGTTTGTGTTCTCTGAGGTCCACCTAGTGGACTGTTCCACCTACTAGAATTGCTCTTATACATATATTTTTGGATTTTCTATAGTCATTCCCTCTTTTCTTGTTACATTTTGTCTCTTCCTAGTGATCTGAGCTCTCAGGGCTATCTTCTCACTTTTAGCTAGCACCTTCAGCTCCTTTCGTGGCTAGTCATTGAGTTTGTTCTCAGGTCTATTCTCTTTTGAAAATCAAAGGTTATTCCATCACCCTAAATTTGATATCCATGGGGACATCATCAATCACTTGAACCACTTTGAACCTTGAACCTTGAACTCTTTTGGTTCAATGGTTCAATGGTTCAACGGTTCAATGGTTCAGCATTTCAATGTTTTGTAAAGGGCCAAGTTCACTTTTCTTCTTCGGTTGAACCATTTTCTATAATCTTACACTTCATACATTCACTCAAAGCTTTCGCTCAATCTTTGAACTCTTTGAACCTTTGAACTCGTTGAAACTTTGAACCTTTTGAAGGCGGCATTCAATGGTTCATTCTAAATCTTTGGATCCTTTTATTCATTAAGCCCATCGAAGTTGTTGAACCTTTAAACTCATTGAACCTTTGAACCTTTCATGTAGCATTTGAAGCACTTCAATCCTTGAAGTATTAGATAAGTCTAATTGTACATATGTATAGTCTTTCTTTATTTTGTGTTGTTTGTTTATTTTTGGTGCCTTTCTTTTTGAGAAAGCATGACTCCATATCCCAATGGCATAGATGAAGGCACTTAGATTATAGATTCTACTCCCTTTGATTGCTTCAAATATCAACCAATGGAAGTTCACTAACTAGAGCTAGCTATTGTTCCCAAAATCTATCACTTGTTTTTGTGAACATGCCAATCATTTTGGTCCTACAGGCCTAAATGCTTTCTTTCTTTATCAAGAAATGTTCTAAGCAGTTAAGGAAATCATAGGTTTAACAAGCAGGGTTTCTCAAAGGGAAGCTCAAAATACTTAAGGCATTTTCTAAGTGTTTTGAGGATGGTTCAAATGCTAAGGTTCAATCAAAATACTTAATGGTGGGGTTCAAAGAATTGAAATGAACCATTAAACTCATTGAACCTTTGAACCTTTCAGAGGCAAGGTTCAATGGCTCAATGGTTAAATAGTTCATTCCAATTCTTTTAACCCCATCGTTAAGTCTTTTGATTGAACCTCAACATTTGAACCATCCTCAAAACACTTAGGAAATGCCTTAAGTATTTTGAACTTCCCTTTGAGAAAGCCCACCTATTGAACCTATGATTTCCTTAGCTAAAAAGGCTTGAGTTATTTGAAAAACTTAACTACTCAAAACATTTTTTCATAAAGAAAGAGAGCATTTTGGCCTACAAGACCAAAATTTAAGGCATGTTGTTCACTAAAACAAGTGACAAATTTTGGGAACAACAATTGGCTCTAGTTGGGGAACTTCCATCGGTTGAGATTTGAAACAATCAAAGGGAGTAGAATCTAGACTCTAAGTACCTTTATCTATGCCATTGGGCTATGGAGTCATGCTTACCAAAAAATAAAGGTGCCAAAAACAAACAAACAACACTAAACAAAGAAAGACTCTACATATGTACAATTAGACTTATTTGATACTTCAAGGATTGAAGTGCTTCAGATGCTGCCCACTGTGACGTAGTGTAAATGGCATTCCATCTTGATATTTTATCAAGAAACTATTTTCACCATTTAATTGATGATTGGCAATTGGACCTCTCCATAGGGAATCTAATTTTCCATGCATTCCTTTTGGTCCTCTCCTCTTGCCCCACAATGAGACTTGATCTCCAATCTAAAAATCATGAATCCTTATTTTTTTATCAAAGAGTTTCTTTACCAAACTTTGATGTGTAGAAATACGATCCACCACCATAGTTCATTGATCATTTAATTCAGTCAAGCACATGATCCTTTTGTCTATATAAATTTTAAAAGTTGAATCTTCTACTGCCTTTGCCAACTTTAATACTTTTAATTCCAAAGTAATTGGTATTTCTGAATTTAAACCATATAGAAGTTGAAATGGTGACATACCAATCACCCTTTTGGGTTTAATCTTGTTTGCTCATAAAGCATCAAGCAATGCTTTATGCCAAGTTTTTTGATTGTTATCTACTAGCTTCTTGATAATGGTCACCAAGTTTTTATTACTTGATTCAGCTTGACCATTTCCTTGTAGATAATAGTTAGAAGAGTGGGAGAGAATAATCCCATAATAGTAGAAGAATTGGGTAACTTCATGAGAAGAGGAATAGGTTGAATTATCTATTACAATATTGGTTGGGACTCCAAATCAAGAAATAATATTTTCCTTGAGGAAATTACATACCACTCTGAAGTAGCATGCTTGACTGGAATGGCTTCCACCCACTTGGTAAAATATTCTGTGGCTGTGAGAACATAGTCATGTCTAGCACTCGAGGACATGTTTATGGTGCCAATGAAAGCAATTCCCCGTTGCTAAAAAGGCTCTTCAATTACCACAAGATTGAGAGGTAGCATGGCCAAATTAGGTTTTCTAATGAACTATTGACACAACTCACATCTACACACCCAAGTGTATGAATCTCAGAAATAGATTAGGCTAATAGTACCTAGCTCAAAGAATCTTATGGGTAGTCACATGTGTATAAAAATGTCCTCCACAAGCCAAATTGTGGAAAGACTCTAAAATTTTTCTCTGTTACACTTTATCTATGTAATAAAGCAGCACCCCATAAAGGATCCTCTTGTACAAACCATTGTCCCATAGGATAAAGTTAGCATCTTTCAACTTAACAATCCTCTTTTCTTTACGACACAGGTGAGTAAGACATTCACCATAGGTAAGGAAATGAGCAATATTTGAATACCACTCATTCGTAGTGGTGAAAAAGAGAATTGTAGGCATGTCTTCAACCTCTGTTTCTTCATGCCCTACTTCTAGTATGTTATCAGAAATTAATCAGCATATACCTCTTCCTTGAATTAGCATCATAGGTTTGATAAAAAGGTCAAACTCCTAGATTTTATAAATCTAATTAACCCTTTTAGATGCAAACTCCTAATAAGTTAGAATGGACTTTATTGTTGTATAAGGAACTAGAGAAATAGTGTGTGAGTTTAGGATGTAAAAATGGAAGTGTTTTACCATCTTAACCACAATATAAGCATGCTTCTCCATGTTTGAATATTTCAGCTCATGAGATTTGAGAGGATAACTCATGAAAGATATGGGGGACTCCACACCTTCTTTGTTCTACTGATCCAAGATGGTTGAAATCATGTGTTTAGAAGAATAATTGTATATCACCAAGTCTTTGGTGTAATCAGGACAAACTAGGATTGGGGCATGGATGATAGCTTCCTTGATGTCTTGAAATGCTGACTTACCTTCTTCAATCTAGCTGAAAGTAGCTTTACCCTTCATCATGTTGACAATGTGGTGAGTCTTTTTTGCAAATTCAAGAATGAAACTTCGTATAAAATTCACCTTTCCAAAGAAATAATAGACCACAGTCTTACTGGCAAGAAGAGTAAGATCTTGGATAGATTTGACTCTTTCTAGGTCAATCTTTATGCCTTCTTGGGTACAGTGTGACCAAGAAGTTTACCTTTTGTAACCCCAAAAATTGAATTCTTAGGATTAAGAGAAATACCATTTTACTGACATCACTCCAACACTTGTTGTAGATGATGCACATGATCAAGATGATGTTTAGAAAAAATTGTCAAGTCATCAAGATATACCACAATGAACTTCCCCATTTCATTTTTGAAGGCAAGACCCATCACTCTTTGGAAGGTGACACCAGCATTGATCAAGCCAAAAGGCATTCTAAGATATACAAAGGTGCCCCAAGGTGTAGTGAAAGTAGTCTTATGTTGGTTTACTTCACCAACTTCTACTTGATTATATCTCAAAAACCATTTAACATTGATAACATCTTTATGCCAGTCACTATTTGCAGGTGTTGATCCATGATGGGTAGGGGATAGTTGTCTTTTAAAGATGACTGGTTCAGATTTCTAAAATCAACACACAAGTGAATTTCTCCATTCTTCTTTCTCATAGCAACTATGTTCATAATCCAGGTGGAATGATGGATTGGGAAAATAATTCTTGCATTCAACATTTTCAGTATCTCAAAAATAATAGTGCCTGATATCCTAGGGATGTACTGCCTTTTTTTCTACTTGTGAGGCAAAGACCTAATCTTGAGAGGAATTTTGTGATAAATTTCTTCAAGCCTGAGAGATTTTAAATCATCATAAGAGTATGCCAAAACATCAATGTAATGGCAAAGTAGGGTAATGAATTTGATTTTTTCATTAGGAGTGCAACAATTCTTGATGTTAACCATTTTGGGATTATCTTTTGTACTCAAATTTATTTGATCAAAATCCTTGGGGGATATTGAGTCCATTTGTGGCTTATTGATACACCTATCATGCTTATTGAATATATTCTCAAGAGAAACTAATCCTTTGGGAATTTCATTCCCTTTGAGTTGAAGGAACTTTTCATTGGTTTTCAAATTTGTTTTGGGAGTTGATTCCCATGGTGGAGATTCACTACCTTCAAAATGAAGCTTCTCAAAGCTGTCCATCTATTCTAGAAAAGCAATGATTTGGTTATCACCATTAAATACCTACCAATGTTTGGTATTATCTAGTACACATGGTCAAAAGACTAACTCAATAGTGTACTTGTGCTCTTTAAAATAACAGTGAGGAACCATGAGAGTTACAGAGATGGCCAAGGAATTTGCATGGTTGTTAAATTCTCTAGGCATGGTATAAATATTGAAAGCATCGAAACTTTCAATATAGTCCCACACTAAATTGTGATAATGTCATAATCTTTCATTCTTAGTTTGATATAGATTTATCACCCGACAAACCACTAGCTCAACATCTCCCCAAGTGTGAAGAAGTTTGAAACCTTTAGCTTGAGAAACGTTTAATCTAAGTAGTAAAGATTTATACTCGATGGTGTTTTTGGTATTATTGAATTGAAATTTTTATGAGTAGGTAAAAATATCTCCTTAAGGAGATATCAAAACAACTCTAGCTCCAAAACTAGTAGAAGAATTACTGCCATCAAATTCAGGAATCTAGACATCATTAAGATTTGATCTTCTATCAAATTTTTATTTAGTAGGGAGGGAAGATCCTCTTTCTTTAGTACTATGCTCTACCAATTCTTCTAATGTATTGTCTAAATTTTTTGGATTGTCACTTATAGAAATTTCATCTGATGAAATAGGAACACCTTCAGTAGATATAAAGTAGTTGCCCATTCCTAAGGATTCAAACAAAATTTGAGCCTTAGGGGATAATGTTTGGGTGACAATGTATTTTAACTCCTTCTTAGGAATTAGCCTTTGTATGACACCCTTGATAGGTATCCTCACCTTAGATAGGTTCATGCTCAACTCTCCACCAACATCCTTACAAAAATTTTGCCCAAGCAGAATGTCGTAGGAGGTTGGAACATCAGCCACTGGGACTATCATTTTAATAATTTTATATGGGAAGGTCATAAATGCAAATTGGGCATCTTTAATCTATCCCAAAAGTGGCACTTATTTTTTTTCCATGGAGAAACATCTCCTAAAAGTTTTAGTCAATGTGAGCTCGAGAGATTCTACCACCTTGGTGGGCATCACATTGTTAGAGGCACTAGAATCTATTATGCAATTGTTCAACTTATGACCATTTATTAGTAGGGAAATGTAGAAAGGTTCTATATTCCTAGGAGGAGTAATGACAAGATTGTTTTAGGTAGATGTGTTCTTTGGGGGATCATGGGTTACCTTTGAAACAATTTGTCCTATAGGGATGGTTTTTTTCTTGATGCATTCAACTAACTTATCCAACTACTCTGGGTTGGCTTGTAAGTATTCAAACTCAAAAATTTGGATCTTAGTCTTCCTAGTATGGCCGATTATATCAAATGACTAAAAATAACTAGGAATAGAGGAAGGAAGTCCATCATTCTAGGTTTTATTGGGTTTGGGACTAGTTTGAGAGATTGAAGTAGAAGGTGAAGGATTGCTTGAGGTACTTAATTTTTTATTGCTCACTGGGTCCTTTGATTGGAAAGGTAGAGAAGTCCCTCATTAAGAAATTGAAATTGTTGGTCAAGATTCTTCCCCTATTTTTCTATTATCAACTTGTTGAGTTGACTAGTTCTGGGACCTAATAAATACATCGTATGATCCATCAAACACTTCCCCCTTCTAACTTCATCCTGGTAATTTAGGAAACCAATGTTGGAGTCACCAGCTAATTATTATTTGCCTTTTACAAAGAGATTAGTGTCATCTTCTTATTTTAACTCAGGTTGGAAAGAGAAATCATGTTTAGCTTCAAGATAACCAACTGCTAAGTTAGCTGGTGTTTCTTCAATGGTAAGCTTCTCTAGTGGGGGAGGAAGATGATTTGGTTGCCCTTAATTTTGGCAAGCATTACCTTGATATGATTGGTTGGGAAATATCCTCCTTGGTATATCCTGATAAGAAGGAGGATCAAACATCCCCTGGGCCATTTGTTTTTTTATGGCTACCAATTCATTTTTGAGCTTTTGCAACATAGGATCAGTGGAGACTATAGAGAAATTTTTAGAAGATGAAGAAGATTTATTTATGTTAAGATATCTTCTTATCTTTCCTACCAAGATAAGATCATCTTCAACCTTAGTGGCCATAATCTAAGCTGAAGCAAGATCTATGTGGCCAGCCTGCCTCAATAGGAAACTTACTTTAGGAAGCTGAGAATTGATGAAGAAGCATTTAAGATTTTTAGGTGTCATCTAAGCAATGGTAGGAATCTTATTCCTCAGATTGTCAAATTTAGCAATGAAGTCTCATATGGGTTCATGAGGATCCTTCTTCATTTGTGTAAGATGAGCTAATAGGGCATGTGCATCTTCTATAGATTTGAATTTAGCCTCAAACATAGCCTTGAGAGTGTTCTATTTAGTCACTATTTGTGGTTGCAGATGATAAGAATAGTCTATGGTAGTGCCTTTCAATGTTTCCACAAATAGTTTGACTCCTATGTCTTCATATTCAATTCCTATCACACTAAAGGATATGCAAAAGGCTGCAATATGTTGATCAAGATGAACTCTCCCATCACCATATAACTTGGGAAAATTCTTTCTTGGACTACGAGGTAGTTCATGTAAAGGTTGGGTTAGATTCAGAGGACCAAAAGTATTACCCTAGGGGCCTTGAGTTGCCATGATATGACTATTGAAAGGAGGGATAACAAATATCTATGGGATATGTATAGACAAAGATCTACTAGCATAAGAAAGAGAAGCTTTGCCTGGTACTGGGGACCTAAAATTGGTAGGAGGAAAACTCTTGGTTTGCTGAAGGTGAGATGGTGGAGGAAAAAGATCAAAATTACTCAATTGCACCAACTCAAATATAGGGTCAACAATACCTCAAGCTCTCTAGCTTCATGTATATGGTAGACTAGATAGAGTGTGAAATGGAAATGGAAAAGAATTGGAACTGCTTCAATTTGAAGCTTGAGGCTTCAAACTGCTTGTTTTTCCCCAGCAGAGTCACCAAAAATTGTTAGGTGAATATTTTGTCATCAACTGCCTGACGACAAAATGGTTATACCAACCACAACATAAGGAGATTTATATGGCAAAATGGATGTGGTGAGCATAGCCAGAATGAGACAAATCTCTCCTCTCAGTAAGGGGAGGTTACCTATAACTATCGAATACTAATATAAGCTAAAAATAGACACAGGGGTAAAATAATACCATCCATCTCTCTTTTTTTAGAGATGATGTTCACAAAATAGAGGATAATTCTGGTGTAATTACTGAAGGCACTTCTCTTCTTTCAAAAATGATATTTAGCAAATAGTAGGAATTCCTCTTGGGTAGTAATTGTAACCACAAGAAACCCATGAAATTACAAAGTCTTTCAATGCATCTCCCACTAATTGAGGATAAGGAAATTGTAGAATGAAGTGTAGCCCAAAGTCTCCACCTAAAACCACAATAGAGTAAAATATTATGAAGGATAAGAGGATCTCAAAGTCTCTCTAGTATCCTTTACATAAAACATAGACTGAAGACAATTATAGTAGCACAAAGTCTCCCACAATCAGCTTCAAGTCATCTTCTACCTTATTTCCACTTGTTCTACTTATTTAATTAAAGGGACAAGATTGTATTTAGGAAAAATACATAAGAATGGTTTCCTAGATAACACAAGCTATTTCAACACAAAGTCTGAAAGGTCACTTGCTTTCTCATTCACTTAACAAAATATGATTAACAATCTGAGCTCAAAGTCTTAGGAATGCCTTTCAATTTGGATAGATCTTCACTTCTAATAACAGAGAGATCCCCCTCTATCCAAAATGAGAGATTACAATATATAGCATTCAAAGGAAGACTTGGGCACTTATTTTCATGAAAATGGCCCATGCTGCATTAAATACATTGAATGTATTAGAAATTTTGTGAAGGGGGCATGTTGGAATAGGTCACTGGCCTTAACTTTGGCATTATAAATCATCTCAAATTTCTCCTCCTAAGCATGGGTTGCCTAGTATTATTTATGATGTTTACATGGCTATCCATTAACCTTTACTTAATGAAGAAAAATGGGGCATGTCATTGAATGTTTTTGTTCTCTGACGTCCACCTAGTGGACAGTTCCACCTACTAGAATAACTCTTCTATAGATATTTTTGGATTTTCTATAGTTGTTCCCTCTTTCCTTACTACATTTTGTCTCTTCCTAGTGATCTAAGCTCTCAGGGTTGTCTTCTCACTTTTAGTTGGCTCCTTTGGCTCCTTTCTTGGTTGGTCATTGAGTTTTTTCTCAGGTCTGTGCTCTTTTGAAAATCAATGGTTATTCCATCACCCTGAATTTAACATCTGCAGGGATGTCACCAATCACTTGAACCACATTGAACCTTGAACCTTGAACTCTTTTGGTTTAATGGTTCAACATTTCAATGGTTCAGCATTTTAATGTTTTGTAAAGGGCTGCATTCACTTAGTTTTCTTCTTTGGTTAAACCATTTTATGGAATCTTTCGCTTCATCCATTCACTCGAAGATTCTGCTCAAACTTTGAACTCTTTGAACCTTTAAACTCATTGAACCTTTGAAACTTTTAGAGGTGGGGTTCAATGGTTCAATGGTGCATTCTAACTCTTTGGATCCTTTTATTCTTTATGTCCATCGAATTCATTGAACCTTTGAACTTGTTGAACCTTTGAACCTTTCAGAGGTGGGGTTCAATGGTTCGACAGTTCAACGGTTCATTCCAATTCTTTGAACCCCATTGTTAAGTATTTTTATTGAACCTTAGCATTTGAACCATCCTCAAAACACTTAGGAAATGCCTTAATTATTTTGAACTTCCCTTTGAGAAAGCCCACCTATTGAACCTACGATTTCCTTAGCTGAAAAGGCTTGAGTTATTTGGAAAAATTAACTGCTTAGAACATTTTTTGATAAAGAAAGAGAGAATTTTGGCTTGTAGGACCAAAATGGTCAGCATGTTATCCATAAAAACAAGTGACAAATTTTTGTAATAACACTAATCATAGCTCTTCTAATGATTTTGAAGCTTATAGCCCCATTTAATATCCATCTCCTTCTCAACCAACTGAATTCCCTCCCAAGTTTGATCTACCAAGTCCACCTCATTCATCCCCTCATATCCCTTTGTCATTTTTTCCTAAACCTACCATTAAATTAATCATGAGGCATAGATATAAAAATGAGAATGAGAATCCTACATTAAGAACTACCATCTTTAGACCTATAAATTTTGATGACATGGAAGGTTATCTTAATGAAGTCCCAAATGAAGGAAATGCCTTCCAATATTTTGAGGGAATAATATAGTTAGTGGTGATAAGAATTTGATGGATTTTCAAAATAGCATTGAAGACTATGAGGTTGAGAATGAGGATGTGTGCATTAAATTGTTTGTGCACATGTCAGAGGAAGATGCTCGTGAGTGGTTCAATTCTCTTCCCTATGGATGTATTGATTCATGGGAAGAAATGAAGAATGTTTATATAGTTTAGTATGGTGATATGATTGCTTCAATGTTCATCTTAGCTAAATTTGAAAAAATAAAAAATAACCCTAATGAGTGTGTTCAAGAATTCAACATGAGGTTCAAAAAATCTATGATGTGGTTAACCAAGAATATTAGGCCTAATGAGACAATGTGCTTAATTACATATTATAATGCATTTGATAAGAGGGCTGCATATTACTTGAGGGATAAGGATCCCATGAACCTATGGTTAGCATTTAGTTTTTCCATCAAAATTGAAAGTAACATAAAGGTTGTGGGTATACCATTGAATAAGCCAGTTGATGCAGAGTTGGTTGATCGATAAAAGACATCATCCAAGGTAGCCAAACTTCAAGAGAATGTTAATACTTTGGCATCCACTATCAAAGAGATGTCCTACATGTTGGCTTGGGATGAGAAGGGCCTACCTCATAGGCCTACACATGATGCTAGAAGTTAGAATAGAGGGTCTATAAATGGAGTACCTAAACCATTACATACCAATGTAAATGATATGAATTATGATTTAGACATTGATTCATGTGACAAGTTCTTTCCACATTCCCCATGTGATACTACTGATCCTAGTAATGAAGATGTAGATGATCTTTATTTTGTGTCTAATGGTGATGATGAGATTATGATGTTTAATTATAAAAAAATCCCATTTAAGTTTTCTACCTCCATGGAAATGATGAATGATACTACTGTAGAATAATTTTAGAGTGCAGTCAATAAAGTGTATGTCCCAACAAGTGAATGTACTTTTGATGATATTATAACACAAACACATGAGTTACCAAATCATGATAAAATAAAATATCGAAAGTGTGCTTTAAAATAAATGTTATACATGGATGTAGTATTAGGTATCTTAGTTAGGAATATGGATATTATTGAGTAACTAATTATTATTGATAATGGGTTTGAAAATGAGGATGTTGTTTGGAATATGTCATTTGATGAACTTGGGGTTGTGTTTTATGCACCTAAGGATGAATTTTTTAGATTTCTTTCAAGTAGTACCTTGAGTTCACGAATGAAATTTTTGAGCCTAGTACACTCTTGCTTGGTACTCACCTAATTGTAGATAAGAAACAAGTTAATTTACAATTGAAAAAGGAGTACCAATGTATTTTGGCATGTTCTTATCCTAATTTGAGATCATGAAAATAGGATTTTATTTAAAGTGTCATCTTATTACATCCTAATAATAGGACCTTCAGGCATGTGCAAATATTTTCTTACTTCATCTTGGCCACCAAGTTGCTGGAAAATTTCAAGAGATTAAGGGATGGTAGAATTTTGAAGCAATCATTTCATGGTAGGTATCCAAATTATTTCTTCGACCAAGTTTGGACAATGTACATATTTTATAGTGTTTTATTGTTTTCTCCTTCTATTTTTTTGTTACCCCTCTACTTCAGGCCTTGTTTGTAAAATTTCCTTTTGTTTTATATCATGTGTTCATTTATAGATCCTCCTAATCTAATTTTTCAAGTCTACCATGTTTTGTTGAGACTTCATGAATGTTTTATAAAAATCTTAAGTTTTGACTCCATAGCCCAATGGATTGGCACCTGGTCTTACATTTTAGGTTCTTTGCACACCCTCAGGGGGTATGCATCCCCAAGTGAGAGCTCGTGTTAGTTCCCAAAATTACACTAAAGAAATTGGGACCTTGTCGAGTATAAATGCCTAAGTCCTTAACCCAAATTACTATTTTTAAAGTGTTCCTTCAAAGGTCAAGTTTTTTTTATTAATTAAGTGTTAATTTGGTCTTTACTTAGTGTGTTTTAAGATTTGGGGTCTGTGGGTTTCTTGTTAAGACATGTTCCCAATGGAAATATGTATTTGGTATTTTTCCCATGCAAAAATTCTGAAGACTTATTTCCATTGAGAAAATTGTCCACGACATAAAACTTGAAAAAGTCTATTTATTCTCAGTAAAATATAGTACCCTATTTATTTGGGTCATTTTGCCCTTGAAAAATATCTGAAGGATCATTTGTCCTTGTAAAACATATTAAGTATAATTTTTCCTTTGTATAATCCTTTACGGGTTATTTATTTTAGGCATTTTTCCCTTACAAAATCTCTGAAGGATCATTTTGCCTTTTCAGAATCCTAAAAAGGTCATTTTGTTTAGGCATTTTGCCATTGCAAAATATTTGAAGGGTCATGTTTCCTTTCCATAATCCCTGAAGGGAAATTTATTTTGGGAATTTACCCTTGAAAAATCTATAAAGTGTCATTTTTCATTTGTAAAATCCTTGAAGGGTCATTTATTTTGGGCATTTTTCCTTGTAGAATTTTTGAAGGGTACTTTCAAAATATCTAAAGGAAACTTTCAATAAGTCCAGAGGGAACTTTTAAAAGATATAAAAGATGATTCTAAAAGGCTGAATGGAAATTCTATAAGGCAAGCCTTTGAAAAATCCCCAAAGGTTCATTTGTTTTAGTCATTTTTCCCTTGAAAAATCTTTAAAGGGTCATTTTAGAGAACCCAAAGGGTAATTTTAAAAAGCATGATGGGTACTTTAAACAAAGTTGTTGTAGAGCATAAGTTTGAAAAAAAAGGACCAAGATAAAAAATCCTAAGACAATTGTTGTTGGATAATTATGATGAAGATAGAGAAGCTAAAGGAAAAAATCCTAATAAAATTCTTTCGAAGACCAAACGGTCAAAAACTAGGAATTCTTGTGGAATATTTGTATTTTTGAAACTAATGCCAAGATAAAGATCCTACAAACCAAATTTTCAAAGATAAAAGTTACACAAAAACAAATTAGAGTTTACATAGGTGATGGGAAAACAATTTCATTGACACGGATGTGAATGTCATTGACATGCATTCAAATGTCAATCTTAAGACATGGAAAATAGATATTAGGGTTTAAATGTTCTAAGATAGTCACATGAGCATCAATATTAGGCCCTGTAACATAGTTGTTTGAGTTTAAATGGAGGAAAATATTTGGTGAAAATTAACATAGGTTAGGATGATCTGACAGTGCATGATCAATGTTGGATATTTTAATGAACCCAAAACTAATGTATGCATGAAAAGTGTTAAGCTCACAAGGCATGGTTAAAATTCTAAGCATGTTCTAAAGATCTAACGATGTGAATGGATAGTTGATAATTCAATGGGGTTTTAAGATTTAGACAACTACTACCACATGGCATGATAATGCTCAATGTAATATAGACTATTTTCATGGGACTTAGAAAGCCCCTAAGGCTACCAAATGGAACCACCTTAGGGCTGAGTGCAGATAGTAGCCAATGACATTCCACCTCTCAGATCATGATTTGATGAACCAGGTTTTCCTACTCAAATAATATCTGATGGTGGGAAAAGAGTAAAATTATTCCAAGGTCTTACATAGAGACATGAGGAGGGCAAGTATCAATCCCTAATTGAGAGACCAATCAAGTCAATGGTTCATAGTTGATTGTGCATAAATTAGATTGACAACATAAATGAGAGAAGACTTATCAAAGGGAAAAAAGGAGATATAACATAAGTTTTTCATTATTCATCTACTTTGATTATCTAATCTCCTCCATGGTAAATATATTATAGGATTATAATATCAAAATGGGTCACTCGAAGGAAGATCTTGAAGTAGCCATGAATCAAGTATATTCTCAATCCATCATCACGAGGTAATAGGCATTCCTTGGAATGTAGAGGAGGATGGTAGTTGTCCAAAAGATTCTATATTTTCCATCAATTAACATAAAATCATCTCTAAGTAGTTCCACATGAAGACAAAGTCTATTTATCTCCTCAAATAAATATTATATTTCTAGCTTGTTTTGAAGGCATCTGCCACCATGAAATCAAAATATATGCTCCAAATCATCATCATTCCTTGTAGAGGTAATTTTAAAAATATTTTTCCTTCTAGTTCCATGAAGATTTTAGGCATGGTTAGGAATATTTTCCATTTGGAAGCATCTTGGTAGGACTTTGGCACTTGTAGATTTGAAATGGGTAAAAAATGTATAAATAGGAGGCCTGCCTTCTATTCAAGAGGTTCCTTGGCCATTATTTTAACCATATTGGGGGTCATTGTTTCTAGTCTTTATCATTATAAGCATATGATCTTCCACATTTTTGGATCACTGCTATGTGTATTTTTCCTCTCTTTTTAAGGTGGTTGAGGTTATATAGCAATTAGCAAGCTCTATGATCATCTCTATATGTCTCCCCTATCCAACATGGAGCAAATACACCATGCTTGTCCCCATGGAAACATTTTTAAATAATTATGTATGTAATATTTTATTTCAAAGTTAATGGAATATACTTTTGGTTCTTCATGTTTACTTTTGATGAAGTGTAGTGATGTGTGTTGTAGATGTTTTTGATTATACATCTTATTCTATGCTCATTACTGGTTATCATCTTGGGCTTAGATCTAAATTATAAATCCATTTCTACATTATGTTTGGGATTATGTTGTTGAATAACTTGTTAGGGTATCCTAGGTTTATGGATTCAATTGGAAAAAAGTATATGAGATTTTAGTTTCAATGTATGTTTTAGTGTTTCAAGATAATTTGGATATTTGCATCTCATTGGCACCAATAACTATAAATTACTCCTCGAAGTTCCCCTTAACTTTTTAGTCATGTTCCTGCATCTTTACGATAATGATGTAATGAATGTTGAAAGAATCCCTACTATTTAAAAACTATTAGCATACCACCACACCCTTCCTCTTTATTATCATCTAACTCATATAATCCTATCCTACCCTATAAATAATATTCCCTTTGTATACCTTAAGTGTTATTTACCTAAAAATGTATAAACATTATATATTTAACATGTGTCTACCTTTTGTGATTTAAGTCCCAACATTGTAATATTTTATTCAACCCCTATATTGTTGAATATTATTTCAAATAAAGGTTGTAATCACATTCAAATCTATCTTTAGTATTTTATCTCTGATCTAGTGCATTTGTGTATTCCATGTGATAACCTTTCCTAAGTGGAGTGTACAATTTTGGTTGTACCCTAGTTAGATGTGTTGTTTACCAATAATCCCCATGGAGGTTTAATTATAGAATCTCTCTATGTGATAAATTTACCCCATAGGTCCTATCACCATGGTTTAGGTAGATATAAAAGTAGTATGGAACTAACCTTACCTTCTATAGGTGACTCTCATTCATTTTTTGTGTTTGGTCCATTCTTGATGATAGAACCTTACCTAGATGCAATGACATTTTAGTGGGCTTTTCATATTTTTTTTCCATTTTCTTCAAGTGTGCAAGGCCAAGTGAAAGAGGTATACAAATGAGAACTAACAGAGTCCAATTGGAAGGTGATGTACGTGAAACTACTTGGTTATCACTTTACATTGCCAAAATCACTACTTTATCCTCTTTTACATATGTTGCCAAGTGTTCACATAGTCACCTACCCCTTACCAACTTTGTGACCTTAAATTTTATGTCATATTCTATGCATTTGGTCATGGAACCTAATCTCATTTCACACAAGTCTCAGTTAAGAATGAAGTCTTTGATGCTAGGGTGAACCACCATGACATAGATATTGTTATTAGACACCATGTGTCTAATGTTTTTGAGACCTATCATGACTAGAATCACATGATTTTACACAAATTTATATCTCTCTTCATATCCCTCTAATTATTGACTAAATAAGGATATGGGATGCTTTAAACCTTCACTATTTTGCTACATAAGCATGGCAGAAATAGTATCATTAGTTTAAAAGGCATATAAGAGGAAGTCCCTTGAGAATTTAGGGTTGAGGAGAGTAGGTGTTTGGGAAATGTCATGTTTAATGGGTTAAAATCTTATTTTCCCTTATTTATTCCATGAAAACTCCTTATATTTCCTAAGCATGAAGGTTAGAGGCATTACCAAATCCACAAACCTAGGGATAAATATCTTAATGAAGTTGATTTTGACTAATAAAATATACAATCCCATATTGTTTTTAAGAAGTGATAGAACAATGATTTCACTCATCCTCTTAGAGTTTATAGAAAGGCCTTCTTTTAATAAATAATGGCCTATAAGTCTATCCTCATAGACTAAAATAATACATGTTTAGGGATTCAAGGAAACCCCATACTACCTACACCTATCAAATATCAGCCTTAGGTGTGTCAAGTGATCTTTGGCATCCTTAGAAAATATTATGATGTCATCAAGGCATATAAGCACCATATCTTTTAATATTCATTAAAAGGCCATATATATTACCCTTTGGAATGTGTCCCATTCATTGGATAGCCTAAAGGGTGTCTTATTGTAAGCATAAGTGACCCACTTAGTTTTGAAGGATGTCTTGTGTTGGTCCTCCTCTTTCACTAACACTTGATTGTACCTTGAGTATCTATCAAACAAGTAGAAATGTTGTGAACCTAGAACCCTTTAGATAGTATAATCCATGGATGTCAAGGGGTATTGGTATCTTAATGACTCCTTGTTGAGATCCATGAAATCTATACATAAACTTATCTTCCCATTCTTTTTCATTATAGGTACAAGATTAGCCACCCATGAAGAGTGTTTTGTGGGGAAGATGATGTTGGACTCAATGGTCAACCCATTCCTCATGAGGAGTTCAATCTTAGGGTTGACTAATATTTGACTTTATCTCATAGGATTAGTGCTTGCTTCCAATTATATGGTATTTTGGGATAAAATAGGGTCAAACCCCTTCAAATAATTGACTCCCAAGCAAATATTTTTGAAAATTCTTGACATAACTCTATAAATACTACCTTTTCTTCCTTCAAATTCACTTTACCTAGTTTTAGCAACCTATCCCTAACAATAATGACATTATCATAGTATTAATCCTTGGTTGATATGTTATCCTTATCCTTTATTAATTGATCATCCTTATTAAATATTCTTTCCGATGTCACCAATCCCTTAGGTAATTTTTTTATCCTTAATTAGATAATTTGTTCAGTATACTACTATTGAAATCTTCCTTGGTTTCTTGAGTAGAACTATTCCTCCTATTGTAATAAATATGATATCTACTTATCATTTTAAAATACCTACCAATGAACCTCATTATCAAGGAATAAAGGTTTGCATATTGACTTGATTTGAGACCAATTGTTCATGTCCTTAACCTCGATTGGAATGCAATACTATGCTCCTATAGATGCTAATTGGTCTAAATGTTGATTGGCCTCTCTTGGTATTGAGCAGATGTCAAAGGTCTCAAAGTATTTTAAGAGGTCTTAAAGCATGTGATTGTATAACTTTAAGAGTGGATTATTGACTAAATTCTTCCCTCTCACCTGATGCATTAACAACTCATTATATCCCATGGATTATAGGAGCTTAATTTCTTTTTTTATTGTCTATTCCAGCCCATGAATGATGGACTCATACTATTTAGTGTTACATGTGTATTTTAATTGGAGCCTCATGGCATAAAAATATATTTTCTTGAAATGACATATAAGCATGACACCTTCCCCACTTCCATTCTTTCACCTAGATCTATCAAAGAACAAAATCCACACACCATCATGGTCTTAGATTGGGTTCATAAGAGATGGTATGATAACCTCTTCCTCATGCATATAATATATCCCCAATTTTTCTTCTTAAATACTCTTAAATTTATTATAGCCATGTATATCTACCCCCCATTCATTAAGAATTATGTTTGATATACCTTCAAGTGGTTGAATTGGATCCTAATCATTGGGGTGTTCATATTCATAAATTATAGTGAAATTACAATTAGATAAATTAGGCATGTAGGGATCTAAATGGAACCTAGAGATAGGCTTAGTCTTTATGGTAACCTTGGTTTTATACTTGGTCCGAAAATCCATATAACACTAGTTAGAAGAGAGATATCCTCCTATCTTAGTATTGAAATCCCTTGACAAACATAAGGAAAAATAGGGTGGGAGATCAACCACTACAACATATTGGTATATTATATAATTAGGATAGATAATTAGGACTATTTTTAATTCCCTGATTACAACAATAATATTAATAGAAGACCCGTATAGTTATAAGAACCCATTAAAATTATGTTCATAATTTAACCCCAACTTATCTACTATAGAATTAAGAATGATAGATGTACTAAACCCACTATATATCATGTAATTGTGTACTAAGGAGTCTTATATAATGATAAAGAGATATAAAGGATGGGGAATATTTACCTTGGGTGCTTGAGACTCATTAGATTCATTGGTGTTGGCTAGGTTTGAACCCACTATTTTTTCCTGCTTGTCTAAGATGTGGTCTTTAGAAAACTCTTCTTAGAGGAAATATTTTTATCTTAGAATGAGAAAAGTGTCCCTAATGTTTATAGTGACATGGGACTTATTCATCTGATCTAAAATGCTAATATTAGATCTATTAGACTTTGGATGTAACTTAAGAGTAGTAGTATCACTTAGAGCCTGAGTGACTTGAGGTATGAATTGACCATTGTATTTTTATCCTTTCCCATTATGAACCTTTTGAATTGGTAGAGTATTAATGGTTTTATTTTTTATAATAACCTCTTGAGATGTTTAATATTATGGATGATATGTTCTCCCAACTTATAAGTCATCACCCACTTCTCTCCTTTTTACCCTTGTATGGGATGTGATAAGACTGTCCACCTTGGTTGCACCCCTAAGTTGATTATATGGACATTGTTAAAAAGAGTTTTATCATTATTGGAAGTTTAAAAAAGTGTTCTCTAACTATGTTTTACTCCCACTCATTCCTTTTTGGTTTGACATTTTAGATTGAGTCATGAAGGGAGTTTCTCCATGTTAAATAACATGACCATCTTTATGTTGTGTAGGAGGCTGACTGTCTTGCATAAGAGGAGCCTAATTTTTTTGCATAAAATAGGTTTGATAGGTATCACCACTTGGAGTTATTGACATCTCATGTGACTACCCCCATGTGTGGACCATTGACCTTTTTGAGCATATTTTTTTTGAGTTTCAACTAGTGCTCTAGAAGTGCTAGTAAAATTGGAGTTAAAGTTGTTATAGGGCCTTGTTTGAGTGATTTATCCTTGACCTTATGGATTAGTCTAATATAGAGGCCTATTGAATTGATAATTTTGATTATGGGATTGATAGGGTTCATGGTAAGGTCTATGAGGTGGAAATTTTTGCCTAAGGCCATTATCTTATTGATTTGTGCCTTGAGTAGTCTTTCAATTTTGCCTAATCTATCTACTTGATTAACATCTAAATAATCATGAATAGTTGGCATTGGTAGGGGATAAATGCTAGGCATATGAGGTTGAATGTTTGGTAACAAAGGCATGAGGGGTCTTGGGATAAGCTTTCTTACTTGTATTAGATGGTTTTCTGCCCTTATTTCTACTTTATAAGCATTTGGTATTGTGTTCCCTCCCATGGACTATACCTTGACTACCATATAAGAATTGAGGGCTCTCAAATAGTAAAAAAAGGCATAGTTATGGGTGGGTTTTACTATTTTTTGGACTATCCCATATCTTATAAAGCCTATATTTTAAGTCTACCATAAACTCTTGTTGAACCCCTTTTAATTGTGGTTAGTTATTCCACTAGAGATAAGTGGTCACTTCTATCCTCAAAATGCTTGCATAGGTGTTCTCTAAAATCATCCCAAGTGTTGATATAAGTAGGTGTTAAACCCCTATACTATTTAATTTCCTTACCACTCAAAGAAGTAGATAATAACCTCATTGCCACATTTTTTGGGATCACATTGTGAATGAAGTAGAAGTTGGTTATGTCTACAATGGTTTTAACAGGAGTGGTAGAGATTTTTCCTATGAAATATGGTAGGCTCTTAAGTATAGTATTAGGCATATCATAAAATTGGTTCAGGTTTAGGGAGTTACCACCATTGAAGGGCACAAAAGCTTGGTTCATAAGCCTAGCCATTATAGGTGTAGGGGTTATATCAGTCCTTTGTTGGTTTAAAAGGTTACAAGGCATAATTTAGGCATAGTTTATTCATATTCTATCGATCAATCCTTACAATGGAATTATAGCCTCAATTTATAAAAAAATGAAAAATATGAGATAAGATAATTTGACATGGAAATGTGGAGAATAGGTCATGATGACTCTAATTTAATTAAAAAGTAGTTACAACATCCATAACAATCCCATGATCTCTCTATCCTTTGCCTTGGCTAGTTGGTGGTCTTCAATGTGATTTTGGGTATGGAGGTGTAGTGGATAGGACCAAATTCAGCCTTAGTTGACCCCATTAAAATCATGGGAATTCCAAATTGTTCAACCACCTCTCATATTGATATTTACAAGGGTAGATATGTGGCCCAATTAGGCCTCCATAAAAAATTTAGTAGTTTACCCCTCTCTTACATGTTAATAAGGATTGGAAAAATACCCCATCCTCTATTATGGATATGGAAAATTTATAATAAAATTTATGAGGTAATTAAATTTTTTTTATGACTTTAATTTATTCCCTTATCATCCTTCTACACTAATACTCATCTCTCTTGTTGACCGAATGGGCCTACTATGAAACTAGGCCTAGTCACTTAGTGTTAGTTACTTGGATGAACTTGAATATTATGTAGAAGATTCAAGGGTGGATTAATGATCATGTTTAAGGAATATAAAACCATATTAAATAATTACATGATCCTTTCTAATAGTACATAATTTCATGTTTTGCTCATTTAGGTAACTAGGTCACCTTTCACTAACATTTCTACACTAGATTTCTAGTGTATTATAGGAGCATTTACAAGATGAATTGAAAAAATATTTTAATATAAAAATATTAAATAAACTTAAAACTACCATCATAAATGGAATGCATCTATTCATCCATCCCTTTTCCTTGAAATAATAACTAAATATTACAAAAAATAGATTTTTGGTACATCTATACAGTTGTCTGTATAAACTAGTGCCATGAATAGTATCTGTTTAGAGTTAACCATGAGTTATAGGTGTCTCCCAAGATAATTTAATTAATTTGAGTGTAATTATAAACTATTTTTCTTCCATTTAGTATCTATTAGGGTTTTAGAGATCTCTTAGTAGGTTTTAAATCTTAACAATAGTTTACAAAGGTTAGGCCTTCAACCTATGAACTAATTCCACTAACTTCTAGTGAAAAAGTCCCCTCAACCTTCCCCATGTGATAAAGACTCCATGTTAATCTTAAATGGAGCTATGAACATAATAAGGTGATATTTGGGTGATTATATTATATTTTATGCACTCCCAAGGCATTTTTAGGCCAACAAGGCCAATCCTAAACTTTCTTATGCAAACAAACATCTCTTGCAAATCTAAAACTCCTTGAATTTTATTTCCATGATAGTTTAAGGTCTCATTTAAACCTTATTATCCTTTGCCTTTAGTCTTTACTTAGTCATGTATTTATGAGGGTATTAATTTAATAAGATTAATTCCATGGTTCATGTGTTTTACATTAAAAAAGATTTATGATAACATTATTCCACCTATGAGAGTATGAAACTTATATGTTATAGGCTTTGGATCATTGCATTGTATTGTTTAAGCCACTTGATTTTCTTTCATGTACACATAGTCCCCTAAATAAACACTTAAGCATGTCTACATGTGAACAATAGATTTGGATACCCCTTTAGGTGGTCATTTTGAAATCTTCTCAAACTCTTGATGTCTCTCATTCTTTAGGATCATGTAAAACATGTAGACTCTTTACAATTTCTTTCACATAGGCTTGGATCAGTCCTTTCTAAGCCTAATCCATACAACATATAGTTTGTACATGTAAATTAGTGGGCCATTTGTGTGCCCACATGAGCTAGGAAGACCATTAAGACAATTTTTGTACTCAACTACCTCATTTGAAGCCATTTGAGGGTAAAAATACTTCATGGGGTCCTTATCAGGGTTTTAGAAGGGTTTTAGTGGCCTACCATCTTAACGATGGTTGATAGAGAACATACCTCAAATAAAATACTTACTTCCATATATATTTATCCCATATACTAATTCATAACTCTAAAATAGATCTTGATCCCATGCAACTTTTATGGTGAGATATGAGTGAAAGTTGGCAACCTTCTATCCTTTGCTAAGCACTTTGGGTGGGTTAACAATGTTAAGGATTTTTCATAGATTTTATTTCATAAATGCAACTATTTCCTCCATGTATATTAAGTGAATGTGTCCCTAACTCCCCATATGATCATTGGGCCTCAATCATGTTTCCATGTGATATATGAGCATTAGAGTTGGAAACTCGAAATGGTAAACTATGGTAGTAGAGATTAAAAGGGGTAATGAGACCAAATAGACCATTTACCTAATTTCATTTATATAAAACACTTTCCTTATGACCTATATCACCATAATACACTTATTCATTAATTTAATCCTACAATGGGGTTTTGATTCTATCACAAAGATGAATTTGAGGTCTTGAGTGCTCAAGGAGGGATTTAGGCCTTATAGCCTAAAAAGAGTCTCAAGACTTTGAGTCACCTATAGATGTTTTGGTGGATTAAATGATAGAATAACACCCTTTTCCATATATTTTCACTCTTTTTTAATTATTTTTATCTTCCTATAATATCATCTCTATCCTTCCCTCTTGTAGGGCTTGCATGACCATCATTACCTAGTCTAAGTGTTTGAGTCAGTTATTTTACTAGAGACTTGAGTATTATTTTCTCTCATTCCATAGTGATGATGGAGTTATAATTTAATATTATATGCTATAATTATTTTGTTAACACCATTTACATTGGACATCCCTCAACCCTATTCTCTAAGCTTCTTCTTTATTAAAGCACATAGGCATGTGTGTCATTGATGCCTAATGCAAACTAGGTAACTTTCTCAAACTTGTACCATTATAATATGAGATAATAAGGCATATAGATGCCATAATTAACCTAGGGTTACCATTACATTTTTTGATGACATTGTCATTCACATCAAATAAGAACCCCAACTAGTTAGATAGACTTAGCTCATTATACATACTTGATCTAGTTGGTTCAACTTATCCTTTCAAGTTTACCTTGATTATACACAACATGATCTATGTGATCTACCAATATACTTAAGCTCTCTCTTTCATATTATTATATCATCTCATATTAAATTTTTAAGTTAGAGTGACTATAGTCATGTAGGTGGTAATCTGGGTGTTGACTATTAAAGGAGCTCCTTTATAGGCTCATGAGAAAAATGAGGTCTTATATATTATGTTAGAGACCTATTTGACCTATCTTGAATATAAATACCTCTCATTAAGATATTAATATTCAAAAACTATGTCCTTCCTTTCATATTATAGGTTTGGATGTATAATACGTTTGAGAAACTCCTTTGAAGGTTGGGCCTGAGTGATCTTCCAATTTTGGTTATAACTTCCCAATAGCATCCATAATTGGATAAAATATTTCTCTCATATTTACATTAGATTTTAATGGTTTGGTATAAGTTTTTAACCTACCTCCATGACTTAATATTGGTCATAAGGGTTTAAAATTAAAGATGGTGATGATATAGTCCTATAGATTTTTAGGATTGGAGACCAAGGCTGACTATGGTGTGGAATTGGCATGATAAGACCATTACCCAATAGATGCCCTTTGATAGGTTCCATATGGACTATTGAATCTTATTAAAGATCACCTATGGGGACCTTATAAATTCATATTCTTATAGTCAACAAGGTAAAACATTTGGATTTAGTTCATTAGACATATTAAGGGAGAAATTAAAACATAGGATTTCATGAATATCTTAAACATTGCTAATGAACCTTAAACTTTGCTAAAGATGTCTATGAAAGAATTGGGAGATAGTTTATGGTTTTTTGGACTTGAGATCCATAATGATACCTCTTTATTATTCAATAAGAACTCTTCCACATTAATACAACGTCTTTGAATGATGCAGAGTGTTCTAATTATCTTCAATATCCATCACCATGAAATACTTAGTTCACATTTACACTAAAGGTCAACTACACAAGCATTCCCATTAAAGGTAAGATCTTGAAGGATTTAAAGGTTGACCATCATGTATACCATTGATGATGATAAAAAATGAATGGGTTTATTAATAGTCCATTATTACAATAGACAAACTATCTTTGACATATATAATTCATTAAAGGCCCTAGAATCCCATGGATACTATCTAAAACTTGCAAGTGTGACCATATTAAGATTTTAGTACTTGCATGAGATCACACATACCATTTTGGGGTTTGATGTGAATTGATATGACCTTTATGTTTTACATAAGACATACATAAATACCATTTTATTCAAATAGGTTAGAAATGCACTAAAACCATTCTAATATTGACCCTATGTAGATGTAGAAGATTAGTTTGACTACCTATATTCTTAACCATTGTTCATAAATCCTAGATCATTAATATAAAAAATAATTCAAATTATTGGAAGGAAATTAGATCCCATTCCTTTGGGAAAGACTGTAGGTCATTATTTTCTCTCTCATGTCCATACTGAACAAGAAATTGAGAGGCTATCCAAGGCTTCCAAGGAGGATAGTGGAAAGGAGGGGTTGATTTTTTACCTTTTAAAATTAAAAATCATGGATTATCTTGCATAGTGTATACACTAAGTTCCATCTAAAGACTCTTAGACTTATTTGACCACGACCTACTGTACAGATCTGTACAAGCATGATAACACTTATAAAACACCACTTTCTTGCATTTTCTCAAGTTTTCAAATCTTGAAATATTATTTATGGGTAGAAGGATGGAAATGATGAGTCAAAATGCATTAAAAATAAGGATTGTTGGTGGAGGGAAGATGAAAATCTATCCTCCCCCATGTGTGGGACCTTTTAGTGGTGAATAAAAGCATCTATCTTATAAAAAGACATCCTTTTACTTATGAAACCATTGTATAATGTCATTTTGGTAATAATGAGACCCTTTTATATGAATTTTGACTTTTATAAGGATTTAATGGTGACCTAGGGGCTATAATAATATTATTTCCATGGTTTGAATACCCTTTTAAAAGCAATATACTTGACCTCACGTGGAAATTCAATTAGAGGTTACCTTAATATCTAATAAAATACCTTAAAACATGTCAAAGCTTAGAGCAAGGTCACCACATTCTCCTTATACCAGCTATAATCCTTTTATTTTACCATACTTTTTATATTATCAACATGTTTAGGTGGATTCAGAGTAGTCTATGAGATGCAACATTTGAGTAATCTTTGATATGAGTGATTTTTAGACCATTAGGATCACTCCAAGAATTTTTGTGGACCCTTATACATAGCTAAAATACATAAAACACCTTAAATAAGCTAAAAAATGGAAATAAGATGACCACCATGGCAGCTCTTGATAGTGGTATACCACTTAAACATGCTTCCCTTGACTTAATGCCAAGTAAACCTTTCTTGAACTAGCCTACCACTTCAACAGACATAATAAGGTTAGTAAGGCATAAGCTTAGGGGTTCATGATATAGGTTGACCCATTTCTGAGCCCAAGGGTAGAAAGAAGTCAACAAGGTCATAAGAGATGATTTAATTCTTCTAGGAATTGATCTCCTCTCTTGGATTTACAAGTTCACTTATTGAAGGGAAATTATAATTTAAGGTCTTGACACTTTGACTCTCATTTCATAATTTTGATCTTCATGTCTCTTCATGATCTTCCACCATCTTTTACATATAAATCTTGTTCTCCATTACATCCAACTCCCATTTATCTTTGTGACAAATAGTTAATGCTTGGATATATTCAAGTCTAATGATACATGGTTTATTAGGTATTTTAGGAGTTCTTGATAACATGTCCAACCATTATAAGGTTAATCGAGAGACATTTAATAGAAGTAGCTTCTTAGAATAATATCTAGGATTCCTAGAGGCAAACAATAGGTCCACAAGAAATTTTATCACTCATCACTACTTGTAAGTGGATGGTGTAGAATGGACTCACCTTGGGATAATCTTGATAAGGTTAATATAATATTTCATCCATATTTGAGGTTTTCATCACCATGGAATTAAAAAATTACCTGTGTATTAGTTCCTTCAAACCCATCTAGAATCACTAAAATTAATTTATTTATGAATTGTAAGGTCTTTCAATACTATCCTCAAATGTTTTAGATGGTGATTTGAATATTTTTATGCCCTTAATGACCTCTACAAGGTCTATAGCTTCACTTTATTTTTAAAAGCAATGGGGTAGTCTTCATTTAGGCCCGTTGTTTTCTTGAAAACATATCTTAGCACCATAAAAGTCTCTATAATGGTTTTTCAAAGGTTAGTAGACCTCTTCCAAAGATTATAAGGCCTACTTAGATGGTTAAGAGACTCTTATACATTCCAAACACCATACAAAGTAGTCCAAATATATGGTTATAGGCCTCTTTTTTATGTTATTTTCTTCACATGTGCAAAATCATTTAACCAACATGTGATTATGAGAACTAAATATATCATCTAGGGGTTTTTAATTCAACTTAGGTTCACTATATTTGATTAAATTATCATTCATAGCTGTCAAGCTCTATTTATGGTTTCTTGGTTCTTTGAGGCCTCTAACTTCTTAATGATTGTTAATAAAGTAAAAACCCTTGATTTATTTATAAATTATATGAACATGGAGTTTACATACCTTATTAAAATCCCCAAATGTAATTTTTCCCATGCACTTGTTTAACCAACTTCTCACGTGAGAAAGATGACCTTCATGAGCTTACAGGCCTATAGGTGCCTATTCAAGATGAGTGTCTTGAGAAAAAAGGATATTTTCATGATTTTTTTAAGGTAAACACATAAATTTGGTATAATACATGATTTATGAGGTATGTATGTGGTTTTTCAAATCGCTTGACTCCCTTAATGGCCTTCAGACTTGATTTAGACATGGTTGGTGTTTTTTGGTAGATTGACAATTTTAGCCCTAATGGCTCTTTACTAATGATTTATTCTCATGACAAGGAGTAAAAAAAATCCATAATTATTAAACCATGTATATAAAACATTTAATTAAATTCCAATCCTCATTATTAACAATAAACTACCATCTTTTTACATATTATGGTGTGCAAGCTTGTAGGGTCTCTTCTAGGCTTAAACTTCATTGAAAACCTATTATTGGAGTGGATATTCTACCTATAATTATGTATAAATTATCTTGGAGAAAAATTATATTATATTTTTATTTATTTAGGGCCTCTTTTCAAATGATAACAACACAAACTTGCCAAGAACCTTTGTTCTATACTAACACACTTGACACAATCCAACTGGTATGCATGCTCAAGTTATTCATTTTCCATTTGGGACTTATTTTTGGATTTTTAGAAGAATGAGGAGATTTTAAAGGTTTAACACTAATTTTTTTAAAAAAATTCAATCATTATTCATGTTTTAAAACATTGCATAACTTCCAAAGCCTACCTATCATGAAAAATACAATCAAATACGAGGTTTCTTGCCACTATAGGTTTGGTTCATGGTTGCATGCATTGAGTTTAATGAGTTAGTGTATATTATACATATTTATATTTATTTTAATATACCATCATGAATTAAATGAGTTAAAAAAAAAATTAATGGAAAAAATTAAATTATTGGGTTTTGTAGTAAGTTTAGAGATAACAAACTTGTTAGTAATGATTCATAGAGCTTTGTCCCCTGATCCCAAAATTTTTGACATGGATTGGTAGGGAATAGTATTATTATTCTTAATTTAATATAATTACCTATATTACATCTCCTCATTCATGAACTAACTTGTGAAATTAACCCTTCCTCTCTTTTCTATAACTTGATGAAGATCATAGTGTTTTTTGCCTTATTCTAACCTGTAGACCCTATCTCAACATGGTTTTGGATTGGTGGATGGAGGAAGTTTTGATAGTACTTAAAGATAATATTTAATTCAAAAAAAATTAATGATACCTTTTATTCATGTATATACCTTGTTTTAGTCTATATGTTCACTTCTCAAACCCTTTCTTCACTATAGAATTTGTTCATTTGGAAACATCCCATAATGTAACTACTATAGGTAGGTACAAAACATAAAATAAAGATCCTTTTGACTTGGAAAATAATTATGTAATTTAAAAATAAAATTACCTTACTACTTTTCCTACCAACACTTCATGTTACATTTATTTAGAAGATAAAGTAATGAATTGAAGGACATTTCAAATGATCATATGTTAGAAAAGGGTGAAGATTACATCTTAGATGTATGTACAAATAGTGTAAATAAATAATGATCTTAGTCATATGAAAAGTGGTCTAAAATATATTCCTTTAAACTCTATACATGTTATTGACTCCCAGTTGACATCTTTCAATGAATTTACTTTTAAATATTGTAACAAGGAGAGAGAAAAACAAGGCAAAACCATAATATCTCCAAAAATACCTTAAAGTCTTCAAAGGTTTTAAATGGAATTGTTTCAATCTTACCTACTTTGATTATAGATCCATCATCTACTATAGATAACCATGTTATCTTGGAAGATCATAACATCATTACTTTCATAATGGATCAAGTATACCTTAACTTGTGAAAAATAACCGTAAACCATCTAAAG
Organism: Torreya grandis; assembly: GCA_037957365.1. Lineage (NCBI taxonomy): Eukaryota > Viridiplantae > Streptophyta > Pinopsida > Cupressales > Taxaceae > Torreya > Torreya grandis. Next base: position 54,260 of record JARHVA010006867.1, read on the forward strand.
TTAACTTAAAATTTCAAAAATTACATAAGACCTTATTTAGATCCTGAAGAAACTTGATGACACAAATATATGACACCATTAAAATGTTCTAAACAAGGTAATTTACGAGGTTATATGACTTATATATCTATTTTTAAGATAGATAAATCTATGGTGGCTAATTTGGCCAACATTTTTCTTAACTTATAGGGATTCTTTGCCTGCTAAACATCCAAACCAGTAGCCTTAGTAGTCCATTAGTTTATGGAACACCTGTCACTTAGCATAAACTTTATTTAAACCTTAAAACTTGACTAAAATCCCTTAGAACAAGTTGAGACAACTGATATCACATTCCAAACACACTAACAAAGAAAATAACATACACATAATTCTAAGAGTCATTTAGGGAAAAGAAAGCAGTAAACACCTAAGCAACATGTTCTAGAGTCACTTGGAGAAAGAGGAAGACTATCCTACTATATATATGGATTAAAATACCTCCATTCCACTTAGATAAAAACAAAACCCTCTTAGTTATTTTCCATGTTATTGATTGAGATGAGGAAAAATTTATTATTTGGATGTTATTTTGGTTGGTTTAAATATTTTACTACTTGTCAACCTCCTTATTTTATTTTCAAGTAGATTAATTGAAGATAAATGTCTACTATATAGACAAAATTCTCTTGTGGTTTAATTATCACCTCATGTTGCTCTTAATCATTGAGGAATCTCTCCAATGTGATAATATTCTAATTCATAGTAACATCTAAAACCTTAGCCTCTAATGACACTTTAGAACACTATTCCTAACCTTCTATAACCTCTTCATAGATGTCATTTTGCTTGTCAACTAATACAAGCTACTCAAGCTCTTCAAGTAGCTCCAAGCAATACCCCTAGCTTGATCAAGGTGTTCTTAAGATATTCTTTGTTCAATGTGATGAGCCTAAAAAATGGCTCATTATATTAATGAAATAACATCTTTTTTCCTTCCATAAGAAGTTGAACCAGATGTAGTTTCTAAAATTATAGTTTATTTAGAATAAAATAAAAAGTATATATTATGGTTATTTCCTTAGAATTCATTATTATCTCTTTGTTGGATATTTATAATGATTATCAAGAAAAAGATGTCAATATGTGCATATGTAGTTTGTAATAAGCTAGAAAAGATGGAATATGAAAAGTAACCATTTCAAGAATAATGTTGGAGTAGTTTTAGATTATTTTATAGTAGTTTTTAAATAAATATAACACTTAGTAACTATGGACTCACTCAGTAGCTATAAACTCACCTAATCTACAGTTATAGAATTCCATAGGTGAGCTAAATACTTATATAAGTGAGCTAAAAAATTCTATAAGAAAGCTAGAGACTTTGACATGATAGCTATGGACTTTCAAAGGATTGTTATGGATTAGCTATGAACTTCCATAGGACTGATATGGACTAGCTATGAACTTCCATATGATTGCTTCTAACTAGTTATAGACTTCCACATGAATGTTATTTACTATGATAAAATTTCCATAGACTCATTTGGAAAGGAATTTTAGATCATTATAATTATTATTAGTCCATTCTAATATGATCAAGATCATTTCTAGCTATCATAAGAATGCATTCCATTTAGAGTCTTTCTATATAGACTTTCCATTTATATATTTTTCTACATATAGATTTGTATACTTTCATTCCAATAAATAACTCTCTCCATATTTTGTAGAAATTGAGATATCATAGAATATCTACATTTTTATTCTTGAATTAGGTTTTGGTTGGAAGTATGATATTATAAATGCAACCTTACACATTTGAATGTAATCAATCAAGATAATTTTCTCTCCATCATTCTAACGTATCTATTCTAAAGATTATGTTCTGAATAAATCATCTTCAAAGGATTGAGTTAACCACTCATTCCAAGGAATATGGATCAATGTATTTTAGTTTATTTCTTTGTTTTGTAATTATCATTTTGTTGTAAATTATTATTTTTTTCTTTGTGTCTGTAAGTATTATTTTTTACAATTTATTATGATCTTACAAGTGTTTTATTTATTTATCATTTATTTTCAGCCCAATAATTTACTTTCCTACAAGTGTGACTTAATTTTATGCATGTGAGATTTATTTTTTTCAAGAAAGCTTTTCAATTTATGCAAGTGTGGAGTGTTGTAGAAGGAACCATTTTCCAAATAATTTTTTTATCCTATTGCATATAGCCTTTGCACACCAATGTTAGATTAACATTATTACATGAAGGGGATTAATGACCCACATCATTTTTGGTGCTATTGTTGAGGAAGTCATTTTTATTTGGAGATTCATAATTTTGTAAGATAATTCTTTAATGGTAGTAGATAAACAAAGTTCGTAGTGAGAGCAAATGTCTCTTTGAAAATTTGGTGATAGGAGATAATTAGTTGATGGTTGTTTTAGAATTTAATTTCTTGAAAAATATATTATAATTTATTTTCCTACAAACATATATTACAAATTCTTTTGCAAACATAAATTTAGTCTAAAAAACCCATAAATATTAACACTATTGTGTAGAACAAATATGAATACTAATGTCATGAAAGACGATTTAGTAATTGATGTAGATTTGGAACAAAATTATGAGACAAATAAAATTTAAAAAGAGATGGCTGAAGTCACAAGGAGATATCATTACATTAATCAAACATTGATAAGTGTTCAAGTTTTAAAATAAAGAATAAAAAATCATGTTGTTGATCTCTATTGAATTAACAAAAATGGTCTACAATATAATTCACATAGTTGCTAAAGTAAGATAGCCAAGCCAAAATAATGTTGGGTATTCAATATCCTAGGTAATAATCATTTATTTTCAGAAATTATTGATGTAATAATAGTTGATCTAGACACTATGTTTAAGAGGTTAAATCTACAAAATTATGTATGACATGTTGAAAAGGAATTGTTTCTCTAATCCATGATACTTATGATTTTATCTGGTAGATCTAACTCCATTCTAAATCTTGTATATCTCATATAAATATTTTTTATGCATGATAATATGGGAATGGTTTTAACAACCTTTTTGTTATATTTATTCCTTTCAAATATCAAGTAATCAGTGACTAGAAAATGTTTAGAACAACCTACAGGCCTAAATGCTAAGTTTATACTTAGAAAATATTTCAATGTTTATTTTGATAAGTGATAGGATTTCATTCATGGATTTTGTTTTGGGTATTTAGTTAAGTGTTGGAATTCTTTTAGACAAATTATCTAAAATAAAAATTTTGAAGATGGAATTCTTTTGGAGAAAATGCCATAATAATTTTTTTGAAGACTTGTTTCTTTCAAGAAAGGTGTTTATGCAAAAAACCTGAAGGACATTTCAGTCAGATAAAAAGTCCAAAATAAAAAACCTGAAGGATCATTCTTTAACATAGTGGACCAAACAAAAATCCCAAGGGTTGTTTTTCAAGTAAAGTATCCTATACAATTTTCTTAAAGGGTTGTTTTTTGAGAAACTATCCCAAGAAAAACTCCCAAAGGGTCATTTATTTAACAAAGGGCCTCATACAATTTTCCCAAATGGTTATTTATTTCAAAGTGTCATAAACAAGAGTATGAAATAATTAATTGATTTGGCAATGTTGATCTATTAAAATAGTAATGGGTCCATAATGTCAAAATCAAGATCAGTAGTTAAACCTTTGATGTTCAAAAGGTGACTGTCTTGCAGACATCTTTGATGGTCATATGAAAATCATTGACATTCATGTAGATGTTAAATTTAATCTCATGATAAATAAATATTTCATGATATTAAATTTGATTATCATATAGATGTCAAATATAGTCATGTAGACATCAAATAATGGGAACACAAATCCTAATTTTAAGCCTCATGAATTATCCATTAGATTTCAAATAGTGGGTCCTAATAGATAAATGGTTCATGTTTGATCCTATATCTAAGATCAATTATACAAAAGCAAATCAACAAGTCAAAGGATCTAAATATTATATTTGTAACTACCAAGTGTTAATAATATGTGAATCTAGCAGAAGATATAATGGCACACATTTAACCTATTAAAGGAGATTAATAGTGTGAGTTATAGTTAAATAGTCAATAAATCCTAGGAATAAAAGCAAGGCCAAGCTTGAGGTAGTGGGTCCCAAATATTTATAGTCTATGATTAATTATATCTTAGATATAATGGTGTGAGTGAAGTTCAAGGAGTCAATGGAGTTGAGTTGGATTGATGACAACTAATGGAAAATAATCAAGCTTGGGACATTTTTGATTAAGGTTGGTGAGCTAGTTCTTGACCATAAAAAAACAAATATAAGGAACCAAGCTCAAGTTTAACCTAAGCTAGTGGAAATACATGGAATCAAGTTTGATGTAGATCTCGATGGAACTAGAATGAAGATTTCAAGAGTAGGATCTACCATTAAGGCTTTGTAAAGATATATTAGGTATTTTAGACATAATATAGGCCAAAAGTTAGCAATGGGGTGGCTAAATAGGACTAGGTATCAAGAAGAGTGTCTTATCTATGTGGGATACATGAAAACCAATAATATTAGATTGATTTTTGTCTATAGTTAATCTAGGTCCATGTTTAAAAGGAGGAGAAGATATGTACAACTAATAAAGAATCATCCTGAGCCATGCTCTTGAAAAATAGATGCTCAAAAAGATTTAGTCATGACTTTGTCAAGATAAAAGATATGAGGATTTTATCCTCATCATGGAGTCAAGTGGAGGTTGGTGAGGTTCACAGAGTAGATTAGGGAATTAGATAAGCAATTGGAACATTTAATTTTGATCAATGCCTTAAGGGACCTTTTTTATTTGAAAGTATCATGACCCACTCATCATGGAAAAGTAATTTTTGTTTTCTAGTGCCTTTATCTCAACCAATGATAATATTTTATAGAATAATAGAGCTATTTTAGTCTAACTATTAATGATGGACTATTTCTTGATGAGCCCAAAGCATGATGGAGCATCTCTGGATAGGTGGTATCTCATTGATTGTTATTAGATAACGAGCCCCTCTATTATCACTTCTCCCTTCCTCTATATTATCTGTTTCTTTCCATTTGTAAAGGGTTCTTAGATTTTATATATTTTCTCTTTGTATGATACATGTAGTTCTTTGGGATACTATATAGTCTAATTATCTTGAATAGGATCAACCCTATCAAGCATTTGTAAGAACTACCTATTGGTGCAATATAATAACTTTATTTACCAATATCTTGCCTTGAGTCTGTGTTTGGTGAGTTATGTATGATGGCATTGTGTGAAGGATAATCTTATTCGTATATTGTCATCATTTCTAAACTTGTTTAGGGAGTTTTAAATTCTACTTGTAGGTCCATATTAGTGTTATAATTTGAACCACTTCATGAAATAATTATGCAAGTAACTTGATCTTGAGGTTATGTGAGTTAGTATTATCTTCTATTAATCTAGTGTGGGTTCAAGCTTATAGTAGTTTCCATTTTAAATTTGGTGTATCTCTTGGTTAAATTTTTTAGGATCCTTATCCACTTTCTAACCCTTTTTCTCATGAATAATTAGTTTATAATTAGTTTAGGTGAACATCAAAGAGAAATTTAGCCTACTCTAAATGTTTAGCCATGCCATATGTGATCCATAGCTTAGGGTTGTCCCACTATTGTGACTTAATAAGAGAGAGCCTAAAGAATCATCTTCAAGGGTGAACATTAATTTCATAATAGTTTTTGACACACTTGGTGGGACTAAGTTCCAAAGTAGTGGAAGCATTTTTGGTGTTGTTCTACATATCAACCTTTGGAGGCATTCTAAAAACATCAAAGGTGACTCTAAGCATCTATCAGCTGGTTTGAGCAATCTAAGTGACTAATAATAATTATATGGTGTATATAATCAATCATATTTTGATCAATTTTTTCTCTAACTCAGCATCCTTCATATCAGGTTAGTAATTTTTATGGCTTCACCCCAAGTGGTTCTCAAGATTTAGTGCAACAACCTTTTCAGGATAAAAGTGTCCCTAGTTTTTACCCAAACCAATGCATTTTAGGTTAGAGGCAAATGATATCAAGCTATAAAAATTACATGATAAGCCTTAATACAATACAAGAGATGGTCAATACATCTATGGTCACATAATTCATGACATAAGAGGTGCATTACAATTAATGAAAGAGAAATGGCTACTTGTTAAGAGAGAAAATTGGAAAAGATGAAATATTGCATGAGATTGATGAAGAGGACATATTGAATGCTCATAAAATGAAACTTAAATAACCAACACTTTTTGTGATGGAGGAAAACATTGAGAGTGAATAGAAATTTCCATATGAGCATGTCTTTCAAGGAAACTATGACATTATTTTACCTGAGGAGAATAATGATGGAATAGCAAGGTGAAATAGTGAGGTAAAATTTGATTCCTCAATGTTTGTGTTGACAAAATGATTTATTATTAGGTACCTATCTTGGTTGGAAGATTCCAAGGAATAACCATTACATGTTGTGATTAATTTAGACCACAAATTTGAGCATCAAAAAGAGTAAGATTAGCTTGCCTATCAACTCCAAGATTCTTGTATGTCTAATCAGTTAGATTAGGTGGGTAAGTTTATTTTTATTCTATTTCTTGGAGAAGTGTATCAAAAATATGTTAAATATCCACTATTTTTCCATCTTTATTTAGCATCCATCAATCATGTAAAGCATAATGTATTAGTGAAAAAGGGAAACTATTTTATACAACTAATCAATGGTTTTGTATAGTCCCATTATAACTAATTAGTTTAGGGTAGGTAGGTTCTATATTTTCCTCTAAGTGCCTTGTGCATATTTCCTTTTTGTTTTGTTGTTTCTTTTTCCTAAGTGCCTTGGGTACTTTGTTTTGTTTCATTTCTTTTGGTCTTTTTTGCTTCAAGAGGAAGTTCCAAAAAGGGTTAGCCTTACCAATTAGAGAGGTGAATCCATAACCAATGGATTAATCAAATTATAATGGTATAAGTTCTCAAGAATAACAAGCATGTTTCCCTATGAGTTTCCAAAAATGTTGGCCAATATTGTCCCACATAAAAATCTTTAAAGATCTAAGAAGAGCTCTTGTGGAAAGGTCTTTATGGTGTCTGAGCAGTTAAAGGTCTAGAACAAGTTTCTACAAGCTTCAAATGTCCATTTTGAATGTTCAAAGATCAAGTAATCAGCTACTAGAATAATTATAGAAGAGACTATATGACTAAAATATAATTTTATACTTAGGAAATAATCCAAATTTTATTTGGCTAAATACTAGGATTTATTTCATGGATTTGGTTTAGGTATTTAGCTTAGTGTTTGAATTATTTTGGGTAAATTATCCAAAATAAAATTTATGAAGATGGAATTATTTAAGAGAAAATGCCTTAATAATTTTTTTGAAGACTTATTTATTTTGATAAAAATTTCTATGGAAAATACTTGAAGGATATTTCAATCAAACAAAAAGTCCAAAAAAAAATCTTGAAGGATAATTCTTTGACATAGTGAATCAAAAAAAAACTCAAAGGGTATTTTTTAGGCAAAGTGTCCTATATAATTTTACTAAAGGATTATTTATTAAGAAATTATCTCAAGACAAACTATTGAAGGGTCATTTATTCAACAGAGGGCCCAATACAATTTTCTTCAAGGGTTATATCTTTCAAAGTGGCATAGATAAGAGTCGAAAAGAATTAATTTATTAGTCAAAGTTGATCCATAAAAATAGTGATGGGTGCAAAAATTCAAAATCAAGCTTAGAAATTAAACCTTTTGTTTTCAAATGGTGATGGTCTCATGGATGTCTGTGATGGTCACATGAACATCATTGACATTTATGTAGACACCAAATCTAAAATCATGATAAATCACTATTTCATAACCTTAAATTTGACAATCATGTAGATGTCAAATATGATTGTGTGTATGTCAAATATGGACATGTGAATGTCAATTTTAAGCCTCATAAACTAGTCATTGGCTTTAAATAATGGGTCTGAAAAGATTAATGATTCATGCTTGATCATGCATATAAGATCAAAATTATGTGAGCAAGTCAAAAAGTTATAGGATCTAGAGAGAATATGTACAGGTTTAAAGTGTTAAAAGCATATAAATCTAGTAGAAGATCTAATAACACACATTTAATTTGTTAGAGGAGATAAATGGTGTAAGTTGGGGTCAAATAGTTAGCAAATCCTAGGGATAAATATAAATTCAAGCTTTAGGTATTAAGTTCTAAAGATCTATGGTCTATATTCAATTGTATATTAAATATGATGGTGCAAATGAAGGTTAAAGAGTCAATGGAGTTGAGTTGGATAGCTAAAAACCAATAGAAAAGGAACGATCCCAAGACATTTTTTATGGAGGTTGACAAGTGATTGTTTGACCATAGACAAACAAATATAAAGAACCTAGCTTGAATTTAACCCAAGATAGTGGAAATACATGGAACCAAGTTTGGTGCAGATCTTAGTCGAACTAAAATGAATATTTTGAGACCACACTCCACCTTAATGCTTTACAAAGATATATTAGGTCTTTTAGACCTAATATATATTAAAGGTTGATAAGTGGGTGGTTAAATAGGACCAGACATCAAGCAAAGAGTTGTATCTATATGGACTATAGGAAGAAAAATAATCTTGGATTGGGTTTCATATATAGTTAATCCAAGTCTAAGTTTTAAATTAGGATTGGATATGTGCAATTTATGAAGAAGCATCTTAGGCCATGCTCTCAACAAACAACCACTCAAGTAGATTTAGTCATAGATCTATTAAGATCAAAGATATGAGGATTTTGTCCTCATCATAAAGTCAAGTGGAGGATGGTGAGGTTCAAGGATAATATTGTGGAATTGGAGAAGTATTTGGAACATTTAATTCTAATCAATGCCTTTAAGGACCTTTTCTCCTTGAAAGGATCATGACCCACTCAACATTCAAAACTAATTTTTATCTTCTAGTGCCTCTCTCTCAGCTAATGAAAAGATTTTGAAGATTATTAGATCTATTTCAAGAAAACAACTAATGATATACTAGTTCTCGATGGGACCAAATCATGTTGGAACATCCCTAGATAGGTGGTAGCTCATTAGTTGTTCTCATATAATGATCCCCTCTCTTCTCTCTTCTCACTTACTCTATATTATCTCATTCTTTCCATTTATAAAGGGTTATAAGATGTTAGAATATTTTTAATCTTTCTAGGAGATAAGGGACTCTCTAGGATAGTTTAAAGTATGCTTATCTTGGTTAGGCTCAACCCTATCAATAATTTGTAAGAACTATCTCTTGATGTAATATAAGGAATTTTTTTACATATATCTTGCCTTGAGTTTGGGTTTGGTGAGTTGTGTATGATGAAATTATGTGAAGAAGAATCTTTCTCATCCATTATCCTCCTTTTTGACCTTGTTTAGGTAGTTTTCAATGCTTCTTATAGGTCTATATTAGTGTTCTACACTAAACCTCTTCTATGCAATACTTATGAAAGTAGGTTGACCTTAAGGTTTTGTGAGCTAGTATTATCTTCTGCTGATGTAGTGTGGGTTCAAGATTATGGTATTTTCCCTTTTAACTTCTGTGCATCACTCGGTTAACTTTCTTAGGAGCCCTTATCCCCTTTTGAACCCTTTTCCCCATGAATCATTAGTTTAACATTAGTTTAGGTGAGCATAAAATAGGAATCCAACCTACTCTAGAGGTTTAGCCTCACCATAGGTGACCCATGGCCTAGGTTGTCCTATTATTTTGACTTAATGGGAGAGATATTGAAGAACCCTTTTCAAGGGTGCGTATTAACATCATAACAATAAAAATTTTTTTAAAGAAAAGATCCTATTTTTGTAAAAAAAAAGTAATTGGTTTATGATATAGTCCATGCAAAATGAAAACATCATGAAATTACTGGAATGGTCCATGAGATGGATTTGAAATCATATCATGTTCCATAATATAAATTATTATTTAGATTTTCCATGGGCAAAATAACCATATCCTAGCATTAAAGGTAAAGTCTTACATTATAATTGATTTTGTTATCACTATTTTTTATCACATGTGATGTTGAGGTTATTGCTCTTATTGGAGAATCTAAAAGTTTCAATTTTTTTTATTATATTGAATATTAATTTTTTATAAAAAAATTTGGGATTAATTTTTAAATATAGCAGTGATGTCTGCTAGGAACTAGAAATAAATTTTATTTGCATGCAAAGAACCAATATTTTTTTGAGAGTAATTTACAGCCTTAGACACTCAAAAAAATTAATTATACTACTCTCATTGATAGATATTTATATATTTTATATGTTTTAATATTAATTTGCATGGATGTTGAAGTTTGAGTAAAAAAATAGAAAACAATTAAAATATAAAAAATAAAAATAAAATAAAAAACCTCTAATGCATGAGTTTTAAAAAAAAGAGGAATCTAGAATATATGTTCCTATATCTAATGTACCTATTTGAGGGATGATCTACCTTTGAAAATTAGTAGGATTTACTATATGTGGTGATCAAACCTATAATGATATAGTTGTGCCTTTCCAAAAATTGCCTATAAAGAACAATATGTTTTAATCAATGGGTTGGCTCTATAAGAAACGTAGGTTACTATGAAATATGAAAAAATCTATACTAAATTAGTCTCTATATATTTTAAGCAAGATCCTTATAGATTATGTCTCATGCTTGCATGCATGTAACAAGTACAGTGAACTTATAATTTTTCATTATTTAAAATCTATATCTTTATTGTTTATTGCATTTATTTTGTTGTTTTCTATTTGGTCTTAATTTATTACTTAAATAGTTTCCAACAAGATAACAATTACAAAAGTCAATTTTTTATAAGAATGTGTAATATCAAACTATATTTAAATGCACTATTTTAACCATGCAAATAATCCCTAATTTGAAGTGTGATGATAGAAGAAATTAAATATTTATAAGGACTTCTAAAAATAGTAAAAATATTTAATTTTTTATTCAATGATTAAATAATTTTATGAATATAAAAAAATTAATCTAATATTTCTTTACCTCATTGGATTTGACTCCCCTTGGACCTACTCTATATCATGATAGGGATCACATAACGGGAAATTCCCCTTGACCCCGCTAGGGGCCGCCAACCCTAGACCCCTGCTTTTTGATTTTTCAACAAAGTAATAAGATAAAAAATAGCTTACCAAGCATGAGGAATATATAGATCAAGTTTTTGATTTAGGACACAAATTTTATCTAAAAGAGGTGCCATGCAAAATCTATCTACAATTCAAAAAATATAATGCCCTCCAAAATTTAATTATCTAGGTATGTTTTTTAATTGCTAGAATTTTAATAAGTTTGCATATATTACTTAGAAATATATATTTATATTCCTTGTAAAAAATAATAGTTAATATTTTATATATATTTCATAAATAAAATTAATTTATGACGTTCCATTCCATCTCTTTCCATCCATATTCTGAAAATAGTTGAAAATACATCCACTTACATAATAAAAGAACTATTCTAAGGAAGTTCTTATTTTTCCACCATAAAATTTATTTATAAATAATATTAATTATTAAACAATTAATAATTTATTAATTAATTTGACCTATATTCCTCCATATATATTCAAATGTTCCTCTTAATATTCCTATTATTGATATTTATAATTATTTGATACTACTAATGTTATACTTGTATGGAAATGTTTTGTTTATTTTGGGTTTTATAAAATAATATCATAACAAGAAGTAATACTAGAGATTGTAATGGATAAATTTATGTATATGAATTCATCAGGTAATTGACACCTTATCCTGAGTCATCTTTGACAAAAGAAAGTAACAATGTCAATTAGACTTATCATTATATCAATCCATGATGAAAAAATGTCAACATAAATAAAATTTAATGATGTGTTTGAAAGAAGTATGAGGACGTATACAATCCATTTCTATAATTTTACATGTCATCAATTTTTAGAAAAAAAATTAATGAAAACCCTAGGGCATTATTAGTGATCTTGGTTTAAAAACTAGCTTACTAGTAAACCAAGTGCAAGAACAAGAGTCTTGATTAAAAAACTAGTTTACTAGCTAGTCATGGATAAAAAAATGTCAAATGGAGTAGTTCATGAGGTTTTTTTCACTCTAGAAATATACTATATGGTTTCTTAATTTTGTGCTCTCATTTCCTAGTATAATAAGACTGTACTTGTATGAACACTTTTCTCAACAATTTTCATTTTGGTTACCATGTAAGAGGTTACAAAGATTGAATTTATGCCAAGTTATCTTAATTTATTATTTTACCTTTAAATTTACTTGTAATTTTTATTATTACATCAAGATCCACTTTTTCATTCTTGACAAATGTTTCAATGTGGGGGAAAAGGAAAACAACCTTCTATCTGATCTATGAAATCTTCTCACACTTCATTCTCTTGCCATTCATTAGGACATGAATGACATCAGGTTTGGGAGACAATAGCCTCAAGAAATAAATAATTAGGCTTATGAAAAAATATTTTGATCTCAATAAAGGTATATATTTTTCAAAATTATTTTATAAAAATTACAAGTAACAATATTTACTTCATCAAACTAAAAAGGATGAGACCTCTCCTCAGGAGAATGCAGATGACAATTGTGATGCTAGGTAGAGGGACACTAAGCTTTCCTTCATGAATTTGGCCAAATTCAAAGCTGATGCTATTCTCCAAGTTGATTCATGGATGTACAAGGAAATGATGGAGCTAAAGAAGAAAGTAGAAATATTGCAACATAACCAGGAAGATGATAGGATCAAAATCAATAATTTGGAGAAGCAAATGAGTGATATTCCAATTAAAAGCAAGGATTATGAGAATAATTTGAGAAGGCTCATCAAGGAAAGCAAAAAAAAATGGAGGAGGTTACTTCAAGCATATGTGCAGCTGCAACTAACCTTGGAAAATGAGCTAATGAGGAAATAAAATCTTTGGAGGGGCCAAGTAAGAGGACCAGGCAGAGCTCGAGGAAGAAAGCCATGCAAGAAGTCGCTACCTCAGCTGCAATATCCATACAGGATACTACAATGATTGGAAATGAGGCTGTGAAGATGATCCTGGAATTAGAAGACTAGGGTCTGCTTTGTTGTTATAGTTTTTGTTTTGGTCCTGTCTGCTGGATGTTATAACTGGTTCTAAAATTTGGTTATTAGTTTTAAGACTTATTTTGAAATTCTAGGTCTTTGTAAAACCTGTGTTCTTTTTTATTTTTTATGGTTTTGGTCTGTGGTTTTAGGTCCTTATAAAACCTAATTTTGTTGCTATTTTTTAGTAAGTTTTAGGAATGTCCTTCCTATTAGGTGTTATCATTTCATCTTTCCTTATCTATTAAAGGGTTTTGGGTTCCCTTCAAAACCTTCTTTTACCTTAATCTAAAACAATATTTACTTCATATTTTATGTCATTGTGCCAAAAGTGGATTTATGATTAAAAAAATATGTGTAGGCACAAAGGATATTATCAATCTAAGAACCTAACTCACTTAAAGAAAAGAGCAAGCAGTATGAAAATTCTCAACACAATAATTTTCTCTCCCTTCTTTTAAGAAAAATAAAGTAGCATGAGAATTCCACACAAGAGCTTGTGTCAAAGAGAAACTAAGGATAGTCAGAAAACAAAAAAATAAAGAGAATATTTTTTAGATAAATATAGTGGCATGCATGAGGATATGCATGAGATTAGGTTTGTGGAAGATGATGATCCCTAGAAAAGGCTCATTATATCCATGAAATAACATCTTTTTTACTTGGATAAGAAGTGGATCTATATGTAGTTTCTAAACTTATAGTTTATTTAAAATAACATAGAAAGTATGTATAATGATTATTTATTTACAATTCATTATTATCTATTTTTTATCTATTTATAGTTATTGTTAGAGAAAATATGTCGATATGTGCATATGTAGTCTATATAAAGCTAGAAAATATGGAGTATAAAGAGTAACCATTTCAAGAACAATGTTGGTGTAGTTTTAGAGTTTTCTATAGTAGTTCCTAAAGAAGATATAATAATCAGTAACTATGGAATCAACTAAGAACTCAATTAGTAGCTATGGACTCATCCAATCTACATCTAAAGACTCAGTAGCTATAAAAAATTTTCCTTGAATTTAGCAGGCTCAATTCATGGGATAACCCCTATGAAACTTGTTTGTTTCATAGTCCATGAGCTCTACGCACACACAATGAGGCCAATCATTACCTTGTGTTTTTCTTCCTTAAAAGGGTTAGTTTTCTGAGAGGAATTTTTTCCAGACTACACCAATCTTTAACCTATGTAAACTAGATAATTTTCTCTAGACTATATACCCTAAGATGCAAAGGTGGAGAATTTATCTAAAAATACACATGAAGAGCCAAAGAAATTCTCTACCCTTAAATGTGGGCCCACCAACAAGGTAATTAATGACATTAATTATTATATATATATATATATATATATATATATATATATATAAACTCATTTTAACTATTTACATTTTCTTTTTTCCCTCATCATTTTTGAGCTCGTGTGCATCCTCCCAATCATCATTTCCACACATGCTCAAATTTTAATCACCCATGGATTTACCCTTTGCTTAAAGGTTTTAGGTAAGTTTTTGTTATTTTTTCTTGATATTTAATTTTTATTCCTCCCTCTCTCAATTTTTGCTCTGTCTTTATTTTTTTTAACCCCCCCTCGTGTTTGTTTTTAACATTATTTGAAATAATTGGGCATGTCATTTTATGTCTTTAAAACCTTCAACATATCTCATTTTTCTCATGAATCCCTCTATTATTAAAATCCTCACCATGTTTTTTTTGGAGTAAATATTTTGGGTTGAAAAAACACCTTCTTCCTCGAGTTCACCTTAGAGAAAATTCTCTGGTGTGCACTCCATTTTACATGTTTAATCTAGATGCACATCAAAGAATAAATTTCAAAGTGAACCTTATTAACCAAACCTTCCCTATGGTGAACTCCAGAGAAAATTGTCTAGAGCACACCTAGCCATCCATCAGTGCATTTTGGAGAATTTTCTCCAAGGTGCACCCTTTCTCCTTTCACCTCATGCACATCAGTGAAATTTATTTGAAGTGCATGTAGTCAAACCTTTTTGACGCACTTTAGATATTTTTACTTGTCATGCACTAGATCTACCTTAATTGGTATAAGTCAGAAAATTCTCCAACCAACACCCTAACAACTAGACCATATCCAAAAATGGAGCAAGTCAAAGAATTTTATCCAACCTACACCTAGACCTACACTAAAATATTTCAAACCTTATGAAGTTTAGAGAAAATTATCAAAACTACACATTTTTATTACTACCTGATGTAGTGGTGAAAATTTTATTCATTGTTTCATAATCTCCAAGGTAGATGAACAATTCTAACTCTAGAGAATTGAATTTCTCTCTTACAATCACCTAACCAATGTCATAATATTATTCCACCAAGAAATCCATGAAGTAAAAATTTAAAGGTGTGTTTCCTTCATTCAAAATTGAATAAAATGTGGACCATATCAAAGATATAGAGATTGGCCATGTTGACATGGCTGAATTTTTACAAAGGCTAGGCAAGGACCCCATTACACCTCACATTTGAGTGGTCCTAAATAAATAAATTCACTTGGTGGCTACATCTCCAGTATTGACACAAGACTTAGAGTTCATCTAGATAGTTTCTACTCATTTTGACAAATATGGATAGTTATTACTAATTTTGACAAATATGGATAGTTACTACTTATTTTGACAAATAGACTAGATTAGTCAAATATGTAAATGAAAACATGGTGATCTCCCTTGATGAGGAGTATTTTGATAAAATATTTCATTTCTTTGATATTGAAGAGTATTAAGATATAATTATTAACTCAACCTAGGAGCACTATAATAAGAATTCTGATAAGTGCAAGAGGTATATCAACTATAAATGGCTCAAGACACCTCAACATTCCATTATTAGGTGGCCTAATAACCTTTATTGTAGTGAGTGTTTGGAGGAGTTATGGGATATAATCACTCTCTTGAGTAGATTTAAGGGGTTACCCACATCAAAAATATTCCAAGAATGGATATATCACTACATCTAGATCACGAATAAGGGAATATAAAGGATCTTTTTGGGGAAATAGAATAGTGCTGCCATATGTCACCATCTCTTTGAGGTGACCTCTTATCTAAAGTTATTCATGACTTCATACTTGATATACACTAAAGTTAGCATGAAATCCTTTTAGGGATTAACAGGTGTTGGTGATATAAATAAGGTCTCTATGTATGAATAATACCCATAACTAACTTTGAAGGAAAGATTGAAACTTTATAGAAGAGTCACTGATGAATTATTTTATAAATTCATTTGTATTTTTGAAAAAGAACGTGAGAAGAAGATATTTTATGATGTATCATGGGAAAAAATCAACAAGCTTGGCTATATATTATTATAATTCCCAACCTACACCTACTGTAGGGTAGGAGGATTCAATAAACAACCTTATATGTTTCAAAAATACATGAGTGATAAGTTGATTTTGATGAATATGTGTTGGAAAATGATAAGCATACACAAGAAAAAAATAGATGTCCGTAGACCTGGTTCAAGTTTCCCATCAACATTGGTTGATACATATTCTGTACCACCTCGAAGGATAAGACAATGGAAACTAAATTATAGTGGATCACTCTTAAGATATTCAAGAAAAGGGAAGATTTTTATTAGAGAATGATCAAATAAAATATTAAAGGGAATTAAATTCATGTACATAAGATAAAGGACATTTGGGTAGAGTGTAGAATAGATGAAGATGTGAGAAAGCTAGATTATATCCATCTCACTATAGATCAAATTATTAATTTAAGACTATATAACATTCGTAAATAACTAATAAATGATGAGATTAATATTAAGCATGAGATATACTAATAGGGGGGTTGAAGAATTATACCATATAACCTATAAATCTTTTACTTAATCAAACTCCACTTAACCATACATTTAATATATGTAATAAAACTAAAATAATAACATGCACCACATGATACACACACACACACACATTAGATTTTTGCATGGAAACCCAAAGTGGGAAAAATCATGAAGAACAATCTCAAGTATATGAGTGAACACCAACTCAAATTACAAAGTTTAGATGAACCAACTTTCAAGAGCACTAACCCCTTTGCCGAGCACCACCACAATAACTATTTGTGAGCACCAACCCCTTGGAAAGATTTATGAGCACCAACCCATAAGAGCACTAACCCATCTTGTGTATAAACACAACTATATTTCAATGTTGCTTTCTCAACAAATGATATAACTCTATAATATCTCTTTCTATCATCTTCTCTTTTCTTATATAAAATAATTAAAAACCATGCACTCTCTTACATATAAAAAATGGATTCCCAAGCCTTTATTTATATCTTTCCAAATGAGCTTTGGCATTCACCCTTTATGACTTTTCACTCCTCATGGAAAATGGTGCCAAACTTGAATGACCCTTTGAATCCTTGTATTTGAAAAGTCACATGGTGACCCTTCATGATAAAATTCATCCTTTTCCCTTTTGTCTTTATCATGGTGACCTCTCTAATTCCTTAAGGTGACTCTTCATGGAAAAATGTACCCTACCCTCTTTTGTCTTCACTTGGTGACGATTTGAATTCCTCAAGATGAATTTTCATGGGAAAATGCATCTCATTCCTCTTTTACATTTACCCTATGACTCTTTGACTTCTCCATGGGCCCTCTTTTGAATTTTATGCAACCAAAAATATATTCATTAATATTAAATAAATATCAACACATTTTAGTCAAAATATGAACATTAAAAACACCTTTAAACTATAAATGCTATGGGGCCTTTATCACCAATGCTAGACCTTTGACATCAATGACAATATTTCCATCAATCTACCCCTTTGTAATTCATGGAAACCTCAATCTAAAAAATACCACATCCTAAAAACTCTATTTCACATGCCACCCTACACATACTATCATTAGAAAAACATATAGTAACTCCCCCTTACTATAACATCCTATACCTATTCCCTATACCTATTTTTTCACCTATTTCTTGTACCTATTTCTTATACTTTTTTTGTTCTTCTCCCCCTTTGACATCAATGGCAAAAGGGCCTATCTTGGACTCAACACTTAGCTCCCCCTCAATTGATTTTTATCCTTAATGGTAGGAATTAAATTAAATTACTCCTAACTTCTCCCACAAATACTTGAATGTGTCTTTTGGTAGTGCCTTTATGAAAATATCTACAATTTATTCTATAGTATTGATATATTCCATCTAAACCTACTGATTGAAAACATGCTCTCTCAGGAAGTGATATCTGATAGGAACATATTTTTTTATTAAATGCATCACTGGATTCTTATAAATATTAATAGCACTTGTGTTGTCACAAAATATAAATATTCTTATCATATTTTACCTTGATATATTCCAAATTTTGCTTCATCCAAAGTAATTCAGTACAACACAATACCACTACAATATATTTTTATTTAGCTATAAAAGTGATACTAAATTTTTATTTTTTCTTAGTCATGATACTAAGCTATCACCAAGGAAGAAAGATCCTCCAATTGTACTCTTTCTATCATCCAAGAAAACTACCCAAACTAAATTTATATAAGCAAACAAAGTGAAATATCTACCTATGGGATACCATAATCTATAATCCAGTGCCCCCTTGACATATCTAAATATTATCTTCACCAATTAAACGTGTCTTTCCTTAAGGGCTGCTTGACATCTCACAACCATGCCTATTACATGCATGATGTCTGGTTTTGATGTTGCCAAATGTAAAAGACTACCAATCATAGATCTATATAAATATTGATCTACAATAGGTGAATCTTTATCCTTACTCACATTCTTCCCTGTACCCATTAGTGTTCCAACTGGTGCATAATCCTCAAAACCAATTTTTTTTCAACAATTCCTTAGCATATTTACTTTGAGATATGAAAATTACTTTATCTAACTAAAATATTTAAAATCCTAAAAAATAACAATTATCTAAACATATACATCTCAAATTATTTTTTCATATTATCAAAAAATTATTTTCATTCTTTCAATGTTACCTCCAAATATTCTATCATCAATATATACCACAATAATCAACTGATGCTCACCTTCTATTTTGATGTAGAGATTAATGTTAGTAAAACCTCTCTTAAAACCTTGATGTTTTAGGTACTTATCAAGTCTTGTATACCAAAATTTAGGAGATTTTTTCAATCCATATAGTGCTTTCTTCAATATACATACATGGATATTATCATTTAAGAGAAGAAGTCCCTCAATTTACTCAATGTAGACCTCCTCTTCTAGATTCCCATTTAGAAAAGTAAACTTGACATCCATCTAAAACATTTTGAAATTCTTAATTACTACATGTGCAAGAAACATTATAATAGGATCAATCCTTGCCACTGGTGCAAAATTTTCTTCAAATTATATACCCTCAATCTAATCATATCTTTTACATACTAAACTTGATTTATTCTTAATAATTTCACCATCTTCATTCACCTTATTTTTGTATACCCATTTTATTCCTATCACATTATGATATTTTAGTCTAGAAATAAATTCCCAAGTATCATTATTTTATATCCTTATTTAATTATTCATCCATTTTCTTAACCCAATGCTCATCATGTCTAGCTTATAAAAAAATTCTAGGCTGAATTTTGTATAACAAAGAAAAATTACTCTCCTAGATTCACTTACCATCATCCTTTTGGTACAAAATCCTTCATTATGATCCCAATAATATCAATCTTGTTATGATTAATATGAACATATTTGGATGGTGTATTGGTTTCCTTTTTATTCTTCTTCTTCTCATCCTCATCTAATTCTTCAAAATCTTCGTCTTTAATGATTTCAAAAGTGTCTACTAGATTACTAGCTTTTTGTGCTACATCTTTATCTATCTTGACACTTTAATTTTCAAAAAAATTATTGGTTTATTTATAACATTTATAATTTTTACTTTTTCTATAATATCCAAGAAATATACCTTCATATATTATAGATTCAAACTTACCCAAATTTTCATCGGTTCTCTTTATGAAGCATCTACTACCAAACACTCTAGAGTAATCAACTATAGCTAGTTTATCTTTCCATAGCTCATATGGAGTATTATCACTATTGAATCTCAAAAACACTCTATTTTTAATATGCACTACTATACGAACTACCTCTGTCTAATATTTATCTAGTAGCTTAGATTGATTTAGAATTTTCCTTACCATCTCCTTAACTAATCTATTTTTCCAGTCAATTACTCCATTTTGTTGTGGAGTTATAGTTGATAAATAATGTATCTTTATCCCATGGTATTAAAAATACTCAATAAATTCATCTAACATGAATTATCCTTCTAAATCTGATCTTAGACACGTAATCTTCAAGTCAATTTCATTCTCAATAAAATCCTTGAATGCTTTGAAATGGCTGAAAGCTTCTATTTTTTTATTCAAAATTATCACCCAAATCATATGTATAAAATCATCAATAAGAAGAATGAAATATTTATCACTTTGAGTACTTTGAGTTCTCATAGGTCCACATAAATCAATGCAAACAAGCTCTAACATCTAAGTGGTTGAGTATTCTTTTGTTTTGAACCATCTTCTGACCTGCTTCCCATGTTGACATGGTTTAAAACATGTTGGAGAGCTTTGTAATATTTGAAATATCTCTAACTTCTTGCTTATTGTTGATGTTTACAATATTGTCAAAATTTATGTGTCCCATTCTCTTGTGCCATATCCAACATTCCTCAGCTTAACTTAAACAACATTTTTGACCTTTAATAACTGATAACATATTTAAATTGTTACCTATCCTCTGAGCATTTGCAATCAACACATCTAAATATTTTATCCTAATTTCACAACCTTATGCATAAAATTTATTGTGTATATTTTATCACACATTTTAATTACACTCAAAATATTTTCTTAAGACCTACATATAGAAAATTTTCAATCTTAGTTCTACCATTATCCAAACATAGTGTGCCTTTTTTCAAAAAAATTGGCAGTAGTATTATCTCCAAATTTCATTGTGCCACCATTAATCTTATTCAAGAATATTGAACATGATATTGCCTCTTATAATGTGCCTCAAACATCTAGTATCAATTAACCATGGTTTTTATTCATTTCTTACATTCAAAGCTGTCTGAACCAACATAGACTTTTCAAGTTATTTCTTCTACCATGAACCTATCTAAACCTTATTCTTGATGAATAGAGACTTTGAACTATGGTTGATCTTGAAAAACTAAAACATGATTCTATATGATTTGGCTATGTGTTTTAAGTTATTATAGTTGTAACATATTATGATCTCTTCATTAATGCTTGATAGAGGAGAAAAATAGTTGTGGCTTCTGCTTAACTCTACATGAGTTTCCTTCTCCTTGTTTCTAAAATTGTTAGCCCTTTTTTAACATTATATTTTCTTATGTCCATATCCATTACAATAAAAATATTAACTATAAAAATAGAAAATGTTTGTGTATCTCTGACTTGATTGTCTTTTATAGCTATGTTCCTTCTAGCCTTTTTTATTTCAGATGTCTTCTATATTCTTAACTTCTTCCCTTTTTGTTTCCTCTTTTGTAAGATTTTCAACATAGATATTTTTATTCTAAAATCCAATACCTACCTTATTTGATATTTATTTTTGAATTTTTAACATCTTATTCAACATATTAGTGTTATTCTCAAATTTTGAATGATTGCTTTATTTATCATTGACTACATTATTTAATTTCTCAAGATCTACTTTTAAAGAGGCAATTTCACCAACATACCTTTCACATTCTTAACTTACTTTTTGCAATTGAGTTATTAGATATTCGTAAATATATTTAGCTTCTTCAATGTGTGCTTGTAGATCTTTAATTATTTCCTTTGACTCCTTTTTAGTTTTCTTGATTTGGAGCTTCAATCTTCGATTCTTCTTCTTAAGAGCTTGTAATTATTCTAAGGTAAAATTATTTTCTCCTTCTACATTCACTTCATATTCATTTCATTATTGTTCTTGATCATATATTATTTTTATTATGAAGGCATCTTCATGTATGGTCATGAATAGAATCTCTTCTTCATCTAAATCATTGACTCCACTGTCTTCGATTGAGATAGGATATTT
Source organism: Torreya grandis (assembly GCA_037957365.1). Classification (NCBI taxonomy): domain Eukaryota; kingdom Viridiplantae; phylum Streptophyta; class Pinopsida; order Cupressales; family Taxaceae; genus Torreya; species Torreya grandis. The sequence continues at coordinate 76,534 of JARHVA010006867.1, forward strand.
AGACTATAAACTCTTCTTCTTGAATCCCTTCTTGAATTTGCCTTTGAAATTATTCTTGTATGTAAATCTTCCTTCTTCATTATCACCATTAGTCTTATTTTGGAACTTAACTACACAATGTCCAATCTTTCCATAATTAAAACATTTAGAAGTTAGTTTTCCTTGATATTTACCTGTGCCCTTTTATAGCTTGAAGATATATAGAGCTCCATTATCATCTTCATCACCGCTAGAGCTATCACTTGATTATTGAATCTTAGCCTTGTATTTATTTAATTTCTTAAAATTATCTTCTCTCTTTGAGTGTTTCTCTTGTTTGGTCCACATCTCATATGTCATAATAATACCATGTAGTTCATCCATCTTTAGCTTGGCTATATCTTTCATCTCCTTGATTGTAAAAACCATTGCATCATATCTCATTGGTAGAGATATCAAAACCTCTTGCACCATCACTAATTATTCTAACTATTCTCTAAGGACTTGAATATGATTAACTATTTGATTGACCTACAAAAGATAACTCACTATATTTTCTTCCTCTTCCATTTTCAAACTCTCAAACTATCTTCTAAAAGTTTAGATCTTAGCTTGTTGAACCTTTCCATCACCTTTTTAAATATTTTAAAGATTTATAAAAGTATCATGAGCATATTTTAATTTCATAACTTTAAAAAATTATAATTCATATAAACAACATAAAATAGTGTTTAAATCTTTAGCATTATTTTCTCTTTCCTTCTTTTCTACTAGAGTAGTCACAAGTGTCTGTGGATCTTCATATTCCTCCATAATTTCTTGCCAAATTTCAAATACAAGAGACATCAAATAATTCCTCATCCATATGCTCCAAAAATCATAATTTATCTCATCAAACAAAGGTGCCTTATTTTCATAAAAATCTTCATATGATCTAGCCATTATGCTTTCCCTGATCTACCTTTAAGTTGTAAAACTCTTTCCAAAGGACCCTGCTTTGATACCAATTGATAATCATGAGATATATTGAGAGGGGGGTGAATCAATATATCATATAACTTATAAATATTTTAGTTAATCAAACTCCATGTAACCATACATTCAAGATATGCAATAAAACTAAAATACCATGCACCAAAAAATAGAGAGAGGAGAGAGAGAGAGAGAGAGAGAGAGAGAGAGAGAGAGAGAGAGAGAGAGAGAGAGAGAGAGAGAGAGAGAGAGAGAGAGAGAGAGAGAGAGAGAGAGAGAGAGAGAGAGAGAGAGAGAGACCAAATTTTTATGCGAAAACCCAAATTAGGAAAAACCATGAAGAAAAATTGCAAGTATATGAATGAGCACAAAATCAAATTACAAAGTTTGAAAGTATAAAATTGTAGGAGTACCAACCCCCTTTACTAAGCACCTACATAATAAAATATTTGTGAGCACCAACCCATCTTGTGTATAAAACACATCTATCTCTCAATATTTTTTTCTCAACAAATGATATAAATATACAATATGTATTTCTATTCTCTCCTCTTTTCTTATATAAAATAATTACAAATCATGCACTCTCTTGGATATAAAAAATGTCTTCACAAGCCTTTATTTATAGCATTCCAAATGACATTTACCATTCATCCTTTGTGACTCTTCACCCCTCATGGAAAATGGTGCCAAAATCACATGACCTTTTGAATCCTTGTATTTTAAAAGTCACGTTGTGACCCTTCATGAGAAAATGCATCCTTTCCCATTTTGTCTTTATCTTGGTGACCTTTCAAATTCCTTAAGGTGAATCTTCATGGAAAAATTCACCATACCCTCTTTTATCTTCACTTGGTGACTCTTGGAATTCCTCAAGATGACTCTTCATGGGAAAATTAATCCCATTCCTCTTTTGTATTTACCCCATGACTCTTTGAATTCTCCATGGTCCCTCTTTTGAATTTTATGCAACCAAAAATATATACATTAATATTAAATAAATATCCACACATTTTACCCAAAAATATGAACCTTAAAAACACATTAAGACAATAAATGCTATGGGGCCTTTATCACTGATGTTAGACCTTTGACATCAATGAAAATATTTCCAACAAATACATTGGATCCATTATATGAGAGTAATTAGGTTGCTTTAACTACTCTTGACTGAGAAAAAGGTCATTACAATTAGGAAAATGTTTGTAGAATATAGAGACGTCATGAAAAATAAAAAAATAAGTCCTTCAAATTATAATTAAGGATCTTGAAGAAGTTAAAGATATGTACACTAATAAGGGACTAGATCTTATGAAAAAGGTTGGAAAACTTCCTTGCCAGATGATTCTCAAAAGATCGTTCCTATGAAGACAGTTATTCAAGAGTTCATTTCTCTAGTTCAAACATAAATTCAGATAGAAAAATTCACATTGGACTCCATTGACAAATTAGTTTAGTTCTAAGGTATAATGGATAAATTACAAAGAATCTTGGATAAAATCAAAGGCATGCCAGTCAACATAATGGACTCCATCACAAGGGTCCTTACTATCTCTAGAAGTACGTTGGGGTTAAAAAATAGTGAGGTCCAAGCCACCCTAAAGAGATACAAACCATATCTAGAGAAGAAAAAAAGAATAAATTCCTATGTCCTAAGGACACTTAGTTTATTTTCATAATTTTCAATGTGTAGTTTTGTTTGGTGTAATTTTCACATAGGAAAAGTATATAGCCCTAAGTAAAATTGGATTCTATCAAAGAATAAGTCAAAGTAGTTATGTTTTCCCTCTTTTTGTTCATATCTCCTCTCTATAAATAAGTGTATGTTCTTTTGTAAATTTATGATCAACATGGATATAGAAGAGAAATGATACTAAAATTGAGAAGCAATTTTTGAAACTGTGTTCATATTGTAAATCTTAAATTCCATCAATATAATAAAATCAACTGATCTTTCAATATTTATGTCAAAACAAACATGTTTTGTATTAGGAATGTTATTACATCTTTTCTATTACATTTTATTGTGATTTTAATTGGATTATGGTTTAAAATTTCTATAAAATGGATGGTGTTAAGAAGCTAATTTTGAAGTATTTTGAGTTACATTATCGTTACTAGGTTTGTGTTCAATATTGAGAGTGACTTATTGTGGAGACTTTGGGCCACAATTTACTTTCTTTGGTGAATTAATATTTATTATAAGTAAGGTGAATACTTTGGGATGCACTTTGTTCCATCCATTCAAGTTACATTGTCGGTATTATTCTAGTTATTCTTTCATCTAACTAATCTACATATTGGTCAGTATTGCTCCATTAAGTAATTTTATATTTTCATGCTATGTTGTAAGGAAGCAATAGACTCATAGTATAATTTTTCAATTGAACATAAATTCTAAAAAAAGAGAATTTTATGATATGATAACACCCACTTTGATAATATTAGTGTAAAAAAGTGTAAATAATTACCTATTTTAGTTAAGAATAAGAAAGGGAGCCTCCCCTTTCCTTCAAGATAAATTTTATCTCATCACACTATGGTTAAAAGTACTATTATGTTACCATTTTATTAGTGAAAAAATATTCACCCAACAATTTTTGGTGACTCCATTGGGGAACAAACATGCAACCAAGAGCTACACTCATTCAGTTGAAATAAGACTAGCACCTTATTGATTGTTATTATTTTGTTGTTGTTAATGTCTTTCATTTTATAGATATATTCCCAATCTAGTGGAACAAAATTACACCTATAGTATAAAATCAATAGGATATGTTTATCCTAAATTTTAGTTATTACAAGAACATAACTTTGATCTTTTTTTAGCATGTACATGGTCATCTCTTCAATGTATAAGAAGTTTTCCTCCTACCAATATAAGATCTCCTATACAAGGGGAAGATTCTAACATTCATAGGGTCTTACCTATTTTTCCTTTACAAATATTTGTTATTCCTTCATACAACCCACATAGAATGTATGTCCAAGGTCTATGGGGAACTAATTTTGGTCCATTGAACTTGACAACACCATCTCATGAACTACCTCATGGTTCACATAAAAATTTCCCCAATTTCTATGGTGATGACAAGCAACATCTAGATGAACATATTTCTAAATTATAAATTGAATGTGGATTTATTAGAGTGGAACATGAATATTTTTCTATAATATTGTTCTTAGAAACATTCCAAGGTGTTATCATTGATTGGTTTTACCATCTTACAACAAGAACCATCACAAGCTAGGCAACACTTAAGGCTATGTTTGAGGCAAGGTTCAAGCCATAAAAATATGCTCTTGCCTTATTGGATTAACTCAAAAAAATTATTAAATAAAAACATGAGCCCATGCATGATTTCATGGAAAATTTCAATAAGTTAAGGAATAGGATTCTAGCGGTTGTTTAACCTTCAGTTGAGAACATGAAATGCTTCTTCCTCAATTCTTAGTTACCATAGGTTGATTTTATTTTATAAAGAGAAACCCAAACTAATCTTGATGATGATCAAAGATTGGCCATTGAAGTAAAATATGATTTTATTTGGGTGAGAAAAGTGAGAAATAATTCAATCAAGCCTAGAGGACATTCCTCTACAACTTCATCTTCTACTAGCATCATGGATCATATGGTATAGAATTTGGTAAATGAATTTATAGCACTCAAGAAGAAAATGTCCCAAGGTATGTCCTTTTATTCATACAAGGATACTCCAAGAATAACATAACCAAATGCTTCTAATTATTCCAACAATGTTAGAAAAAACCAAATTTAGAATAAGCTTCTTTCACCACAAGCAAGGCTTGTGCTAGAGGCACCACAAGATAATGCAGTAGTTAACTAGTTAGAACCTAAAAATGATGATTTTATAGAGATATACTATTTTCCAAAAGATTATGTTAATCCCTTTAGAGGAGATGAATAAGGTAAAGATATAAACTCTGATATCAGGTTTTTAAACTTTGAAGAAGAAGTTACATAAGAGGAAGATACACATGGTGAGTCTTATGCCATCTTCACTTGTTCTCAAAGTCATACTAATAAAAAATTAAAGTTTGATAAAAATAAGTCCAAGGATGAGCCATATAAAGAGGTTACAATTTGCAAAATAAGAACTCCTTTTCTAGTTCAACCTAAGGACACACCAATGGATAAACAAGTAAGTACACCTCATCACTCTACATAATACAAATTTGAGAGATTGGCTAAGTTTGTAAAGGGTAAAATAGACAATTCTAATTAAATCTCACATAATAATACAAATATTGACCCTAAACCAAATCCAAATAAAAGTAACATGGTTGTAACTCTTGCATCTTCCTTTGAAAAAATAAAGCCCTTTTATATTTCCCTATTTTTCAATGGTTACAGGCTTAGTAATTATGTCATTGATTTGGGTGTCTCTAACAATGTTATGCCAACCAGAGTAGCTACTACTTTGGGGTTAACCTTGACAAATATATTTGGTCATTTACTTTTAATGGAAATTAAGAAATTACCTCTCATAGGCCAAATCAAGGATGTATAATTTGCATTTGCCACTTTTTGGAGTAAAAGATCAAGATGACAGTTCTTGTAGCTGATGTTCCTGCTTCATTTGGAGTTTTGTTGTGGCATAACTTTTATAATGATGTTTGTGGTGAAATAAACATGGATTAATTTGAGGCTAGAAGACCTATGAAAAGTGTTATATGGAAAATTCATTCAAAGAAACAAGTGAAGTATATTATGATGAAGACTAAAGTTCTGAAAGCCCATATTCTCTTTGAAACCTCTAGAATGGGTATGTATTTACTGACCACAGATGAAGAAATAACATCATTATATGATATTTTAGATGAAGGTCAGGAAATAGATGAGCCATATTCTTTAGATGAAGAGGTTTTGTATTTTGAGACTATCAAAGTGGAAAGTTTAAATGATATTTGGACTTTAGAATTTGATGGCAGCTACTCTTCAATTAGATCTAGAGCCAGGATAGTCCTCATATCCATGAAAGGAAAGATATTCCT
>JARHVA010006867.1:87500-300000 GCA_037957365.1 Torreya grandis
TTAAATTTTATTTTTCCCCTCCTCATTTTTGAGCTCGTATGAATAATCCTAGTCACCATTTTCACATGTGTTCATGTTGTACCCACCCACAGATTTCCCCTTTGCTTGTAAGGTTTTTAGGAAAGCTTTTGTTAATTTTTATTGATATTTAATTTATCTTTTCCCCCTCTCTCATTTTTTCCTTTTTCAAAATTATTTGTTAACCCCCCCCCTCACATTTGTTTTCTATATTCTTTTTAATAATTGGTCACATCCTTTTATGTTTTTAAAACCTTGAACATACCTTGTTTTTTTATCATGAATCCCTCTATTATTCAAAGCCTCAAAATGATTTGTTTGGAATCAATGTTTCATGTTGAAAAACCCCTTTTTCCTTGGGTTCACCTCAGATAAAATTCTCTAACATGCACTCCATTTTAATTATTTACCTAAGGCACATGTCAAATAATTTTCTCTAGATTGAACCTTATTCACCAAACCTTCCTAATGATGTACTTTAGAGAAAATTATTTGAAGCACATGTAGCCACCCATTAGTTTATTTTAAGGAATTTTATTTAAGGTGCACCCTTTTTCCTTTCACCCCATGCACGTCAGATAAAAATGTCTAAAGTTCAGTAGTCAAACTCTTTTTGTGAACTTTAGAGAATTTTCTCCATCATGCACCAAACCTACCTTATCTAGTATAGGTCAGAAAAAAATATCTCACATATACCCTAAAAACCAAACTATCTCCAAACATGGTGAAGTATGGATAATTTTCTTTGAATTACACCTAGACCTACACCCAAAGCTTTCAAACCTTATGAAGTTTAGATAAAATTCTCTAAACTACATAGTTTTATTACTACCCAATGTAGTGAAACAATTTTTTTTCATTGATATATAATCTTTGAGGTAGATGAAAAATTCTAACTCAAAGAAATTGAATCTCTCTCTTGCATCCCCTGACCCATGTCAAAATATTCTCCCACCAAGAAATCAATGAAGTATAAATTACAAGGTGTATTTCCTTTATCCACAATTGAATCAGATGTGGACCATATCAAAGATACAAAGATTGGCCATGTTGACATGGTTGAATTTTTATAGAGGCTAGGTAGGGACCCTATTGCACTTTACATGAAAATGGTCCTAAATAGTGAAATTCACTTAGCAATTGCATTTCCCATATCATCACAAGACTCAGAGTTGATATTAATAATTTCTACTTATTTTGAAAAATAAAACAAATCAATCAAAGATGTAGATGGAAAAGTGGTCATCCACCTTGATGAGGAGTATTTTGATAAAATATTCCATCTCTCTAGAATTGAAGATTATTCATATATAATTGTCAACTTAGCCTAGGATCACTATGATAAGAATTATGATAAGTGCAAGATGCATACCAAATTCAAATGGCTTAGGACTCCTCGATAATCTATTTCTAGGTGGCCTAAGAACCTTTATTTTATTGAGGTTTTAGAGGAGGTAGGGAATCTAATCACTTTTATGAGAAGATTTAAGGGGCTACCCACAACAAACTTATTCCAAGAATGGATGTATAACTACATCTAGGTCATCAAGAAGGGAAACAAAGGATATTTTGGTGGAAAATAATTATTGATGCTATATGTCACCAACTCTTTGAGGTGACCTCTTCTCTAAAGTTCTTCATGACTTCTTACTTGGTATATTTTATGACCAATATGAAATCCTTTTTGGGATTAACAGGTGTTGGTGATAGAAAGAAGGTCTTTTTGTATGAATACTACCCACAACTAACTCTGAAGGAAAACTTGAAACATTATAGAAGAGTCAATGATGCATTATTTTATAATTTCATTTGCATTCTTAACAAAGAACTTGATAAGAAGAGAGTTTATGATGTAACATGGGCACAATTCAATAAGGTTAGTTATATATTCATACAACTCCCAACCTACACCTACATAAGGGTAGGATGATTTAATAAACAACCTTATATGCTTCCTAGATACCCGAGTGATAAGTTAATTTTAATGGAGATGTGTTGGTAGATGATGAGCTTACACAAGAAATAATTAGATATCCATATACCTAGTTTCAAGTTTCCTATCAACATTGGCTATTAAATAGTCTCTACCACCTCAAAGGCTAAGATAATGTAAATTGAATTATAGTGGATCACTCTTAAGATATTGAAGACTAGGGAAGATATGGATTATAGGAGTATGAAAAAAATATTAAAGGGAAATGCATTCATATACATAGAATGGAATACATTAAGGTAGAGTATAGAATAGAAGAATATGTAAGAAAGCTATATTATATACATCTCACTATAGATTCAATTGTTAATTTGAGAATAGTTGACATTCCTGAAGAAATGAAAGATGATGAGAATACATTAGATCCATTGTATAAGAGTAATCAAGTTACTTCAACTCCTCTTCCACCAATTTAATGGTTGATAAAGGAATCTAGTTTCATCAGAGATAGATTCCAATTTATTCTTGAAAAGACCAATGCCTAGCTGGAAGGAAAGGGTATCAGATTGAAGCCATTCAAAATTGGAATAAAAGAAGAATATGATGAAGAAACTACTAAAAAGTGGGAAGAAATAATAAAAAATAATAAAGAAGATGTCCCCACCTCTACACAAATAGTTAAATTTGTTTTTAATAACAAAGGTAAGGGAAAATTCAAAGACACTAACATAAGGGAGAAAAATGTTCAAGCACAGGAGGAAAATCCAAACACAAGTGAAGAAAAAGCATAACTAGTGACTTCTCAAGTAAAATCTTCACATGTATCATCTTCCACTCTTCCCTTATCACTCCTACTGCACTAGTGTTTTCTACATTGCCTCTTCAAATTGTTCTTTCATCCACTTCTTCACCCACTAGTGCCACACTTTTCTAAGTTCCTTCTCAAGGCACATTAGATCAAGGTTTTGATTCCTTTTCAAATTTACCTAGTCCTTCAAAGTTATTGGGATCACCCAAAAACTTGTATTTTACTCAGTAAGACAAGGATAAGTTCATATTTACCTCATCTTCAAAATTGTCAACACAAGTATCATCCATTACCATATCAAATATGTCAATTAGAGCCAAAGTCTCCACCATATCAACTCTAACACCATACATTATCACCACCACTCCATCAGTATCCATTCCATTACTAGATACCTCCATCCCACCTTCCATTCCACTCACTTCATAAACCATTGATCTTCCCCCAACATCAAAATACTTGACATCCTCTACTAAAGGATATCTATCCCCTCTTCCTCCATGGATAATGTACGAAGCACCCAAGAGGAAGAATAAAGATATGTCATAGCTGATTTTGATTTTCGTAAACTTGTGCTGATAAAACAAAAAATAGAAAAAAAGGATAAAACAATATCAAGGGTGAGTTTCAAGTCTAGTCACAAGTATGTCAAGGTTGTAGTGCTTCAAAAAGATAGAAACATTGAATTTATCCAAGCTTCCAAATATGTAATTGGATAGATTGATCTTGGTAAGCAAATGAATGAAAGTGCAAAATAAGATCTGCATGTACCAATGGCATCCTTGCTAAAAATATATGACAAGGATATAGTAATTATGAATCAAATCAATGTACAAGTAGAAAAACTAACTTCAATTCTACTAAATATCACTCAATATTTTGAGATATTAGAGCCCATTAGAAGTGATGCCACTAAAAATCAATTCAATAAGTCAAAAATATTGGGTTTGAAGGTCAGGTAGTTAGTGCTTAAATTGAAATACTATTAATGCAAGAGGCTCAATAGTTACATTATACCATCAAGTTTTTGAATAACTTGAGTGAAGTAAAAATTGAAATATAGGAAACACTTGACACACTCACTCAAGACTTATAGTTAATAGAGAAAGATATTTATACATGGACTTAGTTATGCTAGTTCAAGCTAGAACTCTTGATTGATTAAAAGGTCATTTTAAGTAGGAAAATGTTTGTAGAATATAGAGAGGCCATGAAAAATAAAAAAATAATTCCTTCAGAGCCTAATTAAGGATCTTCAAGAAGATAAATATATGTGCACTAATAATGGACTAGATCTTATAGAAAAGGTTGGAAAACTTCCTTACCAGATGATAGATGATTCTCAAAAGATCCTTCTTATGGAGACAATTATTCAAGAGTTCACTTCTCTAGTTTGTATATAAATTGAGATAGGAACATTCACACTAGAATCCATCAAGAAATTAGTTAATTTTAAAGGCATAATGGATAAATTATAAATAATCTTGGATAAACTCAAAAGCATGCCAGTCAACATAGTGGACTCTATCACAAGGGTCCTTGTTATCTCTAGAGGTACATCAGGGCAAAAAAATAGTGAGGTCCAAGCCACCCTAAATAGATATGAATCATATATAGATAATAAAAAAAAAGAATAAATTCCTATGTCTAAGGACACCTGGTTTACTTTCATAGTTTTCAACATGTAGTTTTGTTTGGTGTACTTTACACATAGGAAAAGTACACAGTCCTAAGTAAAATTGGACTCTATCAAAGAATAAGTCAAAGTAGTTATGTTTTCCCTATTTTTATTCATATCTCCTCTCTATAAATAAGTGGATGATATTTTGTAAGGTATAATCATTACGGTTATAAATGAGAAATGTTGTTGAAATTGAAAAGCAATTTTTGAAACTTTCTGTTCATATTGTAAATCTTGAATTCTATCAATATAGAAAAAATCAAGTGATATTTCAATCTTTGTGTTGGAAAAAACTTGTGGTGTATTGGGAATGTTATTACATCTTTTCCATTACATTTTCTTGTGATTTTTATTGGATTGTGGTATGAAATTTATATAAAATAGAAGGTGATATGAAGTTAATTATGAATTATTTTAAGCTACATTATCATTATTGGGTTTGTGTTCATTATTGTGAGTGACTTACTATTGAGACTTTGGGCCACAAGTTACTTTATTTGGTGATTTAATATTTTTTAGAAGTAAGGTGAAGACTTTGGGATGTACCTTTTTCCATCTGTTCATGTTACATTTCTATTATTATTATTTTATATATTCTTTCATCTAACTAATCTACATATCAGTCATTATTGATCTAACAAGTAATTTTATGTTTTTATGCTATGTTATAAGGAATGAAAGGACTCATAGTATAATTTTGTAAGTGAAAATCAATTTTGAAAAAAGATAAATCAGATGATATGATAACACCCACTTTGATAAAATTAGTGTAAGTAATTGTTTGTTATTTTAGTTAACAATAAGAAAGGGAGCCTCCCCTTTGCTTGAGGAGATATTTTATCTCATCACACTATGATTGAAAGTATTATTATATTACAATTTTTTCAGTGACAAAATATTCACCCAACACAAACTTACCTAGTATATATCTACAAACCTCCATAGGTGAGCTGCATACTTGTAAAAGTGAGCTACAGACTTCTATAGGCATGTTACATACTTTGACATGCTAGCTATGGACCTACATAGTACTACTATATAATAGCTATAGAATTCCAAAGGACTTCTATGGACTAGCTATGAACTTCCATAGGATTGATATGAACTAGAAACAAACTTCCACATGACTATTATGGACTACAATAGAATTGTCATAGACTTATTTGGAAAACATTTTAAGACATTATAATTATTATTTGTCTATTTTAATATGATCAAGATCATTTTCAACTATCACAATAATGTTTTCCACTTATATTCTTTATATATATATATATATATATATATATATAAAACTTTCCATCTATAGATTACATCTAAATATAGATTTGTATAGTTTCATTCCAATAAATAATTCTCTCCATATTTTGTGGAGATTGAGATTATGTTGTGTTATTATAATAAATATCTCTCTCCATATTTTATGGAGATTGAGATATGATATAATATCTACATTGTTACTCCTAGATTAGGTGTTGGTTGGAAGCATGATATTATAAATAAACCCATCCAAATCTGAATGTAATTAAACAATATGCTTTTATCTCCATCAATGTGAGTATTCTATTATGAATCTTGTGTTTTGAATAAATATTCTTCTAAGAAATGAGATGGCCACTCATTCCAAAGAAGATGGATCAATGTATTTTTGTTTATTTATTTATTTTATAATTATCATTTTATTATAAATAGTTATTTTATTTTTGTGTTTAAACCTATTATTTTTCATAGTTTGTTGTGAACCTATAGGTTTTTTATTTGTTTATCATTTCTTTTCATTTCAAAAATTTACTTTCCTTCAAGTGTGATTCAATTTCATGCATGTGTGATTTAATTTTTTCAATAGTGATTTTCAATTTTGACAAGTATGGGGTGTGGTAGAAGGGACTATTTGCTAAAGATATTTTCTCCTATTGCATATTTCCTTTAGACACCAACCCTAGATTTACATTATTAAATGAATGGGATTGATAACCCTCATCACAACATCCTCTTGGTTATGTTCTCTAATATTGAAATACACCTTATAAACATTTTCACAAGGAGATGTAGGTATGCAAAGAGTCTTAATATATTAAATGAGATCAAGGTATTGTTACCACTCTTCATTGGGGTCTTATCTTCTATAAATTTTGGGAATTTTATCTTCTTTAAGGGTTACTAACTAATCAAGGAGTTTATAACCAATATTAAAAAAATCAAAAAAATTAATATCATGTGAAATAGATTCTTGGGATGGCATGCTTAAATGAATGCCCTTCTTAGTCTTAGATAGATTATATTATCCTTGAAAAAACACATAACTTATTTATAAGAGCTCAAACCAATTGTATAACAATATATGACTTACTTGTGGGTCATTTAAACACTATTTTGGCTTTATGGGGGATGATATGGATATTTCCACATCAATAATAGAGAAGGAATTAAAATCCACACCATTTTCATTATGTCTTTGAAACTAAATTTAGTCCTTGGTCCACTCAAATGAATCATTAGGATCCTTTTCATCTAGATCCACTATATTATGATGAATAGTGTCTTCTTCTTGAAACACATGATCCTAGTAGATATTTTATTCACTCTCAAGGTCTTCGGCTATCACACCAAGTGATGGTTGCTCAAATAAATTGATGACTTATTCTTCAAGATTAACATTCTCATTGTATTTACCATTTTTATTAGGTTTGAAATAATGTGGACATCCTCATGTAAACAATGATTACTTTGAGTATCATCCTCAAAATACTTTGAAATAACACTTTCATTAGGTTTATCATCAGTTTATTTAAAATAATATATACCCAAAATAGTACCTTTAATGAGGGATGGAAAACTCTTCACAACCTCTTCTTGACCATGAGAGCTAATGTATATTTCTTCAATCTTAGGTTTCCTTCATCAAAATTATTCCAATAAAACTTATTTTATTTCTTTCATCCCAATTATAATATGATGGTATAATTAATATTACCAATGATGATTTCCTCATCACATTCCCTTGAAACAATCTCTTATTCACTTGAATGATCTTTACTTGCCTTCCATAGCATTAGTCCTCCTTTTGAAAGGGCTATGGTAAGAGGGAAAGAAGGTCCATTTGGTGGAATAATAATATAGGGAATTATGGTTTGCACTTGAATTGACTCTTGTGTTGAAGGGGGAATCATAAGAAATTTAGGTTTGGAAGTGATAGTTTCTTTCAAGAGTTCCCAGATATGAGAAAAATAAACTTGTTATAGGGATGTTCTAATATTCTCTTTCCACTCGTCAATCAACCCACAAAAATATAATATGTCTTGATCTTCATGAATTAATCTAACTAGAGATATGGATGAAGGGTTTTGTAAAGTTGGAAACTTTCTTGGTTTTTCCTATACCACATTTTCCTCTTACTAATTTTAGATGTGTGCAAGGAGTGGTCCAAGAAGGTTGGCATGGGGTATAAGTTTGATACTCTTGAGGAATAATGGGTGGGATCTACATAATCATAGACTCTTTTATAGGATTGGGAGTCCTAAATCAAGGGATTTTGAAAAAATTAGACTCATTTGAAAAATAATTTCTAAAAATAGTGATATGAGGGATTAATTAAGATTTAGATTCAATTACTTATGCTCTTAGGGGTAGATATTACATTATCTCTTTTGTAGCCTCATTATATCTCTCCTATGAATCTACTTATTTTTAGTGGACATGAATCAGATATGTAAGTTCCTCTTGGTGTCTATTATATTATTTTTCCCTATCATTCTCCATACACTATCTTTAAATGTCAAGTCTTGTCTCCTTTAAATATTTTTTAGTATGATTAAAAAGAGCTTGGTATTTTTCAAGCTAATTGGAAGATTGAGTAGGGGTGAGAGGGGGGTAAATATCATGGGAATATTAGTATATTTATATTTTAGGTCTACCTGATCTAAATCCATAAATGTTATCATATTTATATGAAGGATATGAAGGTATAACAAATGCATTTTCATAAAGTGGAGGATTTAAATACATACCAATTGATTAACTTTAAGCACTTCAACTACTTAAACTAATTCTAGATGACTTGGAGTCACCACTTTTTTTGTTTAAATGCACCAAAATGATGATATGTTGAAGAATGACACCAAAAAATTCCTTAGTAGATGAAAGTTTTATCTAATCTAGCATGATAAAAACTATTATCACTTTGAGTTTCACCCTCTAAGGAGGTGTTTCAGGTCTTCTCACTCAATTGACACAATGGGCACTCTTCAAGGTTGTTAGTGTGGGTGGAATATGGCTAAATATAACCTATATAGAGGGATGCATCAATTTAATCTACACTTATAATATCACTACACCTACTCAAATTACAATGAAAAAGAAGAGAGAAAAAACTAGACAATGCAAAGAAAATAAATTAAGGTGATACACTAGATGTTTTAATATTATCCACTCATTTAGACTTTTACAATGATCCATAAGAATACATTATACATACACAACTCATAATTTTTTCCTATTATATAAGTTATTTTTAGAGAGGTTAATAATTTCAAATAATATTAGGAGGGATAGTTGTATTCCATTTCTAATCAATACAAGAAATTGTTATAACACTAACTACAACTTGTAAGTCAAACAAAAAATGTATAGGTTTAAGAAGAATTTAAAAAAATGGTAATCAAATAACCACATGAATAGATAAATAATTCATAATTTACACTAAAAGTAGTAGTATAAGAAGGCAAAAATTAGTCTTTATTTATCCAATGGCTTACAAAGGAAGCACGGCTTTGTCATACTCATGTGGAAGATTCTTTTACAATCAATTCAAGGCTAAAAATACATAATAATGTAGAGAGAGGAGGGTAATAGATAATAAATATAATTAATTATACCAAAATCCTCTTTTTACTTACAAAACAAAAGTATCATTCAACCAAGCATGCAAATAAGGTAATATCATCTTGTTTATCATTATACTAGGCCAAGTGTTAATGTAGTTCTCTTTGAGGGATGGCATATAATTTCATAATTGTTGAATGGATTATTCTTGTAAATTATCTCCTCTCTTGGAGTTACAAGACACTTCTTGAAAGGTAGTTATAAGTTGAGGTCTTGACACCTTGATTCTCATTGCATAATTTATATCTCCATGTTTAATCATGACCTCCTATCTCTTTATAACATAGTGATCCTTTTCTCCATTGCATCTAAATCCAATTTATATTTTTTATACATAATTAATTATTGTTCATATTAAATTATGATGCTAAAGGGTGTATTAGGTCTTTTAGAATTTCATGATAACATGCCCAACTATCACAAGGTTTATTGAGAGATGTTTGTTGGAACTAGTTTCTTAGACTATTATCTAGGATTATTAGAGGAAAAACATAGGTAAACCATACACTTTATCAATCATAATTGCATGAAAGTGGATGTTTTATAATTTAATCACTTTGTGACAAGTTGTATAAGGTTGATAGAAGATTGAATCCATCTTTGAGGTTCTCATTAATATAGAACTAACAAATTAGTTATGTATTGGTTCCTTCAAACCTATCTATAACCACTAGAATTGGTTTTTTTTATGACTTATAAGGTATTTAAATACTATTGTGAAATTTATTTAATGGTTATTTGAACATTTATATGCCCTTAATGATATATATAAGGTCTACAACTTCACTTTCCTTATATAAGTAAGGGGCAACCTTCATTTAGGAATATTGTTTGCTTGAAAATCTAGATTAACACCTTATAAGTATATATAATGGAATTTTGAAGGCCATTAGACCTCTAAACATGATTAATAGGATTACTGAGATGATTAAGAGACTCTCATACATTCTACACAATACAAATGAGTCTAAATATGTAGTTTTAGGCCTCTATTCTATTTTATTTTCTTTACACATGCTAAATTATTGCTCTATCAGGTCATCATGAGGATTTTAGATATCATACATTTATTTTTAAATCAATTCAAATCCATTAGATTCACTTAAACCATCATCCACAATTATCGAGCTATCTTAAGGGTTTTTTGGTAGTTTTGAGGCCTCTAACTTCTTAATGATTGTTCATAAAGTACAACCCCTTAATTAATTGTTAAATTCCATAAAATCAAAGTAAATGTACATTATTAAAATCCTATATTGTAAATTTTCCCCATGAACTTGTTTATTTGAATTCTCAAATGAGAAATATGACCTTGAACTTGTAGGCTTGTAGGTGCCTATTTGAGATGAGTGTCTTGAGAAAAAAAGATATTTTCATGATTTTTTTGGCTAAAAAAACCTACCCTAGGTTATATAACTGTTAAATTAGGTGTGTATGTGGTTTTAAAAATCACTTGACTCCCCTAATGGCCTTAATGCTTTATTTAGCCATGGTTGGGGTTTCTTGATAGTTTGACTTTTTAGCCCTAATGGTTGTTTTTTGTTGATTTATTCTCATGAAAAGGAGTATAAACACTCATATAATATCAAATAATGTCTATCAGACCATTCATGACCTTATATACCTCACTATCAATATTAAATGTGAATTCTTCTTCCATATTATGGTGTGCAAGCATGTAGGGTCTTTTCTAGGCGTAATCTTCATTAAAACCTTATTCTTAGAGTGGCTCTTCAACCTGAAGATATGAATAAATTATCTTAGAGATAAATCATATTATATTTTGATTTATTTATACAATATTCTCAAATGATAAAAACACAAACTTTCCAAAAACATTCATTATGTACCTATAGATTTGATACAATCCAACTAATATGCATGCTCAAGTTATTGCTTTATAACTTGGGTATTATGTTTAGATTTTTATAAGCTTTAGGATCTAAGAAAGCTTTAAAAACATGTTTTGAAATAGTTTTAAATCATTCTTCATGTTTCAAAACACCTCACAACTTCTAAAACCTACCTATCATGTCAAAATATAGTAAAACATGAGGTTTCTTGCCATTATAGGTCTTGTTCGTGGTTGTAGATGTTGAGTGTGATGTTTTAGGGAATATTATACCTATTTATATTTATTTTAATCCACCATCATGAATTCAATGAGTTTTTAAAAAAAATTAAAGGTAAAAACCAAGGTGATGGGTCTTGTAGGTAGTTTAGAGGTAACAAACTTGTTAACAATGATTCATAGAGCTTTGCCCCCTAATCCCAAAACCTTGGCCATGTATTGGGAGGACATAGGGTTAGTATTAGAAAAAAAAAATCTACCATAGGTGAGTATAATTTTAAAAAATAACATTTTTCACTAGTTATCCATTTTTAACAAGTATAAATGAATGTCTTATACAAGTTTAACATTGTTTAAGGTATTTTTGAGGAAATTAAGGTAAGGTGTTCTATTTATGTTAGGATTATTTAAGTCATATCTAGTGAAAACACATCTTATAGTTATGTTATGTCTAATTATAATGTTTCTCTAAGTTTTATGAATTCAAAAAAATTCAAATAAAAAGGTACTTATATGGCCTAACACTTGTCAAGTCACTTTAGGTCAGTTTCAAATGAGAAAAGCTAGTTACAAGAGGTTTTCAATGCCAAAAAGAGGGATAATAGCATGTTTTGAATGTATTCACTTTGGTTAAAGATACATATTATGTATTCAAATATTATCCAAGTTCATAAATCTCAAATCCATGCTTAGATAGTGTTTTTTAGTTTAGAAAGATTAGAAAACCATTTTATCTTCTCTCTTGAGTTCTTAACAAGAAAATGAGCTTAAATAGTTTGTGTTTAGTTAATGAAGAGGAAATATTTTTGAATATAGTGTACATATGGGTTAATATTGGAACTTATTTATTTATATTAAATTTCCATATTTATTAGGATGAGGCTCCAAACTTTATGAACCATCTTTAAGAATGTAAACCTCTCCAAAACCCTACAAAACCCACACTAGCTTAGGTTTGTCCTTGTAGTTGCATTTTGGATCTTGTTGAAGGCATGAATAAAATGAGAGAGGATATATGGGGTATGTAAAATCAATATATTTTATTTTAAAATCATCCATTGGCACATGTGATCTCAAGGAGACAAGAAGTCTTCACTTTGAAACATGTTACAGACTAGTGACATTGGGGTCTTAATGTTTTAAGGATACAAATAGTTGAAGGCACATGATCAAGAATATCACATAATATTTGAAAATATATAATGATATTAAATTTCATTTAATTCACCCTCGATTCCTACATACACCTAAAAATTCACAACATGATGGGGACCTATAGTATTTTGTAAGTATTCATCATAGATTAATGTCACAGATAGAATCCTAGTAACATGAGAGTCTCCAATGATTGAAATGAGTGATAAGTATATTTTTTTGTATGTTGGTTTAATTAAAATAATTAAAACCTTCTCAAAACACTAATTATATCTAAAAATGTTAGATAGGTTATATTCTCATGTATATCAAGAGATTGTGTGCAACTTGCAAGTGTAAGAAGTCAACATTATCCTGAGTTGTGAGACTAAAGAGACCAATGAGGGAATTTGTTTCCTAAACTTTTAGTAATTTAATATTTTATAATATGATTGGTTAACTCAACACCAAATCCTCTAAATCAAACCTTTAATGATCTTAGGTATGAAAATAATGTACAAATCTTCCTATACAAGGTGAACTCAAGAAACAAATATTACCCTACATGAGAGGTATGAAATTATAAATCCCAATGATTAATATTTTGATATAATAAATAGATCATTTATAGGATAAATTTACCATATAATGCATCATAAATGGTTTAAAGTGATAAAATGCAAACATATAGGTCTACTGACATGTAGGTCACTATTTCTAATAAAATGTAATAGACCCTATATTGAATGATGAGGTCTGAAGATAAAATTCAATGTGTAAGCCATTATCATGAAATAAGGAGATATTTTTAGGGTATAATAATTTTAAACAGTGAGTATAAGACCCACTCTTGAGATCTAATAAGTTTTAGGCCATCAAAGAACACCTACATGGCTATGTAAAGAATATGAATAAATCTGTATGCCCTTAGTATTTATGATGAATCCATAGCCTTGGTAGCTATATAATACTTTAAAATAAATTTATAAATCATTTAAACTCACTAAAATGAGAGGAAATAGATAAATCAATATCATCAATGTTGATCATAAAAGATTATCTCCAATCCCTAGAAATGGGCTAGTAAAGGTTCTAGTAAGTCTGAGGGGTCAAGAAATTGGGATAATCTTTATAACTTTACCATGATAGATGTTACAAGTATATATTCCTTCAAATTTCATAAATTAATGTTTTAATAGTTTTTGGATTAAAATAGATAAGATAGACCTCTAAATGTACTCACATAGACCTATCATACTTGAGAGGCTATTGTTTTAAGCTAAAAACTTCATGGAGGATATACTTGGAAAGGATTGGCTATTGGATGTGTTCTGTAGGTTTTAAAACTAAAATATTTCATCATTGGTTTTTATTCAGAGGTACTACATGTTATGAATAGTCATTAAGGAAAAGGGTAGTCAAAACCACTATTTTTTTAAAGAATAACTCGAGAAAGCCTAAAGTTTTGCTTAGAACTATAAAAATAAGATGAATGGGTAAACAAGATCTGAGGTATAATTTAATACCATAATACAATAAAATTTAGTGTCATTTTTTAATGGATTATGTCCCTCATCTATATGAACCATTGTTAAGAATGAGAAGCACCTTAAACCTTGCTTAAACCCTCTAAAATAACCTGATTTAGAATATTAGCCTTCCAAGTACCTCAAATGGATTGAGATGAGCTATAAAATATTTGAAAAACTTATATAAAACTATAAATACCTTAATGAGTCATAATTTTGGCATGTGTGAGATATTATTGTATGGAGTTTGGGATAAGAATGACTTTAGAGGACTAAAAATGCAGTTTTTGATGGATTTTCATGGAATTTGGCCAAGTGAGACCTAATAGAGTTCCTTGGAACCATATGTGACCTAAATAAATTAGTTTAAGATTATCCTAAATCCTCATTAAGAATTTATATGGTTATTTTATCATCATTTAGATATTTCAAGAAACTTAGTGTTGAGCAAACATGCTATTAAGAGTCCCTATTAAACCTAATGCACCTATACCCCAATCTTGAAGATTATTTTGAAAAATAATAGAAGTAAAATCATTACTTATAGGGTAATTTATAGGTATCCAAGTATTTGTGGTATTCCTCAATTAATAACTAGGCCTAGGATTGAATAAATAGACTCACTATGGTGGTCTTTACTTGAACCAAGTAAGTCTCTCAATAAAATTATATGTTATACCAACTTCAATACACTTGAATCTTAATCCTAATCTCCATCAAGATGAGATATATATTGAATTTTCCCAGGATGGCCTTTTAGGGATCTAAGAATCATGACCAAGAGTGACACATTGAAAGACATAAGATTATAACTCCTTTAATCCAATAATGGGTAGTTTCACATGAGGGTGATGAATCATAAAGAAGGTGAAGAGTCACTCCAAACCACCCTTGATGAGGGAAAATATAAGATGAAGAATAAAAATATTGGTGAGAATATTCATAACTACATATTTTAATTCTTTTTACTTGTAACTTATTCCTCATGATATGGAACTTTTCATATACATCTCTCTCTCTCTCTCTCTCTCTCTCTCTCTCTCTCTCACACACACACACACACACACACACACACACACACACACACACACATTTATCCTATATATGATACCTTGAATGGTTTTTTTGGATCATTTGTTTTAGTATGGAAAATCCCCACTCAACTAAATACTTTTACTATAGCTTTAAATTTTGAATAACATTTTCTATTACCTTCTCAAATTTATACAATTAATGTGATTATGTGATTATTGATGAATGTTATTATCAATGCTTTCACTCTCTCTCATTTGTCATCTCCTACTTCTTTGAAAATGGTTTGTCTTCTTATAGGTCACATGTGAGTTTGGATAGCATTTCATATTTTATCAGTGTAATTTAAACATTAATGTCTTCCTTAGGCCTCTTAATTATCTCTTCTATTCAACACATTATATATGACCTCCATGTTGAAATACTCATGATTGAAAGTCCTTGTTGAGTAGTGTGATCAGATTAAATCCTAACTCATGTTCTTAGTGTAGTATAGCCATATGGAGGGTGTTAATTTTTTCCATCACCTCCCTAGTTTAGTTTACTTTTATTTCTCTCCCTTCTAACACATAACAAGTCTAGTAGTATTTTTAGGATGATAGTATGAAGGTAAATATACATATATAGATATTCACTTAACTAATTAATCCATGCATATACTAGAGTCATCTCGATGCTATAAATTAAATTAGGAGGCTTGAAAAACCTCCTCAAGGGTGAAACTTTTGATGCCAATAGTTATAACATGCCTAGTGGGACTAGATAAATCATCTATTGAATAATTATTGGTGTTGGTATTTAATGTACTAGATTTTGGAGGCATGAACATAAGCACCAATGGTGAATTCAAGCACATTAAACTATTTTTAGTATCCTAGGTATGTTTTTAAGTAAGTACTTAGTTTATTTTGACCTTCTCATGAAGTTTTATAGCTAAATTTGTAGTGGATATTTATTTTACTCAAGTTTTAGAGACATTCAAATCTTATGTTAACCCTTCTCAAAAGTTATTTGATCATTAATTATAGACTGATGAACCATAGCATTCCTATTTTTATCCATACCATGCCTACAATGACTCTACTTACCATCCATATGACCCTATCAATGTGATCAACTTTGATATTAAGAGTACAATCCTTCCTCCTTTCCTCATAAACCTTACTGATCTTGTTAGCCTTCATATCAATCTTATCAATCCCTCCATTGTTAGGGGTTATGGTATAAGGAGAAGTGTATATCTAGGCAAATTTAAGTTAAGAAATATCAAGATTTCAAGTTGTTCATGAAGATGTTAGGGAATGAAATGGTAATGAGAAAGGTATATAGAGTGTATAATTTGTTTGAGTTGTCCCTAGTCATCTTATTCAAAATCTAAGGGACTCATTAAATTTTGTAAGGAGTTAGTGGGTATCATTATAGAGGGGAAAATATCATTTCCTAACCAATAAAAGGCTTTAAATAAGATATTTTACTAAATTTATGAAGGATAGATTAGTAATATGGGAAGATCAATAATTACAATGTGTTCAACCTCAATTACCCTCTTCGATCCTAAGTCAGTCCTCTTATGTTCCTAACTAAATCCAACTTATAATAAGCTATAAAAAATGGCTTGATTATATGAAATCCTCATTCATTTTTACACAAACTCAACTTGATCCACCTCATGAACCTTCCCCTATGCTCATCCAAAATTATAAATTTGAATACAATCCAAGGCATCTTGTAATATCCCCAAACCTTTCATCCACCCCTCAAGTTAAAACACACCATTAATAAGAAGATCCTAATTTTAAGGTTCCAATTTAGAATAAAGTGGTAGAGTCATGGGAGAATAAAGATGAACCATGCCTAGATCAATAAATTGAGGCCAAAAAGGAACTTGTGCCTATTCAAGCACCATCCATCTCTCTTCAAGATCCCAAAACCTTCCCATAATGGAAATATATCTAAGAAATCATCCAAAACAAGAGAAAGGTCCCAAGTTTCAATCAAATTTATGAACCTATTAAATCCCCACCCATCCCTCCTCAAAAACCTAAAACATTTAAATAAAGAATAAAGTCCTTGTGGAGAAAGTTTAAGACCAAAGAATATCAAGATTTGAGAGAATAATTGGTGAATGGAATGAGGATAATGATAGGATATTTGATCTCAAAAGTCTAAACATTTGTCATGACTGTGATTAGCCCACCCTTGAAGAAGAACATGTAAATGAAGGAAATAAAGGAGACACTTCAAGTGAACATGAGGAAGAAATCACCATTGGCACTCCCCTTGGTAAAGAGATTAATAAATAAATCATTGGATATGAAGGGAGACATTATATTCATCATGTGGCACAAAATTTTTAAGGAAAGAACACTCTTGAAGATGAACAAAACTCAATTGAGATAGTTTTAGTAGTTTGCCAACTAGCTAGTTATCTCAATGAGACCATGGATGATCAATCACAATAGTTCTTATAGCCTCTTGATGAATTGGTTTAGATATATATAATTAAGATATATTCTGATATTTTTTAAATATTCGTCAAGTATTTTAGAAGAGGTAAACATTTTTTGAACTCTCTCCTTTGATTAAAAATGATGTATTGATTTCTTATCACAAAAAGAGTTGGTTAGGTTGACAATAGTAGAATCTCAAGGGAATGTTTACATAAAGAATATCCATTAAGAATTTGATTCTAATATTGATGTATAATATCTCATAAGTCAAAAATATGAGTAATTGAGTGAGATTGAAATGTCTTCTAATGAAAATGAACCAATCACCTATGAAGAGTAGTTCAAACAAGTAAAAGTGGTTTCAACCTAAGTGAATTGTGATAATGATGTAATTGAGGTTGTAGTCCTCTAAATAAATGAACATGAAGCTCATGATCACATGAAATTATATATTAAGGTGGTATATATAGGTACTCAAGGTGAATATCATATTTAAGATTCCTTCTCAAGCCACCATGAAGAGTTTCAAGATAATATATGTTAGCAATATTTAAGCATTTGTAATGAATTTGAGGCTCTTCAAAGTTCTAAATATCCTATTAGGTAGATTAAATATTCATGTTATGAGAATCTTTATTTAGATACAATATGGGAACCCCCAAGAGATCATTCAAGATCAAATACATCATTTCATAGAGCCTCGTGAAGGTAAAGATGATGTTTCCCTGATAAGTTAGGAGGTGATCATGTTTCAAGTGAGTTAAAATATCAAGGAGAAACATGAGGAGAGTCTTTGACTAAAATATGAGTATTTTTTATTATAAATATGTTTTTAGTTGATAATTAATTTGAGAATATGAAAAATTAGTAATAAATGAAGAATAATACTCCATTAAACATAATGTCTAAAAGGTAACTTGTTATACATCATTTCTCATCTCATGGAGGAAGAGTCTACAAACAATTTCATTTTTATCCAGGGGAAAAATGTCTTGAAGTTAGTTATTTTTATTATTTTCTTATCTTGTATTTCCTCTAAGTTTTTTGTAGCATAATATTTTGTCCTATTTCTTTATTGTTTATGTCATGATTTGGTGTGTTTATTATTTTTTTATCTTGGAGAAGTAGTAAGTTATTTCATTTATTTCAAGGAATTTTAAATCTAGGTTCAATGTCTAATTAGGTCTAATTTTTAAGGATACGAGACTTCATATCCCAATGGATGGACAAGTAAACTAGTCTAAGGTATATAACAAGCATGAAATCCTAGGAAGTCACCAAAGATGTTAGGTAAATTTGGCCACCATAGGTGATTATAATAAAAAACATGACCTTTTGCACTAGATATAAGTTTATAATAAGTCTAAATGAATGCATTATACAATTTTATCATTGTTTAAGGTATTTTTGAGGAAATTAAGGTAAGGTGTTTTGTTTGTGTTAGGCTTATTTAAGGCATATCTAGTGAAAAATGTTGTTATAGGTATTTTATGTCAAATTAAAACATTTATATAATATTTATGAATTAAAATAAATTCAAATAAAAGATACTTGTATGGTCTAACACTTGTCAAGCCATTTCAAGTCAGTTTCAAATGAGAAAAGGAAGTTACAAGAGGATTTGAATGCCAAAAAGAGGGAGAGTAATGTGTTTTATAGGTATTCACATTGTTGGAAGAGAGATATGAAATGTTTCAAATTTTAAAAGTACATAAAATTCCAATCCTTTCTCAAAAAATGTTTTCTAATTCAAAAAGTTTAGAAAACGATTTTATCTTCTCTCTCAGGTTCTTGACAAGAAAAGAAGCTCAACTAGTTTGTTTTTAATTCATGAAGATTAAGGATTTTTTAATATAGTTAAATTAAGGGTTAATAGGATCCATTATTACATTTCCATATTTCCTATTATGATTCTTCCATCTCTATCAACCATCCTTAAGAGTGTAAACCTCTCCAAAACCATACCTACTACCTAAGGATTATCCTTGTAGTTACATTTTTGATATCTTTGAAGACATGAGGACAATAATAGAGGATATATGGGGTATTTATAATATTTATATATGATTTTTAAATCCTCACTTATCATTTTTGAGATAAATTAGATAATAAATCTCCACTTTGAAACATGTTGTAGACTCATGATAGTAGGGTTTTGATGTTTCAAGGATCCAAGTAGTTGAAGGCACATGATCAAGAGTATAAAATCATATTTACATCACTCCAAAGATATAAAATTTCATTTAATATACTCTAAAAACATATATGTATCCAAAACATTACAACATGATGGGGACCTGCAATCTTCCACAAGTATTTATCATAGATCAATGTTGAAGGAGAAATCCTAGTAATATGAGAAACTCCAATGTATTAAAGGAGTGATAAGTAGATTGTTGTTGTATTGTTATTTCATGAAAATAAGTTAGAAATTATAAAATAACCAATTATATCTAGTAATGGTATAGAGGTTATGTTCTCATGTATATTAAGAGGTTGTGTACAACCTGTAAGTGTAGTTCATTAACATGGTCATGAGTTTTGAGCCTCAACAAACCAATTAGGGTATTGGTTTAAAAAAAAATTAGTAATATAATAGGATTTAAATATTTTCAAATAATATTTATGACATAAACACTAAATTATCAAAATCAAACCTAAAGTGATCTCAAGTTTGAAAACTTTGTAAAAATCTGCCTATATAAGGTGAACAAAAGAAAGAAATCTTGCCTTATATGAGAGGTATGAAAATAAAAATATTCATGAGGAATATTTTAATGAATTATATAGATATTTTAAGGGATTTAATTACCATATAATGCATCATAAATGTCTTAAAGTGATAAAAATGTAGACCCATAAGTCTACAGACCTATCAGTCTCTATTTCCAAGAAAACACAATAGACCATGTATTGAAAGATGAGGTATGAAGATAAAATGATTTATATAAGCCATGATAAAGGGATAAGGATATATTTTTAGGTTATAATAAGGTTAAAAATTTAATAAAATACCCATTATTGATCTCCAATAATTTTTTGGCAAAGAAATAACACCTATAGGTCGATGTGAAGAATATGAAGAAATTTATATTCCTTGAGTATTTCTTATGAATCCAGGGCCTTGGGATATGGAGAGAACTTTTATATAACTATATAAAATATTTAAAATCACTAAAATGAGAGGAAATTTATAAATAAAGTTTATCAAGGTTATTCACAAAAGACAATCTCCAGACCCTAATCATGGGCTGGTACATGCTCTAGTAAGTCTGCGGTGTCCAGTAATTGGGATAACTATTGGTACACTATCATGATAGGTTTTAAAGGTCTCAAGGAGACTTAAAAATTCATAAATAAAAATTTTAAGATTTTTTGGATCAAAATAGATAAGATTGACCTCTAAATGTGGTCACACAAATTTATCATGCCCAAGAGGCTACTATTTTGAACTTATAAATTCATGGAGGATATACATTGAAATAATTAGATATTATAGGTGTTATGGAGGTTATCACACTCAAATATTTAATCATTGGCTTTTACTATAAGTTATTAGATATTATTAACAATAATTAAGTAAAAGTGGTAGTCAAAACCACTATTTTACCTTAAGAAGAGCTTAAAAAAGCATAAATTCTTACTCAGAACCATACAAAAAAGATAAATGCATACACAAGATCATAGGGATAATTAAAGACCCTAGTCCAATAAAATATAGTGGAAATTATTTAGGGATTAGTACCCTCATCTCTATGAATCATTTTTAAGGATGAGAATCACCTTAAACCCTATCTAAACTCTCTAAAATAACTTGATAGGGAATATTATATTTCCAAGTGCCTCAAATGGATTGATATATCCAAAAAACTATTTGAAAAAATTTTACATACCTATAGGCACCTAAATGAGTGACTATTTTTACACGTGTGATGAATGATTATATGAATTTGTCCTAAGAATGACTATTACAAGCCTTAAAATGTAGTTTTTGATGGATTTTCATGAAATTTAGTTGAGTGAGACCTAGCAGAGTTCTTTAGAGCCATATGTGACCTAGATAAGGTAGGGGATTATTTTCCTAAAGCCTTATGAATAATTTTTATAGTGCTTACAACATCATTGAAAAAATTCAAGACACCTAGTGCTGAGAAAACATATTATTAAGACTCCCTATTAAACCTAAAACACTTATACCTCAGTATTGGAGATGGGTTTGAGTAGTAATAGAGGTATAAGGATTCATTAAAGGTTACTTGAAATGCATTTAAGTTATGTTGGTAGTCATAAAGTAATAACTAGGACTATAATTAAATAAAAATACTTACTATGATGGTCTTCATTTGAACCAAGTAAGTCTTTCAATAAAATTTAGTTTATACCAGCTTCAAGACACTTAAGACTTAATCCTTAGATACATTAAAATGAGATAGACATTTAAATAGACTAGGATATCATTGGAAGATTACAATAAGCATGACCAAGAGTGACACATGGTAAGACACAAGCTTGTAACTTCTTTAATCCAAGAATGGGTAGTTTCACTTGAGGTTGATGATTCATCAATAAGGTAAAGAGTCATTATACATAACCCTTAATGAGGGATAACATCAAATAAAACATACACATGTTGATGATAAGCTTCATAGTTTCTTATTTTTAGTATTCTAATTTTAACATATTCTTAATTAGATGACACTTGTCATATGCATCTCTCTCTCTCTCTCTCTCTTCCTCTCTCTCTCTCTCTCTCTCTCTCTTCTCTCTCACTCTCTCTCTCACTCTCTCGTCTCTCTCTCTCTCTCTCTCTCTCTCTCTCTCTCTCTCTCTCTCTCTTCTCTCTCTCTCTCTCTCTCTCTCTCACACACACACACACACACACACACACACATTTCTCCTATGTATGCTACCTTGAATGCATTTTTATGGATCCTTTAGATGAGTATGGAAAATCCCTACTCAACTAAACACTTTACTATACCTTAAAATGTTGAATAAAATAGTTTCTTACCTTATGAAATTTTTAAAATTAGTGTGATTGTGTGATTGTTGATGAATTATAGTAGTATTTATTTTTCTCTCTTTCATTTATCCTCTCCTACCTCTATTCAAATGAATTTTCTTCATGTGCGTCACATGGTGAGCTTGGATAGCCTTGCATACTTTAGAATTGGATTTCAATCATTAGTGTCTTCCTTAGTTATCTTGTTTATCCCTTATATTTAACACATTGTCTATGACCTCCATGTTGAAATAATCATGCTATAAGGTCCTTATTGAGTAGTTTGATCATATCTAGGCCTAATTCATGTTCTTAGTGTATTATAGTCAAGTGGGGGGTGTTAATTGGTGTATCGCCTCCATATTTTAGTTGAATTTTAGTTGTTTCTCCCTTTTCCTAACAATTAATAGGACTAATAGCATTTTTATGGTGATAAAATCAAGGGAGATAGCCCTATCTATAGATTTACCTCATTGATTAGGCCACTGACAACCTAGAGGTGTCTCCATGATGTCACTTTAGTGAGGAGGATTTAACAACCTATTCAAGGGTGTAACTTTTGATTATAATAGGTAGTATTCTTCCCCTAATATTTTTTTTCGTATTACATATCCTCCTTAATTAACCAACATTATGAAACTAACCCTTACTCTCTTTCCTACACATTGATAGAGATCTTGCATGGCTTTTTTCCTAGTTTTGACCTATAGATCTTGTCTCAACATGGTTTTGGCTTGGTGGAGGCTAGATGAAGTTGTTGTAGGCATTTAATATAATATTAAATTCAAAACCATTTCAATGAGAGATATTAATCATGTATCTACCTATTTTTAGACTACATGCTGATTTCTCAAATCATCTATTCACTATAAAACCTATTCATTTGGAAAAGTTTCGTACTATAATTATTCTAGTTGTATTAAAAAATAAAATGGAGATATTTATGACTAGAGAAATAAGTTTTTAACATATAAATACCATTATCTTATATCCTTTCTGCCAACACCATGTTATACTATATTTATAAGTTAAAAAAAATAATCCGAAGAAGTTTAAAATGATCATACATTATAAAAGGGTGACGATGACATATTGGATGTATGTATAGATAATATAAATATAGATGATATTTATCATATGATAAGTGTCCTAAAATAGAATCCTTTGAAAATTATACATGGTTTTGACTTGCATTTGATATCCTCTAGTGAAGTTACTTTAAAAGATTGCAACAATAAAGACAGAAAAATAGGGTGAAACATTAATATATGCTATAATACCTTAAACTCTCAAAAGGCTTTAAATGGAAATGTTTCCATCTTACCAACATTGCTTCAAGTTCCATTATCCAATGTAGAGTACCATGTGATCTTGGAAGATCATAACATCATTGTTTTCACCATGGATCAAGTATACCTTAACTTATGTAAAATAAACATAAAATATCCAAAGTTACCTTAAACTTTAAGAAATTGCATAATACCTTATTTAGTATTTTAATCAACTTGATGACAACAAGACATAACACCATGACAAATTATTGAACAAGGTAATTTATGAGGTTAGATGACATAGATAGTTTCAAGATAAATAAATCTATGGTGGCTAATTTGGCCAACACATCTTTCCAAGGTATTGAGGAGTTAATTTGGGAATATAGTGGTGGTAGGTTTGGGAACCTCCTATATAGGAGTATAGGTGATAGATTGATTATCATGAAGAGATTGATTTGGAGTGAGATCCTTAGGGGTAGTAGTTAGGGTTTTCACTGATGGGATAGAGGCATTTTTATTTCTTTTAGAGGGATGTGTAGTTATTTTCATACTACTAACCTCATCCTCCAAATAATAGATACCACCTAGATATTGATCATATATTGTATATTTTTTGAATATATGGGTTTTATAAGATAATGGGTGGTATAGTATCCATATGAGGACTGGTTTCAATCCCTCCTATATTTGTTTTAGATGCATTCCACACTTCATTAATAGATATTCCACTCTTAGTTTATGTAATCAGCTAAAAATAACACTTGAGAGTTACGAGTGTTACTTGAGACCATCCATTCGTAGATTATCCCTATACCTCTCTTAGGGAATGTTTACACACATATCTAGCCTTCATGTAGGCACCACATGTCCCTAAAGATCCCTAAAGTAGTCTTGGATCCTCACTTCAGCATCTTGGCCCATAGTACTTCAAGTTCTACCCCTTGGACACTAACACCATCATTTAGAAAATAGCTTTAATGACACTAATATCCCAACTTGGGTTCTATTGTCCTTTTCCTACATTTGGCTAGCCTATACCTCTTTTATGACTTGCACAAGCACTATAACAATATATATACATGAATTTTATTCCTTTATCTACTAAATGAAAATTAGATAAAAATAACACAAATTAACTTAGAATAAATTATGCAAAATCAAGGTTATAAATATTTATTCTACCCTAATTTTTCATACAAACATCTATAGCCATCCCAATCTCATAATACTAAAATTTCTTGTCTCAAGCTCCACTTAAAATAACTCAAACTATAATTCATATTATCTTCACTTGCACTTTCACTAGAACTTAGGTGAGAAGAACTACATCAAGATTTATCCTTCTTTAGAGTATTGGTATATAGGAAAATCTAATAATAATAGGGTGTTAAGGATGCCCATTTTACTCCACTAACCTCACCCTTTTCTAATTTTGACAAATAGATGCCCTATCAACATGAAGGTTTAGGGTTTGCATAAAAAATCAATCAAAATAGGTCACTACTATGGAATCAAAACTCACATGCACATAAATAGGCATGGCATACTCAGACATAGGTTCACCTACAAGATTTGAATAATTCTACATAGAGGACACTAGAACAAAAATAAAGACACTTTTCCTACTAATTCTACTATCCAATTAGGGTATTACTATATGAGAAGGGTTTTGATGCCTAGATCCTATTTATGACACTCATATTAGCTCCTATCCCAGTTTGTAGTCTCCATATCTCCCATCTCAATCAATCTCCAGATAATTACTTATTTACATCATTTATTACTATTTTTATAAATGTTAAACTAGGTGAATTATTTTTTATTTCATATTTATATCATGATTTATTATACTTAAACCCTTTAATAACCTAGGGATTAAAATCCATAACCCTAAGAAGTTAAATCATTTGGTGAACCCAACTTATTCTAAATACTACTAAACCAATAGCCTTATATACTCTTGGAGTTTGTATTCTTTTGTTTTATATGCTCAGATATTAGTTCCAAATTATCATATTCTTTTTAGTATTTCATTTTTTCAATATTTAATAAATTAAATTTCTTAAATGAATCAAAATATATAACATTTTTTTCATACTTTCAAACTTATAATGGAATAATTTAATAAATTATTTGATGAAACTAATAAGAGAAATTTAATATTTAAATTCTAAACATTTAGATATACAAAGATGACCTTATCAATATAATCCATGAAAAACTTCAAAAATCCAATAATGTTTAATCTTATAATCACCCATATAAAAATATTATTACACCTACTTTAGGGGTAATTCAACTTGTACAATATCCTATTTTAACTCAAAAACATTAAATAATAACAAGACCTCCTATGGTGAGTTCTTCCTCTCTATATGCACAATCCCTTATGCATGAGATTCATTTTTACAAGGCTAAGTTGTTATGTCTTGAGTAGGGTGCTACTAAGAGATCACATGCCCTAGATTCTCATGTTTTTTTACATACACCTTTGACACATCACATAGAATCAAATCCTTTATCATCTATATTCATGTCACATAATATTAATTTTTATGATGGTTAGGGTGACCCAGATGACCATCTACAATATTTCCATGCAAAATGTGTGAACTACATGTCTAATGATTGGATCCTTACTAATTTTTTCACATAAAGCCTAAAGGACTATAAATTATAATTATTTAATGATATACCAAATTAGTTTATCACTATATTCAATCCATTGGCAGATATGTTTTTAGTACACTTTTCAATCAACATTAGTGATAAGATCTCATAATCTCAAGTGGAACAACTAAAGTAAAACTTTAATGAGCCTATTTTAGAATATGTATTTTGATATAAAACTATATTATCAAATTTGGAAATCACCCTAGAAAATACAGAGCTTCAATAAATATTCAAATAGAGTTTACTACCAACATTGCAGAAGCTATCTTGTTTAAGAAGTTTACAACATTGATAGATCTATCCCACATAGTGAAAGAAAGGTAATTCAATCTTATATCTATGGGAAAATTAAAATATAAAAGTGGATTATATTCAAATACTAATAGTTATAATAAGTCCCCTTACAAATTAAGGTCCACTAAAAATAAGAGTGATAAAATGTCCATAGTAAACATAGCTTCAGAGCCACTTCCTCACCTAGTTTTATTAGCTCCTCTACAAAGAATTTTCACAAACCTTACATAATCACCAACACATATTTTACAAAATATCTTATAATTCAATGTAATGTCTGTCCTTACCATCAAATATGTATGATTATAATGCATTCTATGACTATCATAGGGTACCAGACCATACTACAAATAGATGCATCTACTTGAAATATAATATAAAAGATCTGATATATGATAACATCATTTATGTGGGAACACCCACAAAAAAACCTAAAGTTCAAAAAATGAAAGATAATAAATTGAAACTATTTTTGGATCTATTTCAAAAACATATAGATAATAAGATAAGGGTAAATTCATGTGTTTATTATACGTATCATGCACATCTACCACTAGAAACATATCACACTACTATAGAGGATGAACACCCCCTACATAATATCATTGGTGTGTATAATAATACAATGCCAACTAGACCACTCATGAATCTATAAAAAATAGAGATTATTGATGATGATCCAAATGTATATACACTCTTTGTATAATCTTATATTGATTATTATCTTATTCAAAGTGTTACGATTGATAATGGGTCAAGTATTAACATGTGCAATATCACAATTATTGACCTTTAGGCTATTTAGAGTAGGAAATTTCTTTAACTAATAGAGTTACCATGGTTTCATTATCCATGTTTAGATCTCTATTAGGGAGATTTTACTTCTAGTAAAGGTTAGACAAGCACATGTGGCCACTAGATTCATAGTATTACCTAGTCATGCACATTTGACATGTTATTGGGTAGGCCATGGATACATCAACTACAATCCATTCCATCCACTATGAAAACATGCATTCAGTATATACATGCTAATCAAGTGGTCATAGTTGAGGGTCTTATTGACCATTTTTGGTCACCATATAGGAGAAAATTTAATGTCTGAGTTGTAGGTGTAGAGTTAAAAGTTTTCCAAAGCTCTATTGAAGTTCAAAAAAATGACTAAGGCAAGAAAGTTTAAATATTTATTCATTTTTATCTCTTAAACACTTGGCCATTTTTTGGTCTTTAAAAAATGGAAGACATTAGATAAAATGAAAACTTTTCAATAAAGTGGAACATGAAGGCTTGAAGCTTTAAGTCTTCAACCAAAGATAAATGTCCCCATAGTCCCAAACTCGCAAGAAAAAGACAAGTGGTATTCCTTTGGAGAGCATATAAATAGAATGTTTTACACTTAGTACATATTTTTAAGCTCATCAACTCCATATCTTCCCAAAACCTATAATATTTAAATAATGAAGAATCACTTTGACACTTAATTGATTTTTTTCCCCAATGATGGATTAGGGAGCACTATGTTAAATTTGATAAGACCTAGGTGACATCTTGATGATATCTTAGGTTGTTAGTAGCAATAGGGATTTGGTAAAATCATATTTATGACACTTGGTATTCATTTATAGTCCCAATGAGTCCATCCACTTTTCAAATCATGTCAACACTTAATCAATTATTTAAAAAAATTCCTTGTGCCATGCATCACTCTTTTAGTAGTCTTGGGCCTATTCAAAAGGAAAATAACATCCTATTTTATTCAAAATTTTCCTATAAAAGTGATTATTTTAGCAAAGTTCCAAGAAAGTGAACAAGTGGGATGCTTCCATACATCACAATCATGGAGACCTAATAACCTGAAATTTTGTGTATAGATCTAAAATATCTAAAGTTAATAGGTTAGCAAGATGATGCCACATTCCATAATATAATTTCTCTACCCTCCTAGATATTTATGTGTAGCCCATAGATATGTTAAATCCTTGGGATAATGGGTTATTGGTTTGACACCATGTTGTGAAATCCCACTATTCCAAAGCCCTAAAGTGGTCTGTGAAAATGGAGCAATGTGTGAGGGTAGAGGGTGAGCGAGATGTTGCTTCCTAGAAAAATATTATTTCACCATAGGAATAAAATTCAATATGCACTTATAAATTAAACTAAGTAATGAATTAATGAGTGGAAGCCACATGCTAAGGACCTGTCAATAAAATGAAATGGTGGTTATATATCCAACAAGGTATGAGCCTATATTTGATAGCTCATTTGGCCATAAAATCATTCAAAAAAGGTTGAAAGGAGGACATGTGGAAGTGATAGAATCATCAGTAAACTAGCCTAATTTTAATGACCCATCTACCCTTAAAGATCATCAATAATAAAAATATATATTGTGTAACATATTTATTCATATAATTAGAGTGGCCCAATTTTTAGAATCATGGTGCAGCTCAACTCAAACTAGGAAAGTAAGGGACATGGTGATGGAATCTAACCATAAGTCATCATGGAAGTGAGAGTAGATAAAAGATAAGTTATAGGAATATAGGACATCAAAAGTAGTGAAAAAATTAGTTAGGATAGCATGGCTTGG
This sequence comes from Torreya grandis, assembly GCA_037957365.1. NCBI lineage: Eukaryota > Viridiplantae > Streptophyta > Pinopsida > Cupressales > Taxaceae > Torreya > Torreya grandis. Next base: position 116,871 of record JARHVA010006867.1, read on the forward strand.
TGTTCTTGAGAATATTCTCCCACTCCTTGAAGCCACCTCTCCTAGTCATGATTCAAATTGTAACCACCCCTTCAGTGGGGGAGACTAATATAGAGCCCAAGCTCCCAAATTTTCCCAATTTAAGTAGGAAATTTTTAATTTAAAATGGGAAATATTCTTATCATATAAAATTTGCATAAATTGGTCCATCTTTGATCTTTCTCTGGGTATGCCAAGACTCTGCCCATATTTTAATATTGGCTTCTCAAGCCTCTTAAATTACTAAAGACTAAAGCTAACTTCCTTATGATAATATAATTGTGTTAATATCATCCTTAGTTGATATTATAATATGAGATAATTTATTCTTCCTTTTATATGTCCTCTATTTTTACCCTATTATCAATCGGTTGAATTTGTATAGGTTGTATATTATGTTGATATTATCTAGGCTAGTGAACTATTGTATAAATAAATTAATTATGTCTAGCCTAAGACCTTTCAGTTATTTCTTAGTGTATGATACATAAAATTATGACCCTCATACAAAATAATAATGTGTGAATAACTTATTTTGAAGAGTGTAAAAGAGTTTCAATAACTATTGAGTCATATAGTGTTCTTAAGAAACTAGTATAGGTGTTATATACAACTGGTGCATCATATTTCTTAATTTTAGTTTCAATTATGTTTTCTCTCTCCCTTTTCTTTTAAATTTCAGCAATTTAATGTTATATTTATGGGATTCACCAAGGCAAACTGGCCCTTTCTATATATTTACTCCAGTTATAAGTGGCCCACAACCTTAGAGTATTCCCAATGTTTCAACTGAGTGACAAAGCTTAAAATACATATAGGGGATGTAATTCAGAGGTGAAAATAGTTTTTAGCATTCTTCTTTGGACAAAGATTTTCATCCATTAAGGATTTGTTGATGCTTCTCTTAAATACACTAAGCTTTGAAGGCATGACCTTAAGTAACAATGGTGACTCTAAGTGAATCACATCTAGTTTAATCATCCCAAGTATTCTATGCCTTCATATTCTTCATATAAAATTTATTACATTTATGGTTTCACCCCAAGTGTCCCTCAAATAGTATCATACCATCCTTACCAATGTTATAAATAGTCTTATATGTTCCCTCCCACCCCAACTCAACTTCCTTGACAACATATTTATTCCTCTAGTCAACCTTGTCAATGTTATGTCATTCCTACTCAATCCATATCAAAATTCAAACAAGTCCTATTAGTTTATGAAAGGAAAATAAGAGATATTGATAGATAAAAAGAGTTTGATCTAATGGTCCCTAACCATCTCATCTAGAATATGAGGGACTCAAAACAATTAGTCAAGGGTGAATGGGTAGCTGTCAAGAGAGAGAATACAAAAGGACTAAACAATGCCATGTTAGATATATGTGGCTTAATTTAGTGTATATAGGATACGTTAGTGGTCCATGAGAGGAAATAAATCAAATATAATTGGGCTCATGTTCTCTCTCCTACCCAATATTAGTCTTATTTTTCTCCAAATTTACTTCCATGATATAATACACCATCAAAAAAAATTCCTTAAACTCTCCTCTATCCCTAGTTTCAAGACTCCAATTTTGAAATAATAATAAGGTCATATGAGAGGAATAATAAAAAATGTCTAGATAAAGAGGTTGAAGTTGAATAAGATCCTATATATATATATATATATATATATATATATATATATATATATATAAATATATATATATATATATGAACTCCATCCATCCCTAACCAAGAACCTCAAACCTTCCCATAATTGAGGTTAATCCAATAATGCATCCAAAAGAAGGAAGAAGTACTTATTGACATATTGAAAAAGACTGAAGATCAAAGCACATAAAATATTGACATATTTATTTTGAAGTGAAAAGGATATCATAAGGAATTATTAGCATAAAATTCTCTTCCCCTTCCCCAAAATATCCCAAAAAAGTACTTCAAGACCCCAAGTTGGGAGGACACCCTCTCAAGCTTTAAGCAAACTAATGAACTCTCTCACCCTCTTGTTATCATAAAATAGTGCACCATAGATCTAGTTGTTTAATAATAATCTAATATTTGGGCAACATTACAATACATCTAGGATTGTGGATTTCTTATGATAACGGTAGACCTACAGGTTTAAGGGTTGGCTCCCTAGATTACTTTTTGCTTGCTTATCACCTACACTACTTGATTGTTTGGATAAACAGGGGTATAAGTAGACATGAAAGTAAACTAATCTAATTAGGTGATACACAAAAATATATCCACTATAATATCATACACTTACACTATGAAACATGACCTACAACACTGGTCTCAAAATCTTAAATTGGTCTAACATTAGTATTTCAGATATGGAGGTAATATGCAATGGACTACTCAAGGTGAATGAACCAGAAATTATATTATAGACATAAAGTCCACTTGTACATTATAAAATAGTCAAAAACACTAGCTACACTTAATACGACCTATTAGAATGAGAACTACTTGCACCAAACATTAAAGGATAAAGAGAAGGCAAGGATATATACTTTTCACTTGACGCTTCATTATGAATCAATTCACACACTCAAACATGAAAGTCATATAATTAAAACTAAATTAAAATTATTTTCTAAAAGGAAAACTACAACATCAAACCAATAGGTCTTTACCATACCAGGTGTCAAATCCTTACAAAAGTAAAAATGGCTTGAATTTATAGAGTATGTGATGAGAGAGAGAAGAAAGGGAAGTGTAAAGGTCACCAAGACAAGTGTTAAATCATAAAAACTAATTATATTATAGGATAATGAAGTATAGGAATATAAAATGAAGATATTCTTTGACAAGTGTCCCTTTAATGCATGAAAGACTCCTCAAACTGGAATAGGGTCTTCAAATGGCCTTCTTACAAACTACCTTCATGAAGATGCATCTCTTTACTGCTCATAACTAAACTAGGGAGAGTGGACACATGTTCACTATCTTAGGGAGGTTAAAAACATGCCATGAAAATAATCATATGTGTCCATAACAACTATTCATCTCTATAACACTTGTAATCACCATATGCAATTATTCATTAGCCTTCTAGGCCTCATTCTTCACATTTGTCATCTAAGAAGAATTTAGTTTCTTAACTAAATCCATGGAATAGTTGTAAAGACACCTTTTCAAAATTTTATAGCTTTCACTCCATGAATTAGAACTTTAAAATGTCAAAAAATTAGACTTTTCATCTTCTCACTTGGTAGTCACTCCTCTTTTCATTATCTATCCAGGATTGCCTGACATGAACTATGTAGAAGATATCTTTATAGAATTTTATATGTTGAGAGATGAATATTATGGGTTTTAACAAGTCTCAATTTAACTCCCAAGATTATTCTCATCTTTAAATGTATTCTTTACCTATAGAACACTTAAAATCTTATAAAAATCCTAGTTTTACCCTATTTATACAAGTGAAAGTACAAACTAAATGGATATCCAAGATCTTAAGTGAGTTATTGAAATGTATATAATAATTTATAGGAAATTTTACCACTTTTTAGTTCATCTCCATATTTTTATTCTCCATCAAGTTACAGAAAGGGTTTTAACAGGGTTTTAGCATGTTTGGAGTATTAAGGATTGTTCATAAAATCATGATGACTAACCTCCAAAAAAATCAAAAAATATTGAGTATGGGACCCTACCTAATTACCCATATCTTCTCAAGTTCTCATTATTGGTTTTCGTATAAATGTAAGCACTTGAAGTTGGCCTATTGAACTTTAGACTACATTCTAGACACCCTAAAGTGAGTTTGAGCCAAAAATGACCCCTATATGTAGTTAATCTATAAAACAATAAATATTAGATAATATATACCTTCCCATAAGGGTCATAAAATGTATTTTATGGTTCATCTATTCCTATAAAATGAAATCAACATCATTAGGGCTTAGGCCTATTCTAGGCCTAATAAGCCTGACTGTATATCAAGGTGATCATGACCACTTATGAATGTTTTCAAAATATACATATATTTATTATCACTAATTTACCTCTAGACAAAACTTATACCTCATACCACTATGATTCAATACTCCTCATGTCATCTATCTCATATTCACATAGCCTATCTATAATTTTGGAATGTTTTAGAGTGCCATTTGTTTTAGACAAAATAGAGGGAATATCCCCTAATTAATCAACCTAATATATTATATGAGGTTTTATATTAGGTCATGATGACCTTATATAAAAAATTTCATGGTTTTATCACATTTATGGGTTCCTTAGTCTTTATAAACTTCAAGATATACCTATATGACTATGTATTATGTAAGGTTTTTTGGGTTGACTATGAGTTGAATGTTTGAAAATCAATTTTTGTTATATTTACTTGCTCTTAAAATAACGTCAAATGGATATCACCATTTTTATAATGGTCATCAACATGTTCAACCATCATACACTCATTCTAACCTTCAAACCTTGCATCTTCCTTTTGCATGAGTTAGTTTGTCTACTATAACAGACTGTAGGTGTTTGTATTAGTAGATATTGGGGTTTAATATAATTAAAGCTATATTTTTGTATGTTTATATTCATTAAATATGTCCTTCCAAATTCATTATGTCATTTCACACTTGTTTAAACTCATGTTATGCCTATAAAATTATGCCCACATCCAAACTATCTACTTTAGTATACTGGCATGGGTTAGTCTGACTGTAGGTGACTATATATACTTATAAATGTGAATTAAATATGAATAAAAAATATTATATGTGCTCATTAAATAATTAATTATGTTTTATTAGGGCATTCTCCACTTATGTGATCTCATATCAAATTTAGAAACCATAGTTCCACTTAATACCATAGGTCACTATAAGGTTTGTTATTTTAATCCATCATACCGCATTATTTATTGAGTCCTTCAGGTAAAACATTTATAAGTTAGGAATCATTCCACCATATTCCTTTGTTAATCAACCAACCATAGTCTTATGTCAATACCTTGCCTATATGCTTGGGCTATAAGGTGGAAACCACTTAGACTACCTAGACCTCAAGATGTTCCACCGTGAGATGATTATTTTTGAGATAATATCTTATTTTTTGAGATATTAAGCTAATATATCTATCTCAAAACTTTTTATACTTGTAAGCATGTTTATATTCTACCTATAATATAATTCTTTCATTATTGTCATCATGACTCTCTCAATGCCCTCAAACATGATGAAGGTTTCAAACAAGTTTAAACCCCTGTATATCACACCACTTAGAACTATAATGAATACACTTAGGTTATTGTTGGAAAATAATTATATGTGAATATGTATAATATAAGGAAATTCATGTTATATTGGTTCTCAAGACTAATTTATAACCTTTGGAATAGTTCAAAATCATTATTTACACCTCAGGGATCTTCTGACCATGTTAAAACCTCCTTTTATTACCATGACTGGTCAAGGGCTTAGTTTACTTGTTTCTAGGTCTAAATCATAGGTAAACCTTATTGTGGTATGTTTCTAGGTTTTGTATTTCGTATAAAACATTCTCTAGATGACACCTTCAAAAGGACAACTAATTACCATGTTGTTAGAGGCTAGAAACCCCAATGCTATACCTTTGTTGTGGGGACAAATAGGAAACCAAGATTTGAAATATGTGAGACAATAATTTATGTTTAGAGAGTTAATGATTTCATGGTGATGTAATGGATTTTTATAGGTGAGTGGATGAAGTGCCTTGATAGTCTAAGTGACAATGACAATGTGTGCAATGTGTTTATCCTAGTATGCTTGGTTGATATTCAATTTTGGCATGGTTTGAGATGATTAGGGATGATTATAAAGTATTTATCATATACAAAGATTCATATATATGTTAAATGATTATTAGATATATTTTGTGCATGAGTGGAATTCACCTGGTTCTTCATTTTATTCATCTAGGCATAAATGGGTCTATAGTATAAAAATCTAAGGAGGCAATTTGATGTCATCATATCTCACACATGTGAGGGTTTCAGGAGTAGATTGACATATGGATGAATGGATAATATTTTATGAACTAAATCTCAAGTCATGAAACAAATTTTGATAAAATATAAGTAAGTGAAAATTTGGGCTCCTATGTAGTTTTATAGTGTTTTCCCATACTTAGCCAAATTGGCATGTGGCAAGAAAAACTGAGTAGGCATTTTGATATAGTCATATTTCACACATGTGATAGTTTTATAATGAGTTGATTATATGGGTTTATTTTATTTTTTTACCTAGTTAATATGTGCTAATTTTTAGGTCATGTGATGAATCACATCAAAATATATGCATGTGAAAAGTTGGCCTTCCATGTTTTTATAGAAATAGTTGGCTCTATGGTAGAAAATATAAGTAGGCATATTAAAGGAATGATATATCACATAGATGAAGGTTTAAAGATATTATAGATATATTTTTGGATTAAATTATGAAATTTAATCTTATGGTTCAAATATTAGATCATGCATCTAAGTGAAATAAAAATTATTAAGGTTCAAAGTTGGCTTCTCTGACATATTGTAAGGGTTCCCATACTTAGTCAATTTTGCACTAGGTAAAGTTCAATTAACTCTTAAGGAGATATATGGAGTGATTTTGATCCAAGATGTTATGAATTAGTGAGATGTCAACAAGTAATTGATGTTTAACAATTATCAAAGGTAAAGGATAAGGATCAAATGGTTTAAGTGTAACCATACAGATTGATCTAATAGCACGAGTGGAGTCAAAGTGGTAAAAGTGAAAATTGTTTAATGATGTTAAAGGTTAAGAAAATAAAAAATATATTTATGGTGTTTATTTAATCTAATTATAAATAGAATGATAAGATAGCAAGATGATTGATGTTTAACTATGACCGTTTAAATTTGAATATTCAAATTTACAAAGGGAAAAACCAATGCTCTATATTTTGGCTATATCTTTTGATCTAAGATGAATTTGTTGATGATTTAAAAGGAAAATTTTTATAAGATCCATGAAAATAATAATTAACCTAATTATAATGTTTTATTATTTGTACAGTCAAAATTATAGTTCTTTAAATTTAATTATGCATTTGACATTCATTTGTTAAGAAATTGGGAAGGTTGATTGAGCTTGTTTAGATGTTTCATGATGAATAAATTATTTTTGAGTGTTTTAGAGTCCATTAGGATCATATATATGGATTTTTTATGTGTGATAAATATATAGAGTATGAATAATATTTAAGAAATTAACTCTATGTTTGTTCATGATGTTCTTATGTACCAGGTCAGTGTTTGAGTTGATTGAGCATACGTAGAGGTGAGAAGATATGATTGTGATAATATTAAGATGACTAAAGGGTCATGTAAAATGGACCTATTCATTTTTAAGTGGTATTATATTTTGATTTTTCTCTTTATTATTTTAATGAAGTGAATAGGTCTTCATGAGACATGTAAGGGCTAGTATGGTCTAATTGAAAGGGGTTTTTGCTTAAGGGTGACCTATGAATGCTATGGTGAACCATTATGGATTATATTAAGCCATTTTTTGGTGTGATATAAGCCTTAATGGTTAATTCATTTTGAATTGGTGACCAAAGAATTGATATTCATGATGAATCTATATATAATGAAACCAAGGGAGATGGTTTCTAGGATTATGGGAGAGGAGTATTCATTGAAGAAAATAAGAGAAGATATTGAGTATGCCTAGTGGTTGGGGTGATGATAATATTACATTGAGGACTATGTGTATGACCTATAGGTCATATTTCTAATGTCTAAATAGTGATCCTATAGGTTGAGGATGAGCAAAGAATAGTTGATGTTTGTGTGAGCTTGGTGGCTGATTTGAGAGACAAATCAGAGTATGGACTATGTATGACCATTTGGTCATGTTATTAATGTGGTGATAGAGTTGTTTCTAAGGAGTAAATATTGATCCAAAATGTGGATTTTTATGCACTGAATGTGTAGAGTTGAAGAGAGCCGATATAATTTTTATCTCCATCAGATTGGCAGGAAATCAATGTTCAAGAGATGTTGTGTTCATAGGTTTTATTGTGTCTTCTCAACATCTAGGTGGTTGTATCCTCCTTTCAAGGTGAAAATTTATAAAATTCTAATTATTGTGGTTTCTCGACTAGATAGGTGTTGTATCACTATGTGGGATTATAATCTCATTAAGTAAGGGATGGTAGCTCCTTGATTAGTTGTATCTAGTCTAAATTAGTTCTTCTTATTATAGGATAATATTCCAATTGTGGGTTCTAGTGGATTTATCCCCCAAGAGGGTTTCCCACATATGTCATGTGTTATGTGATTGATCTTTCATTGTGTGTATTATTCATTTATATGAATGATGCGTATGCTTCATGTATGCTTAGGGTAATTGATTAATATTTTAAAAGGATTGAAATTAAAGTTGGATTATCTAGGCTCACTGATTCACTCCCCATGATAGTGATTGTACTTCTAAAAATTGGTATCAAAGTAGGCCCTTTGGTAAAGGCTTGATAACTTGAAGGTGATCCAAGGTAAAATATGGGTAGTCATCAAATACAAGGAGGTTTTTATACTAAGAAAGCACTAATGTTCAATGGCTCCAATTATATTTTTTGGAGTTAAGATATGAGGACACACATTATGTCCCTAGGATTTAATTTATGTCAATCTTTTGGTGATGGCTATGTTACTAATACTGCTCCTACATTTAGTGATACTGACAATAAGCTATTTGAGATTAATTCCAAGGAAATGAATGCCATTACTTATGGTCTTATAGATATTAAGTTCACCAAGGTAATCCATTGTAAATATACTAAAGAGACATGCAAAATTTTTAGATCATCTATGAAGGAGATTCAAAGGTTAAGTTGGAAAAGTTGTAGACTCAATGAAGATAATTTTAGAGTCTTAATATGAAGGAAGAAGATTATGTGGAATCTTTTCTTTAGATATTTAATGAGATTGTGAACATCATTATAGGTCTTAAAGAGAACCTTAAAGAGGCTACTATAGTTCAAAAGGTATTAATGTATCTTTCTATCAATTTTGATTCAAAAATGTCTAATATAGAATAAATTCATGGTCTTACTATGCTGAATATGGATGAATTGCATGCCATCCTTACTTCCTATTAGATGAGAATAAATGATGATATACCACTAAAGAAGGAAGAAGAATTCAGGATAGAGATGAAGCGTAATAAGAAGTTCCAAGGTAATAAACCCAAGGATGATGACATTTTTGATATTTATGAGGATGAATTAATTTCTTTATTTACAAGGAAATTGAAAACATGTTCAAGTAAATTATAACGGTAAAATACCCTTCAAATGCTTTAGTTGTGGAGAGATAGGACATTTTCATATAAAGTTCCCTCATAAGCATGATGATGAAGAACATGATGAATACCAAGATGAAGAAAAGAAGACATATAAGAATAAAGGATTTATAAAGTATAACAACAAGAAGAAGTCCTTCAAGAACAAGAAGAGTCTCTACACTAATAAAGATTGTAGCTCATCAGATGAGAATGAAGATAGTGACTCAGAGTATGATTATGAAGATGATGGTCCTATTGAAGATGAATCCATTTTCATGGCTAAGGAAGGAAGTTGATCATATAAAAAGGATTCAACTTAGAGTGATTCATATGTTGATAAATATGATGTGACTATGAGACTTAATTCATGAATGCCCTTAAAGATCTAAAGATTGAGAAGAACATTAATAAGAATATGAGTCACAAATCAAGTACTATGAGGCTAAATTTAGTGTGTATGAAGAAATAAAGAATGAAGGCAACAAATAATATGATGATATGGTCAATCATCTTAGTTTTCAATTGGAAATCTTGTATACAAGCCTAAAAGTTAAAGAAGATGAATGTTCAGGGTATGTAATTGGAAATGAGTCATTTAAATCTAAGTTAGAGAAGACATATGGTAATTTGAAGTAATTTTTTGAGATTTTAAAAGAGATTAAGTGATCTAGATAATATTATATGTGGTTAAAAACATTCTAGTGATAAACTAGTCTTGGATATGAAGAATAACAAAAAAAAGTAACTCAACACAAGATGAAGACTAATGTGAACAAGGAAAATCATAATTTGATGACAAAGCATCAAACAAGGAATGAAGGTGATATAATAATGAATACAAACTATATTAGATAACAAAATGGCATGAGGTATGCAATTTTCAAAGTTTACTATTACACACGTAATTGTTTTGGGCATAAATCTAGAGAATGTAAGAGACCTATTAGAAATGAGTTTACATTGAACTATGATAGGGGCCATCAATCAAAAGATGTGAAAAAATTTAAGAGATTCAACTCTATTGATGAGGGACACTTTGCTATACAATTTCCAAACAAGCTAAGGTAAGTTGAGTCTTATTCAAAAGAGAAAAAGTGTCCAAATAAGCTAAGGCAAGGTGAGTCTTATTCAAAAGAGAAAGAGTTTGTTTTAACTATTATTACATATGACACATTATAAGGTTTTATCCATATCAGGTAGGGTAAGTTAAGTTCACTTTTAAAATAATGGTTTGAGACAACTATGAGAAGATTGGTCACATTGCTAGATTCTAAAAGCAAAGGTCATCAAGTCAAAAAGAGTTCAATCAGTCACCTAGAGTGTAAGGAAGAAGACATGTTAACTCATGGAAACTAAAGGTGATAAGTATGAGTCATGATGGGTCTACTAGTCTAGCTATCTATTCACTATGGTGGAGAATGTTGTAAAATTTAAAGAGAGTCAAGGGATCTCATTATCTACTCATGTTTTGGATAAAGAGACTGAGCTCAAGGAGAGGACCAAGGTACTAGTTGAGGTTAGTTCTGAGGTTAGTATGGATCCAAGTGAACATCTTTCTATTAAAGAGCATGTTTCATACAAATAACATTAGTTTTCTATGCCTAGTGATGAGGTTATGAACTATACGGAATATTATTTAGATGAAAATGCATGTCATGAATCTTTGTTGTCTCCATGTATTATCAACTCAATCTTATAAGATAAAGAGAATGTTGTAATGGTTAAGCATGTTACTTTTCTTAATCCTAAGAAGAATAAGAACTACAAGTATCAAATGACCAAAGAGGAGAAGGAATATGAGAATCTATGGGCAACTCCTAATTTTAAACTATTCTAGGACATTGTGAAGTAGGATGTCTCTATCTATGCTTTTTAAAAGACTCCTTTTAGTGGATAAACAAGTGTTGTTATGTATGTAATGTCTACAAGGTCAAAATGGGTATTTACAAGTAGTTTAATCAGATTGATGCAATGTCAATAATATTTTTATGCTCATAAAGGTCTATACACTTCTTTGTGAGGTGTTTCACCTAGTTTTGTCTCTTGATGATCCTATTTTTGCCACTTGAATATTTTTCAGTTCTCCCAATTTTCTCAATTTTGGCTTAAGGGAAAGTAGGCCTAAAATCGGTTATAGGAGTTAAATGTTCCCAAAGGTATGGAGGCTCAAATTTTAATTTATAAGTGTGTGATGGTTATCTCTAGGTGTGAAAGAAGGTTTAGAGATTGGCTTTAACTAGAAGGAGGTTTATTGACTTTGTTTAGTTTAAGATTCTAGGGTTTTGAGATATGATAGAAAATTGGTTTGCCTTATGATTTGAAGTTTTAGGATTCTTAATAGGTTGAATGGGACAAATGGGTTGTCAAATTAAGATTCATAGAGATCTGAAGTTTTTTGAATTTCAAGTTATTCAAATTTTTATCAAATTAAAGGCCTAATTGGTTAGTAGGTTTGTGAAAGAAGTATATTGCATAGGATGATATAGGTGATATAAGTTGGTGTGATTTAGGGGACATACAAATTTTCAGATCTTGAAGTTGTGTCTACATAAATTTGTCTAGATATGAAGAGTTCTCTAGATATAAAGTTTTAGATTTTGAATTTGTGTCTATAGAAATTTCTAGGCTCTACAATTTCTAAATAGGGTTACAAGGAGACTAGATAAGCCTAGTGTGAATAAGAGTGATTTATATATGAAGTATTAAATATGAATTTTTATACTAGATAACCCTACTTGGAGAGTGATTTAGATATGAAGTTTTAGATCTTGAAGTTGTGTCTATGAAAATTTATGGGCTCTACAATTTGCAAGTAGGGTTACAAGGAGACTAGATAAGCCTAGTGTGAAGAAGAGTGATTTTTGCTCAGTTTATCCAAAATAAAAAGGTATGTATGTTTCAAGGTGAGTTATCAGGATGGTTTATAAAATGTTTCATATCTTGAGTGGCATGAAATTTTTTTATGATCCTTGAGGTGGCTTAAGAGAGAAGGCTAGTAAGCCTATGTTGTAATTCTTCATGGTGTATGGAGATATGAAGATGATCAAGAGGTGAAATGGATAATATATATTAGGGGGAGTCCCATTTAGATTTTTATTGGTGGGTTATAACATATTTATATATTTTTGGATTATTTATTCATTGGTTGCAGTGTTTGTTTGAAGAAGAATGTTGGCATGTAACAAAAAGGATATTGTCAAGGCAAGAAGAGGTAGGCTCAAAGTAAGGGGGACTTTTTGATATATTTATGTGATGGTATTATCTTATTGGTAGTATTTTTATGTCCTCAAGATTAGTTTTCTCCTTATTTTTCATTGTGTCAAAGGGGGAAAAAGTTCCTATTAGAATGTGCTTGAAGAGAGAGAAGGAAGGTGAGTTATTTATTACTATATAATGGTTGTTGACATCAATGACAAAGGGGAATATTATTGGATATTTTTAAATGATGTCATGGTAATGTCATGGAGGTTTCTAAGTTAGTGGATGAATTTAATTGATATTCTAAGTGACAATGACAAAGTGTGTAATGTGCTTGTCCTAGTATGATTTAAGTATGTTTGGTTGATCTTTAATTTTGGCATGGTTTGATATAATATATTATGTGTTAAATATTATGTCATGTTATTAAGTGAAAAAAATATATTCAAGTGTAAAGCTAGGCTCCCAAGCAGTTTAACAGTGTTTTCCCATACATGGCCAAATTTGCATGTAGAAAAAAAAGTTGATTAGGCATTTTGATGTAGTCATATTTTGAACTTGTGGTAGTTTTAGAATGAAATGATAATATGTGTTTTTTAAATTTTATGCCTAGTTTATATGTGCTATGTTTCATTTCATGTGATGAAGCACCTTAAAATATATGCACGTGCAAAGTTAGCTCTGTGGCAAAAAATCTAAGTATGCATATTAATGCAATTATATATTAAATATATTAAGGTTTAATGAGATTATTTATATATTTTTGTATTACCATATGAAATTTTATATTATGGTTAAAATATTATATGATTTATCTAAGTGAAATAAAATTTATTGAGGTTAAAAGTTCGCTTCTTTGATAGATTTCAAGGGTTCCCATACCTAGTCAATTTTCCACTAGCTAAAGTTCAAGCAACTATTGAGGAGATAAACATAGTGAATTTTATCCAATATGTCAAGAAGTATCAATATGGAGATAATTAATTGATTTTTAACATTGAGAAAATTTAAAGGATAAGGATTGAATGGTGTACATGTAATCATACAGATAGATCTAACGGTGTGAGTGGACCCAAAGTTATGAAAGTGATAGTTGTTTAATGAAGTTAAAGGTAGAATAATTTATAAAAATATTGAAAATGTGTATTTAATGTAAAAATTGATATCATGAGATGATAAAAAGATGAATGATGTCTAACTGTGACTATTTGAATTTGAATATTAAAATTTATAAAGGGAAAAATTAGTGCTCTATATTTTGGCTATATATTTTGATCCAGGATGAATTTATTGATGATGTAAAAGGAAACATTAAAGAGTACTCCATGGAAATTATAATGAACCTATTTATAATATTTTATTGTTGTATAGTCAAAATTATGGTGTTTAAAATTTGATTGTGTGTTTAATGTTCATCTATTAAGAACTTGGGAAGATTGATTGAGCTTGTTTTGATGATGTTTGGATGTTTCATAATGAATTAGTTATTAGGGAGTGTTGTATACTCCATTAAGATCAATTATATGGATTTTTGACATGTGATCAACATATATTGAGTATGAACAATGCTTATAAAGTTGACTATGTGTTCGTTCATGATGTTCATATGCACAGGTTAGTGTTTAAGTTGATTAAGCATATGTATATGTGAGTAGATATAATTGTGATCATTTGAGGATGACTAAGGGGTTATGTAGAGTGGAACTATTCATTTTTAAGTAGTCTTATGTTTCTATTTTGATCAGTAATATGATAATGGAGTGAATAAGTCTTCACGAGACCTATAAGGGCTGATATGGTCTAATTGAATGTGGTAATTGCTTAAGGGTGACCCATGAATGTTATGGCTGACCTTTATGGATTGTATTAAGACAAGTTTATGTGTGAGATAATCCTTAAGGGTTAAATCATGTCTAATATATGACTAAGGAATTGATATTCATGATGAATCTATATATATTAAAACTAAAGGAGATGGTTTCTAGGCTTAAGGTAGAGGAGTATTCGTTTAACTGAAAAAGAGAAGAGAGTGAGTGTACCCAATGGTTGGGATAATGAGAAGAGTAGATTGAGGATTGTGTGTATGACATGTAGGTCATATTTCAAATGTTTAAATAGTGTTGATATAGGTTGAGGATGAAAGAATAATAGTTGATGTCTATGTGAGCTTGGTGGATAATTTAAGTGATAGATCAAAGTTTGGATTGCGTCTATGACCATTTGGTCATGTTATTGATGTGGTGATAGAGTAGTTTCTAAGGAGTGAAGATTGATTTAAAAGGTGACTTTGGATACATTAAATGTGTAGATTTGAAGAGAGATTATATAATTTGTATCTCCATTTTATTGACATACAATATGTGCTTATGATATGTTTTGTTGATTAGTGTTGTTGTGGCCACTCAACATCTAGGGGGTTATAGCCTCCTTTCAAGGTGAAACTTGATAAAAGTCTATTGTTTTTGGTTGGTCAGGTAGATAGGTGTTATATCACCTTATGGGATTTTAGTCTCAATAAATAAGGGATGGTATTTACTTGATCAACTATATTTGGTATAAATTTTTTATTTATATTATAAGATAGTAGTCCAATTACAGGTTTTAGTGGGTTTTCTTCCCTAAGAGGGTTTCAAACATATGTCATGTGTTATGTGTTTGATCTTGCATTATGTCTCTTGTTCATTACTATGAATGATGTGTATGATTCATGGATTATTTTGATAATTTATTAAGATTTTTAAAGGATTTAAATTAAATTTGGATTATTTAGGCTCACTAATTAACCCCCCTTTCAGTGATTTTACCTCTAACACTATAGACTTTAGTAGAGATTTCCACTAGAAAGATGAGGTGTTTCTACCAAATTATTCACATTCACACATAAAAAAAAGACTAAAAAATTTTTGGGAATAATTATCATGCCCTTACATAACATTTGAAACACCTAATTTTCTCAGACCAATCCAAACATAGGAAAAAATTTAAGACCATGGGAATCTGTAGGTATAAAAGAAGAGTTAACACTTAGAAATGTTTCATAGAACATGATGCACCAAAAGTTCAACTATTTCCATGGATTTTTAGTATAAAAAGAGTGTTACAATATGCCAAAGGAACTTGATCTGACTCACCTCCTCATGTATGTACTATGCAAAGACTAGTTGACCTTTTTAACTTGTAAAGAAGAGTAATGGAAAGCTAGAATGACTTTTTGTCATTTTCAAGTCTATAAAATATTATAAAGAATGGAAGTGAACTAAGTGGATCTCAAAAGACACTCTTTAAGTTCTCCAACATTCCAAATATGCTATATATGTTTTCCAACAACTAAAAACTACCATTAACTACCTAATCTTCTTGATTTTAATATTGCACCTATATTTGTTAGTCTAAGACTAGTATCTCTAACAAGAGTATAATATGTAGGATGATATATATGCCTTTAGAACACTTGTGTTCTTATTAAAACCATATAATTATAATTAATGACTCAAAAGTGACCACTAGATGACATAAGACCAACTATATGACCATGACAAAGCTAAAACACATTAGAAATGACCTAATTAATACAATTATGCACATTTTACACCCTAGGGGACCTCCATATCAAGTTTGAATATATAGGGGGTTGATCTAGTTGGAATTGTGGTCAAATTAGTCAACATTTTGGCATTTTCCTAGGGGTGGTGAGTTATCTATGATAAAGACCAATATCCTACTCCTATCTATTGGGATATGGAGTCACATATGCACTATAACTAACACTAAATTAAAAATGGAACCATAAAAACCATAGAAAATAAACACAAAAGAAAACACAATAAGAAGATGCACTTTTGGTTTGAGAATACTTATGAAAAATACACACAACATAAACAAATAACACCTATTATAGTATGTACAAGACCTCAAAAACTTAAGGTGAAGAATAATCATCATCACATTAACTAGGATCAAAGATAGTACCTCTTACATAATTTCTACTCTAAGGAAGCAACTCATCATGTGAAGCATGCTTATTAATGAGAACTTGTTTATATATGTAGTTAAAGGACTCACCATCTTTACATATCCTTTTATCTACAAGTGTGATATTTTGATCTTTCAAAGACACTCCATAAATCTCCCCAAGAGACTTCCTTGGCTTCACAACTTGCTTGATGTATGCCATGTCTAATTAACACTCCTTAAACTACAAGTTAATAGTGATCAAAATTATTTTAACTTCAATCTATTCAATATCATGATGCATATATTGTATATTACCATCATTTTTGTCTTGATTATATTCCATTAAGATTGAAAGTGATTCATCCTCATATTGAGGTTTGGACTGCTCCTCAAACATACACACTTTTGCCTTATGCTTAGTAGACTCCTCCATGGATTTAAATTATATGATAGTTCATCATCATGATTTAAAATACACTTTCATTAATTATTGTTAGGCTCATAAATAAACTTAATATTAGATTTAAACTTATTGGGAGGAGAATTAAACCTACTCAACTATTCAAACTCTTTACTTATGTTATAGAACCTTTGCCATAGGGCATATTATACTCCATGATTGTAATCTTCAAGGACTTATCCATTAGGGAAAGGCAAAATAGTATTTTATTTCTCACTTTCCTTATCTATCATGATTTTAAAGCTATCATAATCATGCATATGAAAAAATAAATTACATTCAATAACTTATAGAAAATAATCATCAATGCATACCTCATAATTTTCATATCCTCCCTCATATACGATGTATGTGCTAAGATCAGTCTACTCAAATAAAGTGTATGGATCATATCCATAAGTGTCAAAACCATATTAATCTAGGAATATATCAGATATTCCCTCAATATTAGAATATTTTCCATCATCCACAATAGATTCCTCTTGATCATTGATGACATAATTCAAATTAGATCTTGCTTATGCATAAGGATTAGTATGAAACTTATATAATGGTTGAGTTTTAATGGTTACCTTTTCTCCATAACTTATATTTAAGGACAAGAAGGACCAATCATATGAGAGGTATCCTCCTATCTTGGTTGTGAAATCTCTTGAGAGGTAGATATAAAAGTGGTCAGGCACATCAACCACTACTATATCTTTAATAATTAGGAAGCTAAGACAATCATGAAGGAAAAATCTCAAACCCTTGACAAGTCCTACATACTTATATGGTGTCCCATAAAGTTCTATCACCTACTTAGTATATGATTCATAATTAAATTAAAACTTATCTACTACAAGCTTAGGCATAATTGAGGTACTAGATTCACTATCCACTATGTAGTTGTGAACAAAATTATCTCCAATAACGAGAATGAGGTAGAAGGGTGGAGGATTTTTAGATTTGGAAGAGGGTTAAAATAGGTGTGTGGGATCATTAGTGAGTGTAGAATCACCATGAACTAGTGGTTGAGGGCTAACATGCATTTAGGATAGCTAATTTTGAAGGGGCTCTTTTTTACCAAGAGTGTGAAGGATTTCCCAAAGAGTCATAGATGCCTTTAAATTCTTCAAAGAATCCACAATATTCAAAGCATGAGTACTCACCTTTTCTTGAGTCCTTAAAGTCAATGAAGTGTTTGGAGCTTCAGACATTGGATCACTTTCAGTAACCCTTCCAACATTCTAATTTGAAGAAGGTATAGAAGTAGTACAGACTATCACACTTAGACTCACACCTTTATCCATTGTAGGAAGGTTGCTTGAAATTATATCAACTCTATTATAATATCTTATATCCTTCCTATTTGATCTTTTAATTTATACAATGAAATTATTTTTATTGAGGACAAAGTTGTCTTACACTATAAAGTTAGTCAAAATCACCCCTTGAGACTACCATCCATATTTTGCTTACATGATACTCTTTTATTCTACTAATAAATAAGGAGTAACCCATTATTGGTCTAATAAATCTTGTCTTCCATCTTCATTTGCATCCACAAATAATCCTTACTACCATTCTTCTCCTTGTACCAACTTTTTATGAACCAATACCATGGATCTTGTGTTTGAATTAGAAGTTAAGTTGTATACATTAGCTAGCATATTAAAGTTAGGTTGTTCTTGTCAACTATCATAGCCATATTACTAAGGTGGGGACCTATTTCCTTATGTAAGATTGGCTAATCAATAGTATCTTCTACCTGCTTAGGAGAAGTCCTAGGCTTGGTATTTTCAATTGTAAATTGGTCAAAACTTGGAGTAGCAATAGACACATTAGGTAACAGAGGCATGGATACTTTTGGAGGAAACTTCCTAAATCTTATTAAGCCATTATTAGCTTTAATGACAAAGTCGTAAGCTTTAGGTAAGATGTAACCACCCATGGACTGCAACATGATGACTATGCTAGTACCAATAACCTTTAGATATGTAGTAAACATAAAGCTTATAGGTGGTCTCATGGGAGGAGGCAACCTATTCAAAGTTCTTTGGAATATCTCATTAAAATCATGTATTATCTCTTTAAGACCCATATGATTTAAATTGAGCTGATGAATGAGTGATGTGTAATTAATTTTTTCTTCAAACCATGATGTTAACAACTCTCTAAAATTATCCCAAGTTGTGATACACACTCCAGTTAATGTCCTATACCAATCAAGTGTTTTCCCTTTAAGGGACATGGCAAGTAATATAATGGTAATTTTGACCTCATTAGAATTATTAAAACTATATAATTTTGATATGTCCCTAATATACTCACTAGGGGTGACATAACCTTCACCATTGAATGTGGGAACACTCTTAGTAGCATTTAGGGGTATATCATAATATTCATTGAGATGAACTAGATATTTAGTATTAAAGGATGGGAATGCATGACACTTAGCCATATTTTATTCAATTTATTCTTCACTCTTGATATTTTTATCTTTCAAATTAATCTTGTGTTTCAAAGTTCAAGATAGGTTGAGGATATTGAACTTTAATAGGAAATTTTGGTTGAACTTTAATAGGTATATAGGATTGAAACCTCTAATAGAAGTTAACCTAGTAAGGAAAATGAATTATTAACACAATAAATAATAAAATGATGGTATACAACCATATATTACCTTAAATGGAGTTACCAAATGCTGAGTGGAAGACCATATGTACGTGTGATGTTGTCAAGACCAACATTCACCTTGACAAGATGTCTTTTAGAAAACGGGCCCACCGAGTATGCCAAAACTATTGTAACCAAATATTTCAACCTATATTTTGTTTTTCAAGCCTAATCTAATATTTTGGCAACATTGGAATACCTCTAGGCTTGTGGGTTGCCTACAATAGAGGTAATACCTCTAGGTTTCACGGCTAGCTCACTATATTACTCTTTGCTTACTTATCACCTATGCTACTTGCTTGATTGGATGAAAAGTGGTATACTTAGACTATTCTAATGAGATTATACACTATAAATATCTCTAATATAATACCATACACTTGCACTATGGAACATGACCTACAAAACTAGTCTCAAAATCTTGAATTGCTCAAACATTAGTATTTAAAATATGGAGATGATATACATTAGAATATTCAAGGAGAATGAATGAAAGGTAATATTTTAGACACAAATTCCACTTACACACTTGAATATATTTAAACACACTAGCTACACTTTATATGACCTATTAGAGTGAGAAGTACTTATACCAAACATGAAAGGATAAAGAGAAGGAAATGATAAATAATTATCACTAGAAACTTCACTATGCGTCACATCACATAATTAGACAAGAAATTCATGAACTCAAAAAAAGATTGAAATTATTATTTCAAAGGAAAATTATAGCATCAAACTTGTAAGGCTTTGCCATACAAGGTGTAGAATACTTTAAAAATCTAAAATAGCTAGCATTTATAGAGTATGTGAGGAGAGAGAGAAAAAAGGGAAGTGGAGAGGTCACGAAGACAAGTGTAAAATAATGAAAACTAGTTACATTTTAAGATAATGAAGTGGAAAGTTATACTATGAAGGTATTCTTGGATAATTATCCTCTAAAGCATGAAAAACTCCTCAAAATGGCCTTCTTGAAAAATGCCTTCATGATGAGGCATCTCTCGACTACTCAAAACTAAACTAGGGAGAGTGAACACATGTACAATATATTATGAGGGTTAGAAACATTCCATGACAATCATCATATGAAACCATAACTTATATCCATATCTATGACACTTTTAATCACCATCTGTAGTCATTCATTGCCCTTTTAGGACACATTATTCACATTTATCATCCAAGAATCCTTAATTTACCAAAACAAATCCATGGAAGATGTGTTAAGACACCTATTCAAAGTCCTTATTCTTTTGACTCCATGAGTTATACCTTAAAATATCTAAAATTTGACTTCTCATCTTCTCAGTTGGCAATCATTCCTCTTTTCACTATCTATTTAGGACTGCCTAAAATGAAGTATGTAGTAGAGATGTTTCTAAGATTTTATATGGAGAGAGATGAATATGATGGGTTGGAACAAGTATCAATTAACATCCCTAAATGATTCTAATTATTAAAATCTCTTTTATACCTATAGAACACTCAAAATATTATAAAAAAACCCTATTTTTACCTTGTTTGTAGCATTAAATGTACAAACAAAATGGATGTATAAGATATTATGTGAGTTATTGACATGCACTTTTGAGTTCATCTCCATCTATTTCTTCTCCATCGAGTTCTAGATAGGGTTTTATGAGGGTTTTAACATGTTTAGAGTGTTAACGATTGTTCACAAAATTTTGGCATCCAACCTCAAAATAAAATCCACAAATATTCAGTATGGGACCCTTCCTAACTACCCTTACCTTATTGAGGTCTCATTATTGGTTTCCATATAGATGTGGGCACTTGAAGTTGACCTATCAAGTTTTAAACTACATTAAAGACACCCTAAAGAAATTTTAAGACAAAAATGACCCCTTTGTGTAGTTAATATATAAACTAAAGGATTTTGGAGACTCGATACCTTCCTATAATGGTCATAAAATGTATTGGAATATTAATCTAGTCCTATAATAGGAAATGAACATCATTAGAGTTTAGGCCTAGTCTAGGCCTAATACGTCTGACTATATATCTAGGTGCTTATGAACACTTGTGAATGATTAAAATGGATGCATATGATTATTATAAATATTTTAACTTAATAAAAACATTATAACTCATATCCCTATGCTTTAAGTCTCCTCATGTCATCTATGTCGCATTCACATACCCTGTTTGCAACATTGGATTGTCTAAGAGTGCCCTTTGTTTGAGACAAAATAGAGGGAATATCTCATATTTTCTCAACCAAAATAAGGATATCATGTGTTATATTAGTTCATGATTACCTTATAAACAATTTTTTAGGGATGAATCACATTTCTAGGGTCCTTAGTCTTCACAAACTTCAAGACATATCTATATGATTTTGTATTGTGCAAGGTTTTTGGGTTGACTATGAGTCAAATATTTAAAACTCATTCTCTATCCTATTTCCTTGATATAAGAATAAAATGAGGTGTATATCACCATTATGATAATTTTAATCAACATGTTCAACCATCATACACTCATGCTAACCTTTAAACCTTACATCCTCCATTTGCATGAGTTAGTCCATCTACTATAGCAGACTATAGGTGTTTGTCTTTGTAGATATTATGGTTTTATATAGGTGAAGGTGTATTTTTATACATTTATATTCATTAATTATGTACTTACATGGTAATTATGTCATTTAACACTTTTTTGAACTCATCTTATGCCTAGAAACCTATTCCCAAATCCAAAGTATCTACTCCAATATACTATCATGATTT
Source organism: Torreya grandis (assembly GCA_037957365.1). Classification (NCBI taxonomy): domain Eukaryota; kingdom Viridiplantae; phylum Streptophyta; class Pinopsida; order Cupressales; family Taxaceae; genus Torreya; species Torreya grandis. The sequence continues at coordinate 139,228 of JARHVA010006867.1, forward strand.
AGTTTTATTTTAGGTGACTATAGGTACCTATAAATGTGTACTAGATAGGAATTATAAACTCCTATATATGATAATTAATGTACTAATTGTGTTTCATTAGTCTGTACTCCACTTATGTGATCTCATCTCATATTTGGAAACCATAATTACACTCAATACCATAGGTCACTACAAGTTTTGTTGTTTTAGCCTATATTACCACAATATTTATTTAGTCCTTCAAGTAAAAAATGTCCAAGTTAAGAAACATTTGATAATAATCCTTTCTTCATTAGACAAACATATTATTATATCAATACCTTGATCCTATGGCTAGGTTATAAGGTAGAAACCACTTAGACTGCTTAGAGATCAAGATACTCTTTTGTGAGATGATTTGTTTGTGAGATAGGATCCTCTTTCTATAGATATTAAGATAATATAGCCCTCTTTTAAATTTATTTACTTATAAGCACATTTATAGGTCTACCTAAAATATAGTGATTTCATTATTATCACCATGAATGTCTCAATTCCCTTAGACTTGATGAAGGTTTCAATCAAGTACAAACACATATATACCATACCACTCAAACTTTTGATGAATACACTCAATTTCCTATTGGAAACTACTTGTTGGTGAAGATGCAAGATATAAGGAAGTGTGTGTTAGATTGGTTCTCAAAACCAATTCGTAACCTTTGGAATATTTTAGAGTAATTATTTTCACCTTGGGGATCTTCTCACCATGTTGAAACCTCCTTATTTCATCACCATGACTAGTCAATGGCATAATTCACTTGGTCGTAGGTGGAAGTCATAGGGAAACCTGATTGTGGCATGTTTCTAGGTATTATACTTCATATAGAACATTATTTAGACAAAACCTTCAGAAAGATAAATGATTACCATGTTGTTAAAGGTTAGAATCATCAATGATATACCTTTGTTCTAGATACCAACAAGAAAGTAATCTTTGTAATAGGTGAGATACTTCTAAACTTCAGTAGATCTTTCCACTAGTACGTTGAGGTGTTTCTACCAACTTATTCCCCTTCACACATGTAATGTGTTAGTTCCCAAAATTGAAATAAGAAATTTTTGACTTGTTTCCAAATATTAATGCTTGAATGTTTAATTGTCACCTCATATCTAAAAATGTGTACCTAGTTTATGAAACTCTACTTCCACATTCAAGGTTATAAAAATACCACTTTTGCCTTATAAAAACACTATGTAATATTGGTTATATCTAATTCTTAATGTTTTCATATAATACAGAGATTTTAGGGTCACATTATAAAAATAAAGATGGGAAGATCAAATAATATTAAGTATGATGTTTTCCATCTTCAAAAAAGCTTTGAAGTTATGAAATTTCTAAGGTTAAATGCAAGTCTAAATTATTAAAAATTGTAGCTAGGATGAAAAGGTCTATGGTAATATATGGTGTAAAAATAAGTTATAAAATATCATAAGTTAGACCTTTTGAATTCTTAAGTTTTTTTGACATTTTTTTTGAAACTTCTATATGGGATATTTTGTTCAGAACTTATTTTTTGGAAATTTTATGGTAGGACATTTTTGTTGGATATTTTGTTTGTTAGAATTTTTGTTTGAGGTTTGTGTTTGGGGTTTATGTTTGGATCCTTTTGTTTGAATTTTTTTTCTTGTAATGTGTGAAGTGTCATATCATTTCTCAAACATAGGTTGAGGTTGACATGTAACATGAAAATCCAAATCCAAAAGAGAAATTGGTCAAAAAATAATCAACAAAGTTTTAAGGGAAATTATAGGTCAATATGGAAACATGCAAGGCCACAAAAATATTCAAGAAGGCATGTTATTATTTTTCCTCATTCCAAAATGAATGACCTACCCAAGTGGAAGTTATGTTTGTAACAAATTTCAATGCTCTATATTTTAAGTAAGAAGAGAGACATATTATTAATATAATCCATGTGGAAGGTTAAATGATGAAGCCAAGCTTTTAAAAATGGTAAAATAATACACTTAAGCATTATAAATTTTGGCGACAACACTAGAAAGACAAAATGGAAAAAAAGGTACTCTAAAGTAAAAGGAAATAAAGTAAAACAAGCTAAGTCTTTCATTTATAATGTTTTGTCTTGTTTAAAACACATCCATGGAAGACAATTATTGTAGGGTTGTGAGGCCAAGGTGGGCCATTCCAAGTATATTTTTCAAATGACCATGGATCCTTCTTTGCACTATCATAGCTGGAGTATTCCAATGCAATGATGACAAATAAAGGGGTGTTTTTTAGCATGCACAAGGAGAATTTAGGCTATCTAGAATTTTCTAGCTATGTAAATGATTATTTGAAGGCATGGACAAGTTCTTAAAAATGAAGACAAGGAGTTTATTTTACTCCCAAATGAATATTCTCCCTCAAGACCAAGTGTAGTGAATTTCCAACCAAGAGGATCAAGGGGTTATTTTCAAATCTTCACCATGACAAGGATATGTAGTTACCAAATTTATTTTCTTGCAAGGCATGAACTTCCAAGCATGATCAAGGGTATAAACTAGCTGAATCATGTTCCTAAAATATTTTGGGTGAAAAAGTTGTATAAAATGAGGGTTCATCCTCTTTTTAAAGTTTTTTGTTGGTTATTGTTCTTTTTAGGTCTAGGTTCTTTCAATTTTAGGGATCCTTGCTATGTGTGCATTTTTTATCTCTTGCTAAGGTGTTTGTAGTTGTATAGCTATTAGTAAGATCTAAGAGCATTGTATATGTCTCCCCTATTCAAGATAAAATTCACCATGCTTTTCCCCATGTAAACATTATGAAACACTAGTTTATGTAATATTTACGTGCAAGTTAATGGAAAAAAACTATGATCTATGCTATATTTTTCAATGAAATACAATAATATGTTTTACATACTCTACTGATTGGGTATTTAGTTTTGTGCTTATTAATGGTGGCAATTGTTTAAGCATAGATATGAGTTGCAAATTCCTTTTTATAGTTTGATTTTGGAATGTGTTGTTGAAAACATCTTAAGGGCACCCTAGGTTTATGGATTTGATAAGATAGAGTATTTGAATCTCTTGTTATAATGTATGATTTAGGGATTCAAGAATCATTTGAATATTTGCATTATATTGGCAGCAATGGATGCATACTATTCTTGATAATTTCCTTCACTTTTATTTCAATGTTTCAACATTTTTTACCAAATAAGTGGTATCATTCCTATTGAGGGATATCCTATTGTTTGAAAAACCACACAACAACAACACTCTTTTATCACTACTTAACTCAACCTACCCTATTCTAACGTATAAGTAATACACCCTATTAGATATTTTAAGTGTTATTTTCTTGTAAATGTATAAATCGTACATATATAAATTGTATCTATGTTTTGTGCTTTAAATCATAGCATTTTAGTCTTCCATTTTGTCCTATGTTGTTGATAATTTCCATATAAATGAAGGTTGAAATCATATTTACATCTATCTTCAGTATCTTATGTCTAGCCTAGAGCCTTTTTTAATTCTATGTGACAACCCTTCGTAATTGGTGTGTACAAACTTGGTTATGCCCTAGTCAGAATTTTTTTGTGTGTGCCAAAAATCCCCATCAAGATTGGACTATAGTATCCCTCCATGTGAGTAAACTAGCCTGTAGTTCATCTCAACTTAGTTTAGGTAGAACCAAAAGTAGTAGGGTGCTAACCATACCCTCTATAGATGTTTTTCAATCATTTTTTGCATTCTTTCCATCCTAATACTAAACCCTTCCCCAACAATAATGATGTATTAGTGCGTTTATCATCCACATTTGCCATTTTTCTCAAGTATGCAAAAATTAGTGTAAGAGGTGTACAACTAGGAACCAACACTATGTTGGCATCATTTTTTGGGACTTGAAATATATGGTAAATTAACATATGTTGATTTCTTATAAAAGGATGTAACTAGTTCATGTTTTAAGTAATTTTCTCTCTTTGAACACAAATATGAGATTTTCATTATATTTTCTTTCATATCTCATGACTAATTTCAATAAATTATAATTTCAATATGTATCATAACAAGTTTGTTAACTATTCTATTCTACAAGTTTTCTTCTAGTGGTGACTCCAACACTATATCTAGTTTCAAGGAAGATTAGTGCCCATTTTTAAATTCTTTTAGTTCTAAGTGTTATTTTTCTTTCAAAGCTAGAAAGATAGATCATCATTTAAAGGTGACTCATCAAAGTAGATTTTCTCACCCTTAAGTGTTCATGAAATAATGAGACAAGTTTGGAGGCCAATTGAAGGACAAAGTTCAGCTACAAAAGAGTGTTTAGACTATCAAGATTATGATACACCTAAACTTTTATTTATTAAACCTCCTATTATTGAAGATTATAATAGTTCTTCTAGTAATTTATAACCTTATATCATTATTTACTACTAGGAACCTTCTTAACCAACTAAATATCCTCCTAAGTTTGATCCCCCAAGTCCACTTCACTTACCCCCTCACAACCCTTTGCCATTTGATCATGAACCCACCACTGAACCAATCATGAGGCATAAGGATCAAGATGAGAAATAAATTCCTACATTAAATATTCCTAGATTTATAATAATTAATTTTGATGAAATGGAAGGTTATCCTAATGAAGTCCCAAATGAAGTAAGGAACTATCTTCCTAAGTTTCAAGGGAACAATGTAGTGATGGTAATCAACATTTGAGGGTTTTTCACATTATCATTAAGGATTATGAATTTGATATTGAAGATGTTTACATTAAGTTTTTTTTTCACATGTTGGAAGAATATTCTTATGATTGGTTCATTTCCATTCCCCATAGATGCATCAATTCCTACAAAGAAATGAAAAATATTTTCAAAATGTAGTATGGTGATAGGATTGATCCTAAATTTCTCTTGGTATAGTTTGAAAACATAAAAAATAAACCTAATGAGTGTGTGAAAATTTTTAATACAAGTTTCAACAAGACTATGATGAGGCTACCTAAAAGTATTAAGCCTCGTGATATAACCTGTATGATTAAATATTATGATGCCTTTGATAAGAAGGTAGAGTAATAAATGAGGGATAAGGCTCCTAAAAACTTGAGATTGGAATTTAAGATAGCCATCCAAATTAAAAACAACATAAAGGATATGGGTAAACATTTGCATAAGTGGATTGATGTGACATTAGTCAATCCTCATATAAATTAGTCCACTAAGGCAACCAACCTTGAGGACAATGTGAAAACATTTGCCTCCACTATCAAGGAAATGCCCTACAAGCTGAATACAACTAAGAAAACCATGCCTCATGGGTATATAGATCAAGAGATAAATAATAATATGAATCAAGCACAAGGGAGGACCCCTTTCCATATTATAGATAATTTTATAGGAAAGAGACCCAAAATGATAGAAATCAATATAGAGGAGCTAAAAAAGGCATGCCTGATCCATTAAATACCAAAGTGAATGCTAAAAATTGTCACATTAACATTAATTGGTGTCATAAATGATTCCTTACTTATCCTTCTTGTGATACTACTAAATGAGTTTATGAAGTTACAAGAAAAGAGTTTGCATTTTAATATGATGAGATTTTGATGATTGATTATCAAGTCTCCCATAGTAAACTATCTACCTCCACAAAATTTCTAAGTGATAATACTATTAATTAGTTTTGGAGTGCAATACAAAAGGTATGTGTCCCAATTATCAAAGGTTTTTGTGATGTTAACATGCCATAATAATTTTAATTGACCACTCATGATTTGAAAATTTTATGATCTGTGATGATTAAAAAGTATGATGGGGGGATTCCTTCAGTTGAGGATAGGTAGTTGCTAGTTAATGTAGTAGTTGCCCAAGAGAAATAATATAGCCTAAGAAGTAGGAAAAAAGGTGTTTCTCCTCAAGAGACTACCCTTACAAATCTAATGGCAGGGGATGCAAGTAAGGAAATTAAGAAAACTATAATAGTCCCTAATTCCTCCAAGTTATCACCTTCTTCCCAAGTTGTTAAATAAAGAGGTGATCCATCAAAGAATAGATTACCTTTGATATCTAGTATTCCTGAGGGTGTGATTGAGGTTAGAATAAATCTACCCTTGAAAACTATTATTAAACATGCTAACTCATCTTGACCTATTCCACCCTTGACTTTAAATGGTTATATTATAGCTAAAGATGTTTTAACCCTTCCTAAAAATACCCATTCCTTAGTAAAATGTGTGTGATATGTCCCAAGTTTTGATTCAACTAAAAATCACAGTGCCACTTGTTGAGTTATTATGGACACTTGACCATAGGAAGAGGGTGTTTGAAAAATTTAGAATTTAGTGAGAATGTAGCTAAAAACAAAATGAATTCACCCCAAAACCCCATAGATGATAGTGAATAATTAGATGAGTTTATTACACCATCCCTAGAGGTTATTTTGGGGATTGTATTAGTATAAATTTATCTAAATGTGGATATATTTTACATAACCCTATTATTCAAAGGTCTAACTATTCACAATTGCATGTTTGATTTTGTAGCCTCTTGCAATGTGATGCCCTAGGTGTCTGTAATGAGATCAAAGTGAAATTAACATAATATTTTGAGAAGCGTTATGCTATGGATTCATGAGAGGTTCTATTTATTAGAAAATTTAAAGGGTTGGTATTGTCATTGATAGCTCATCCATGTAAATTCTTGAATATAGATATTGTAGTTGTGGATTATCTACCTAAGTGGGGGATGTTTCTATCATGAAAATGGGCTTAAAACATGGGTGGAAGTGTGTAGATGGACTTGTATTATGACACCATTCATTTTGAATGTAATATGGTCAAACTTTATAGAGAGCTGAAGATACTACACACTTGAAGATATAAAAAGAGCATTAAATTAGGTACTATACATGGATTTAAAGTTGGGTATCTTAACTAGGAATTTAGATGTTGTTAAAAAACCAATTTTTCTTGATGTTGGTTATGAAAATGAAATTTTTATTTGAAAAATGTCTTTTAATGGGGTTTGCTTCATTCTTGGAAATGGAGCCGGGGTTAGATTATATACCCCTAATGGGAAATATTTTTAGTTTTATTTCAAGCTATCCTTTGAGTAAATGAATAATACTAATAATTATGAGGCACTCATTCTTGGTTTAATAATTACCCATTAACATGGAATCACAATCTTGATTGTAAAGGGTGATTTAGAGCTAGTGGTTAAGTAGGTCAAAAATGATTATGTCACAAAAAATAAAAGGTTGAAACAATATAAGGATGTTGTATGGGATTTTTTAGATTTTTTTGACACACTTAATATTTTATATCATGATATAATATTTAATGAATAAGTTTAAAAACTTGTAGGGTTAGGCACTCAGTTTGAAATTGAAGAGATGAGCCCATATTGTTAGTATCAAGTGGAGGTGCTTGTTAGGCCTTCAAACCTAGACAATATTCATCATTGAAAATTTTGCTATGATCATTATATCATAAGGTTTATAAATTATGAAGGTGAGTTTTAATATCATCTCATATACTTTTAATCCATGGTTTAGGTTTTTGATGAAAAGCTCAACTTGTTTAGGAAGGATATAATTTAGCTAAAAATAAACATACTTCCTAGGGGATTGGTGAGTTTAGAAGAATCCTTTGATGAGTTAGATAAAATTAAATATAGAGTTTTATTTATCTAAAAAGATATGACTTAGTGAAATTTGGGTTCTCATGAGAATATAAGGAAATTTTGGTTGGGTAGTCACTTAAGTGCAATAGAAAAATAAGCCTACATGCAATTACTGAAAAAGTATGAGGATTGCTTGTCTTGGTCTTATTCTAAGTTGAAAGCATATAGAAAAGATTTGTTTCAACATGTTATCCCATTATACCTTGATAATAAGCCTTTAAAGTAAAATCAAAGACCTATTAACCCCATATTGGCTACCAATATGTGTAATGAGTTAAATAAGCTAAGGGATGGTGGAATTATTTAACCCATTAGGTATTCATATGGGTGGTGAATGTAGTCTGTGTGAAAAATAAAAATGGTGGAATTCACTTGTGTGTGGATTTTCATAATTTGAAAAAGATTATTTAAAGGATAATTACCCCTACCTAATATAGATAACCTACTAAAAAGTGTTACTAGATCATAATGTTACCCACATTAGATGGTTTCTTAGGGTATAATTAGGTTATGCTGAAAGAATGTGAGACCCTCGACTAGATTTACAACACCTTTTGGGTTAATGAATGATGGTGAAATGTTTCAAAGAGATATGGAATTTACCTTTACATGTGTAATTAACAAGTTCATATTTATGTATAAAGATGACATTATTGTGTACTCCAAGAATAAATAAAAACATTTAGAGCATTTATAGAAAGTGTTCATTAGATATAGGCAGATAAAAATTTCTCTTAATCCTAAAAAGTGTCATTTTGGAGGAAAAAAGGCCAAGTTGATGGGATATATAGTGTCTAAGGATGGTGTCATGATTGACCCTAAATTAGTAAAATCAATTGAAAAAGTGCATATCCTTCATTCTAAGAAGGGAATTCCATCCTTTGGATAAATTATCTTTATAAGGTAGTTTGTGTCTAACTTTGCAAAAATCACTTTTCCTATTACTTCCATGATAAAGATAGACTAGAAAATTAATTGGGAGAAGAAGGTCATGCATGCATAAATGACATCAAAGGAACCTTGAAATTTTCCCCTATCTTGGCCAGTTCTGACTATACTATGCAATTTCAATTTTTTTCCATCACATAATATTGTAGATGTCGTCTTGTTGAAAAATAATGATGATGGTAATGAGTATCCCTTAACTTTATTTAGTAAATCTATGAAAATTTCTCAATTTAGTTACACCATCATGGAAAAACAATATTTCACTATCTTGAAGACTATTAAGGCATTCAAACCTTATATTCTATGTCTGAAGATTGTTGCATATGTCTTGCATATAATGGTGAAAGAAATATTGACTTAGATTGAAGCATCAAAAAAGATATGTATGTGGGATAACAAGTTACAAGAGTATTACAAGGATATTCAAATCACCAAGAAAGTGAGAGGGATGGGTCTAACCAAGATCTTGGGTGAGATAAATTTGCAAGGTATTGAGATAAACACTATCATTTTTAATGTTGATGATTCTTTGAATAGAATTAACATATATATATATATATATATATATATATATATATATATATATATTTATATATATATATATATGGTATAAAGGAATTTATTATTACTTTAATAATTTAAATTGTGACTATTAAGGTAATTTTTTATAATTCCATGAGTTTTAGAGCTAAAAATTTGGTGGAATTATGCAAAGAGTATGGGATTAAATTAGCTTATACTTCTAATTAAAACCCTCAAGGGAATAGACAAGTAGAATATAGTAATAAGAACTTCCTCAAAATCATTAGATGAATTTTGGAAGTAAACATGAAAAGATGGGGTGAATAGCTAAAATTTTCCTTGTGGGTTGATAGAATTATGCCTAAGAGAGATACAGGTAAAATCCCTTTTGAGATTATTTGTGGAGTTATAGATTCCTTACCCATGAATTTGTAGTTTCCAACCTATTAGTTCATTCAACATCTACAGGAAGATCATGAAATTAACCACTATAAAATTAAAATGAACTAGATTATTGAGCTTCATGAAACTAGAAGTCAAGCTCATGAGAGACACCTCAAGTTTAAGGAAAGACTTAAAATAATATTTGATAGAAATTTTATTCTAAGAACATTTCAAGTAGGTGATCTATTTTTAATTTGGGACAATAGGCATGAAGAGAAAGGCAAACATGGTAAATTTGACACCATGTGGATGGGTCATTATTCCATTAACTACAAAATTAGGGAAAACACTTTCCTCTTGAGAGACCTAGATGGTGAGATACTAGAGATACTAGTTAATGAAAGACATCTAAAACACTTCCTTGAATGAGTCTATGACTATTTACAGTATTGTATAGTGTATAGTTTCATTATTTTATTATTTTTCCCATCTATGTTGGGCTTTTTTGGTATAGTTCCTTTTGTCATTTTTGTTGTGTGTTAATTTTTAGATCATATTGATCAGTTTTTGTCAATTTGACCTTATTTTTTTTAGTTTCCATGGAAATTTTCTATAAAATTACTGAAGTGTTGACTCTGTGGCCCAATTGATTGACACCTAATCTTGTTTTCTAGGCTTCTTGGCACAATCATAGGGAGTGTCCATCCGTAGGTAAGATCCAGTGTTAGTGCGCAAACTTTAAATAGCTAATTTGTGCCTTGTATCCAAAAATTAATGCCTAAGTGTTTAATTATTACCTAATATCTAAAAATGTGTACCTAGTTTATGAAACTCCACTTCCTCATTCAAGGTTATAAAAGTCCCACTTTTTTCTTGTAAAAACCCTATGTAATCCCATTTCTATCCAATGCTTAACGTTATTATGTTTTATTAATATTTTAAGGTTTTTGATAAAAATCAAGCTAAGAAGATCAAATAATGTAGAGTATGATGTTTTATGCCTTAAAAAAAATCTTTGAAGTAGTGGAATTTCTAAGGTTAAATGCATGTCTACATTTTTTCAAATTACAATTGGGATGAAAAGGTCCATTGGAATATATGGTGAAAAACAAGTTGTAAAAAATCACAAGTTTGAATTTTTGAATTATGAAGTTTTTTAGACATTTTGTTTATAAATTCATCATAAATTTTGTTTGTAACTTATTTTTCAAACATTTTGTGGTCAAAATTTTTGAATAGACATTTTGTTCAGATTTTGGTCATCAAAATTTTCCTTTGAGGTTTGTGTTCGAGGTTTATGTTCAAATCCTTTGGTTCTAAAAAATAAGCCTAGAATGTGTTAAGTGTCATATATTTCTTGAGCTCACATCTCAAGGTTAGCATGTTACATAAAAATCAAAAGTTAAAAGAGAAATGGTCCAAAAAGGAAGTAACAAAGTTTCAAAGGAAATCAGAGGTTGATGTGGAAAATAAGAAAGAGCATGAAAATATTCAAGATGCCATGTTAGTATTATTTTTCATTCCTAAATTAATGACATATCCAAGTGGAAGTTAAGTTTGTAAAATAATCCAAAGCTTGATCTTTTAATTAATAAGATAACCACGCTATTAATATAATCTATGTGGAGGGTCAAATGGTGAATCCAACTTTTTAAAAAGTGTAAAATAATACACTTAAGCATTTTAAAGTTTGGTAGAAACCCTAAAAATTAAAAATGGAAAAAGGAAAAGGCACATTTAAGTAGAATTCAAAAATGTAAAATAAGCTATGTCTTGCATTTATAAAGTTATGGATTTTTTTGAACACATCCATGGAAGAGAAATTTTGTAGGGTTGTGAGGCAAAGGTGGGCCATTCTAAGCATTTTTTCTAAATGGCCACGGATCCTTATTTTTTATATCATAGTTGGAGTATTCCAATGCAATCATGAAAACATAAAGGGTGTTATATTGCATGAACAAGGATAAGGGTAGGTATTTAAAGGTTTTTATCTATGCAAATGATTAGTTAAGGGTATGGAAAAATAATTACACATGAAGAAAAGGAGTTTGTTTTTCTCCGAATGGAATATTCTCCCTCAAGCCCAAGTGTAGTGCATTTATAGCCAAGAGGATCAATGGTTTGTTTTCAAATATTTATCATGACAAGTATAGTTAGTTACCAAAATGATTTTCTTACAAGGCATGAGCTTCCAAGAATAATCAAGGGCATCTTATAGCTAAAACATATTCCTAAAATATTATGGGTGAAAGAGTTATATAAAAGGAGGGCTTTTCCTCTTTTAAAAGTTTATTGTAGGTTGTTGTTCTTCCAAGGTTTAGGATCTTTCAAAATTTAATATCCTTGCTATGTGTGCATTTTATCTCTCTTGCTAAAGTAGTTCCAACTATACATCCATTATTAAGATTTGAGAATATTATATATGTCTCCCCTATTTAAGAGCAAATTCAACATGCTTATACCCATGTCAACATTTTGAAACATTTGTGTATATAAGATTTACTTGAAAGTTAATGGAAAATATTTTTGATTTATGCTATATTTTTTCAATGAAATGCAATAATATTGTTTACATTCTTTGGTGATTTGGTATTTAGTTTTGTGCTTATCAATGGTGGTGGTTGTTTTTGGCATAGATATAAATACCTTTCTATAGTTTTATTTGTAAATGTTTTGTTGAAAACGTCTTGAGGACAACTTGGGTTTATGGATTTGACAAGATAAAGTGTTTGAATCTATAGTTGCAATGAATGTTTTAGGGTTTCAAAAATCATTTGGATATTTGTATTGTAATAGCACTAATGGATGCAAACTATTCTTGATAATTTATTTAGCTTGTATTTTAGCCTTTCAACATTTATTTAAAATGAATGATGTCATGTCTTTTTAAGGAGATCGTGGTATTTGAAAAACCACACCACCACACCACTCTTATATCATTACTTAACTCATCCTACCCTATTATACCCTATAAATAATACACCATGTTGGATATTTTAAGTGTTATAACTTTAAGATGTATAAATCCCCATTTATATAATGTATTTGTGTTTTGTGATTTAAATCCAAACATTTTAGTCTTCCATTTTACCCTCTATTGTTGAAAATTTATTAAGAAATGTAGGTTACAGTCATATTTGCATCTATCTTTAGTAACTTGTGTCTGACCTAGAGCATTTATTCACTCTACCTAAAAACCCTTCCCTAGTGAAGTGTGAAATCTTGGTTATACCCTGGTCAAATTTATTTTTATGTGTACGAAAAATTCCCATCAATATTATATTGTAGTATTAATCCATGTAATCAAACTACCCCATAATTCCTCTCACCTTGGTTCAGGTAGACCCAAAATTAGCAAGGAGTTAACCATACCCTTTATCAGTGTCTTCTAGTCATTATCTATATTCAATCCATCCTGATGTTAAACCCTTCCCTAGATATAACAACATATCAATGGGTTTATCCTCCACATTTACCAATTTTCTCAAGTGTACACATTTGAGTGCAAGAGGTGTAAAATTGGGAACAAACACTCTCCTAGCACTATTGTTGGGGAAATGAACAATATTTTAAATTTAAATATGTTAATATCTTACAAATGGTTGTAAATTATTCATGGTTTAAGGTGTTTTCTCCCTTTGAACATGAATCTAAGAATTTTAGTATATTTGCTTTCATATCTCATCACTAATTTTAGTATTTATCAAAATGAGTTTGTTAACTACTATATTCTAGAAGTTTTCTTTAGTGGAAATTACAACATTGTATTTGATTTCAAGGAAGATCATTGCCCATTTTTAAATTATTTTAGTTTTGAGTGTTCTTTTTCTTGAAAATTTGAAAGGACTGTGATCACCCTTCAAAAGTGACTCATCAAAGTAGTTTGTCTCACCCTTAAGTGTTCATAAAATAAGAAGAAGACATGTTTAGAGGCCAATTAAAGAACAAATTTTAGATGCAAAAGAGTATTTAGACTATCAATATTCTAGTACACTTGAACTTATATTTATTGAACCTCTTATTATTGAATATTAGCATAGTTATTCTGATCATTCTAAATTTTATAGTCCTATTTACTACCTATCACCTTCTCTACCATTTGAATCTCCTCCTAAGTTTGATCCCCCAAGTCTACCTCACTCACCACCTCATATCCATTTAGCATTTGATCTTGAACCCACCTTTGAACCAATCATGAGCCATAAGGATCAAGATGAGAATTAATGTCCTACATTTAGGACTCTCAAATTCAGACCAATTAATTTTAATGAAATGGAAGGTTATCCTAATGAATTCCTGAATGAAGTAAGGAACTACCTTCCTATGTTTCAAGGGAATAATGTAGTGACTGGTGATTAACATTTTATGGATTTTCAGATCATAACTAAGGATTATGAGATTGAGGATGAGGATGTTTTAATTAATCTATTTTTACACATTATAGAATAATATTCTCATGAGTGGTTCAATTCCCTTCCCCATGGATGTATTGATTCATGGGAAGAAATAAAAAAAAGTTTTCAAAATTTAGTATAGTGATAAGATTGACATAGGTTTCTCTTGTTAGACTTTTAAAACATCAAAAATAACCCTAATGAGTATGTGAATTATTTAAATAAAAGGCTAAACAAGAATTCAATGAGGCTACCTAAAAAATATTAGGCCTAGTGATATAGCTTGCATGATTAAATATTGTGATGCTTTCATATGAAGGTAGAATACTACTTGAGGGACAAGGCTCTTAAAAACCTAAGATTAAAATTTTAAATAGCCATTCAAATTTAAAAAAAATAAAGGTTGTGGTTAAACCCTTGAATAAGCATACCAATGTGAAGTTAGTCAATCTTGAAAAAACTCAATCTACTAAGCAACCAACCTTGAGAAAACTATGAAAACATTGATTTCTACTATCCAAAAAATGTCTTATAAGCTAGATAAAGTTTATAAAGGGATTCCTATTGGGTATGAAAGTTAGGATAGAAATTCGATTACAAATAAATCATAAGAGAGACCACCATTCCATATTAGATATAGTGATATAGGAAATATACTTACCCAAAATGATAGAAATTAGTATAGAGGAGTTGGAAATGAAGTGCTTAATCCATTAAATTCCAAAGTGAATGCTAAAAGTTATGACATTGATATTTATTTGTGTGATAAATAATTCCTTCATCATCCTCCATGTGATATTACTGAATGAATTGATGAAGATGTAAAAGATACCGAGTCTGTGTTTAAAGATGATGAGATTTTGATGATTGATTATCACGTCTCCTAAAGTAAAATGTCTACCTCCATAGAATTATAGGGAGATAACCATAACCTCTATCGGTGTCTCCAATAATTTTATACATTTATTCCATCCTAATTATAAACACTTCCTTAACTAGAATGACATATCTATGGGTTTATCATCCATGTTTGTAATTTTTCTCAAGTATGCAAGGATGAGTGTAAGAGGTGTACAACTGGGAATAAACATAGATAATTTTGGAAACTTTGTGGGAATAATTTTAATTGCATTATAGAACACATAAAATAATTTTATTTTTTATACCAATACAAATGGAGGAGAAAATTGAAGACCATGGGGATGTGTAGGTAGAAAAGAGGAGTTAAAACTATTAACAATGTTTCATAGAGCATGATGTACCAAGCCTAAAACTATTTACATGGATTTGTAGTATAAAAAGAGTGTTATAATCCACCAAAGGAACTTTATCAAACTCACTTTCTCCTATCTTAACCATGAAAATACTAATTAACCTTTTTAGATTGTAAAGAAGAGTTATGGAAAGCTAGAACATTTTTTATCATTTTCAAGTCTATAAAAGCTTATCAAGCATGTAATTGAACTAAGGGTAGATAAAAAGATAGTATTTAAGTTATCACATGTGACAAATATGTTTCATAAGCCATACAACAACTGAAAACTACCATTAATTACTTGATCTTCTTGTTTCCAACATTTCACCTATAGTTTTTAGTCTAATACTACCATCTCTGACAAGAATCTAACATGTAGGATGTTAGATATGGATCTCAAACACTTTTATTCTTATAAAAACTATAAAAGTTTATTTAATGACTAAAAAGTGACTCTTAGATGACATAAGACAAATTATACAACCAGCTAAAGCACATTAGAAATGACCTCATTAAGACCATTAGGCACATTTTACACCCTAAGGGACCCATATATAAAGTTTGATTATATAGAGGGTTGACATAATTTGATTTGTGGTCAAATTAGTCAACACCTCCCATAATATCCATTTTGGAAGAAGAGTTTATTATACGGAGGGTAGATGAAGATTTTTTAGATAAAGAAGAGGACTCCTCAAGTGTTTATGATGAAGATATCACCATAGATTTTTTTGGGATGTTATTGACGAGGAAGTTAATGAAGTTGCATCAATTATAACTAGTGAACATTTAGAGGTTGTTTCATAAGATGAGGTCATGCTTCCAATCATTATGGAGCCTCAATATGATCATGAAATAGTGAGTGAGGTTACAATAAACCTTGATAACATGTATTAGTCATATTTAGACATTTTCAAAGAATTTCAAGATCTGAATAAACCTAAAACCATCAAGGGGAAGGATGAAGATGCTCTTGAGGAGTGTAAGACTATTATAAAATCAATCTTTCTTAAATGTCACTAGTAAGAGGTTCTAGTTCATCTTGCAACATACTTTGAGAGAGTTCACATTCCTACAAATGATCAAGAAGAATATCTAAATGAATATTTTGATCAACTTTTCGTAACTGACAAGTCAATTTATATATCCTAATATGTCATATAAAGCCAAGATCATGATTCTATTAAGCCATTAAAGGCTAAAGTTATATCTATGGTAACACTAGAAGTAATTATCATTGATGGAGAGTAGCATAAGATAAGCATTGAAACTCAATAATAATTTATCCATGTTGTAGATATATTTTATTTAATTGGTTCAATTGGAGACATACCAAGTAGGTTGGTAAGCAAGAAATAATCTGATCCAATCAGGATGACAGTCAAATAATAACTTGTCCACCATATCTATCAGCTACATGGACAATACCTAATAGGATTTTATTTTGACCTTGGTGGTTTTAGAATCTTGAATTTAGATATTACATAGTATTTTAGCTAATTTTATCTCCTCTAGGTTTTATTACACACTAGTTTAATTATTATTCTTTCCTCTAAGTGCATTGGAACTATTGTTTATTTCTTTTCTTTAATTTTATTGTCCATCTGGAGGTGGATCTTAGCTTAGTTAATGAAAAATGTTGGATGACTATATGAATCCATGCCTAATGGATGCATAAGACTACTAGTGTATAGTGTTTAGTAGGCAAGCACCAACTAGGGGTCACAAAGAATGTTGACCATTTCTAGTGACTATGGATGAGGAGTTTTTAGTTTTGAGTTCTAGATGTAGGGTTGTGTGTTTTCTAAATCTCTATTGAATTTTTAAAAATGACTAATTCAAGAAATCTATTCAAATATTTAGTCATTTTTAAACCCTTCAACACTTAGTCATTTTTTATCTTTTGAAAAATGGAAGACATTGTAAAAAATGGAAAATTTTCAATAAATTGGAATGCATAGGCTCATATCTTTGATTATTTATCCAAAGATCAATATCCCCATAGTCTCGAGTTCTTAGGAAGAAGACATGTACCATCCCTTTAGAGAGCATGAAACCAAAAGTCTTTACACTAAATAAATATTTTTGATCTCTCCAACTCCTTCATAGATCATTAAATCCTATAGGATTTAAACAATAAGAATCATTTTGACACTTTGTTGATTTTGGTCTTTTTTTCTTGATGATGATATTGGGAGCATTTGGTAAAATTTGATAGGGACTCAGGTAATGTATTGATGGTCTAATAAGTTTCCAATAACAACAAGGCTTTGGTCCAAGCATTTTGATGCCATGAAAAATTCATTTTCAAGTCTCAAAAATTCTAATCCCTTTCAAATCATCTCAATACCTAGTTGATTCTTCAAAAAATTTCCTAGTGTTATGCATTACTCTTTGGATATCTTGGTCATATTTGAAAATAAAAACACTTAGCTAGTTTTCTTCAAAGTCTGATTAGTGAAGTGATGATGTCAGTAAATCCATAGGAAAGTGAGAAAGTGAGATGATTATACATGTCACAATATTAGAGACTCAATAATAATAAATATTTATTAAAATTTTTGAAACACCTAGGTTAGTGCATTAATGGGATGATGCCACATGGGATAATCCTATTTATCCACCCTACCATAGATTTACATGTATCCCATATATATGTCAAAGCCTTAGGATGATGGGTGAGATATAGACACCACATGGGGATATTCTACTTCTCTAAAGCCTTGGGGTACTTTGTGCAAATAGAGTAGTGTGTCAAGGTAGCAAGTGAGAGATATGTTATTCCATGGTAAAATATAGATTCACCACAAGAATAACAATCAACATGCATTTATATATTCAACCAAAGAACAAATGAGTGAGTGGAATCCATGTTTAAGTGACCCATAATAAAAATGACATGTTGGATATGAAACCATCAAGGCATGATCCTAAATTTTATGCCTACTTGGACCTTAAAATAATTAAAAGAGATTGAAAGGAGGACATGTGAAATTGATAGCATCATCAGTGCACTAGACTAAGTTTGATGACCCATCTAACTATCAAGATCGTCAATACACTAAAAATGTATTATGTAACAAATTGATTCATAGAATCAGAGTGGCCCAATACTCATAATCATGGCATAAATCAACTCCAACTAGTAAAGTGGGGGAAAAGGTGATGAAACTAGGACTAAAGTCATCATTAAAGTGAGAGAAAATAAAAGAGAATTTGTAGGAATAGGAGATATGTAAAGTAGTTACATATGTAATTATGCTATCATGGATTTAAAATTTTGAGAATATTCTCCCTCTTTCAAAAGCCACCTTTCCTAGTCATGATTCAAATTGTAACTTTCCCATTAGTGGGGCAGACCAGTTAAGAGCCCAAGATCTCCATTTTTTCCTTTGTTTGAAGACAATTTTTAATGGAAAAGGGGACTACTTTTTATCATAAGTATTCTATAGAGATTGGTCTATCTATGATCCCTCTTTGGGTATGATAAGACTTTACCCATTTTGTAATGTTGGATTATCAAGTCTGTCAAATTATTAAATATTGAAGTTACATTCCTTATGATGATATAATTGTGTGAATATCATGCTTAGTCGATCTAAAATGATGAGAAAAGTTGTTTTTCCTTTTTTATGTCCTCTACTTTAACCTTGTTATTAGTAGGTTGAATTTGTGTAGGTTGTATGATGTGTTGATATTATCTAGGCTAGTGAACTTTTGTAGAAACAAGTCGATAATGTTTGGCCTAAGACCTTTCAATTCTCTCTCAATGTCTTATGCCTAGAATGACAAAACTCATATGAAATATTAATGTGTGAATAATGTATTTTGAAGAGAGTGTAAAGGAGTTTCATTCAATATGGATTCATATAGTATTGTTAGGAATCTAGTATAGGGATCATACATCATTGGTGCATCACATTTATTATTTTTAGTTTTAGCTTATGTTTTCATTTTCATATTTCCTTCCAATTATAGTAGTTTAGAGTTATATTTAGGGAATTCACTAAGGGAAGTTGGTCCACTTTGGAGTTTCAATCTAGCCATACATACCCATAACCTTGGAGTGTTCCCATTGTGCCAACAAAGTACAAAGGTCCAAAATACATCTAGAGCATGAAACTCAAAGGAGACAATAGGTATTTAATATGAGTATATTTCACCTATCCCATAGGAATTCATTCCATAGATACTACTTAGTGTTCTAAACATAGTTCTCATCAATACACCATAGAGTATTCAGTCCAACGCTATTTTTGAGGTCTACTCTTTAAGTGTTACCATGTACACATACTCTCCAATAGAGACCATTATTAGAGACCTTTACATCAGAGATATGTTATAGTTTTTAGAGGGATTCCTTCTATCCCTTTCATTCTAATACTAGTTTTATTTAGTTCATAGGGTTCTCGACATAGGGCATCCATGATAGCTATAACATCTTCCATTAGATGAGTCCCTAAGACCCTTATAGTTCCTAAAACACCCTAGTCAACACCATAGATTCATAGCTCCACTCCATAGGTAGTGTTAGATATATATCACTAATTATAGTAGGCTATGGGAACTTAGTTACCTTTTCACATAACACACATGATTATTGTTTCTTTATTTGACACATGCCACATTGATAGTCAGTCTCCCATGAGACTCATCAGTTGGTATGTTCCTCACTTGTTGTACATAGTTTCCTTATTTCTTGATCCTTGTATATAGGTTAACTTTCATGTTACTTTTACATAAATTATATCAAAAAAATACAAAAACAATACAATATTCAAAAACAAAAAAAATATTAAAATATTTAATCAAAAAATACAAATTATAGATTGTATGCATTACCATATTTACACTTCTTAAATTTTGTATACACTACATATGATAACTATTTTTAGTATAGTCAAATTTTATCATGCATACATGTTTAAATTGTTCTCATTGAGTGTTTACATCTACTTACAAGACCCAAGTCCACTACATAGATCCATATTTGCTACTATCTACCCATTAGGGACATATACATAGATACACATGTTCTTCATTTCATATATTTGACCATTTAGAGGAATCCTATACATAATTTTGATTTCTAGGTTACGTATTTATAAAATCTACATCACATATTTAATATTATTATATCTTTATATCAATCATCATAAACTACTAGGATTCATTACCAACTACTACTACTTTATATTGATTATATATACATCTTTGCTCTTATATAAACTTGTACCACATGTTTATGAGTACTTTGTTTCATATATTTCCTATTTTATAATTGATTTCAACTCTATCCTTCTTATATTTTATTTCATTTGAATATAACATTGTTTTTCACCTCTATGCCAACTTCTTATCTTTGTGTGTGTGTGTGTGTGTGTGTGTGTGTGTGTGTGTTTTAGACATGAATCAATGTCCTTTTGTGTGCTTTTTTGATTATCTATACAAACATTTGAACATGTCCTTACATGTGGCTCTAAGCCAACCTATCTAATGTTTTCATATGTGGACATTTGAACATGTACTTGTATGTATTACTTTATTTGATTTAGTGACATGTGGCCATGCCCCTTGTACTGTGGCCCCTTGGTCTACTTTGCATGCTTCATGTGTGTGGTATGTATGTTTTATTAAATGCATCATGGCCATGACACTTGTCTATTACTTGTTACACACTCTAATTTTAGATGTCATAAAGGACCTCGTGCATCTCCCATTCTTAATTGGGTGCCATGACGGACATCATGCCTCATCCCCATAGGTAGATACTCAATTATTACTCAAATTTACTATTCATATGAATTTTTATGTCTATCTTGATAGCCTTATGAATGATATAACTAGCATACATAAAACACTAAAAAATTATGCACAAATTATCTTATATTATGATGTCATGTACGCACATTGTATCAATTTATTACAAATATAATATATGATCTAGATAACACATATTTTGAAGATCTTTTAATTTTGAGGATATTTCTTATACACGTTTAACAACTCCCCTCAAAAGAGTGGGAATTCATAGAGGTTCATCACAAATGTCAATCTAGCTAAAGTCACTTAGATTATGGTTTTTAGAAAATTGTTATAAAATATATAAATCAATTTAATGAAAATATAGTGGGAAACAATCACGCAAAGACTAGTATCAGTTGCATAGAAATCAATATAGTTGGATAGTAGCACCCAAATTAGGATAATAGCAGCAATAACACTATTATCAAATATATGGGGATACTATCTAGTAACCTCCTTTTTAGGAAATTATAGACTGGCCAAAAAAATATAGTAGGTATAATCAAGGTTTACAAAAATTTAGTTATAGATTGCTTGTTTTAGCTTAGTTTTACATAGATTCATACTAGTTGACTTATTTTGGGGCATCATGCATGGAATGATAATTCTAATTTTAGTTTAAGATACTTAGATACAAATTTTTACAACTCAATCCATAATATGTATACTCATATATCATATTTTGGGGCATGTGCACAACACATTGTTTCTATATGCTCACATATGCACCAATTCATTAGATGGAATGAAAAACTCCATGTCACTATTTAAATTGTACACACCAAACACCATGTTATAATTTTCACACCATTTGATGCCTTACTCCATCTATAGTGTTTGGAATCTCTAAGTGGCCTAGAGATACCTAATATTCCCATATGACTCAAATCTATTTTAAATTCTAGAGTTCCCAAGTGGCCACAAAGATAATATATACAATTTTAATTATAATTACACATATTCATTTACATTATACAATATAGATACATATGTATCTACTACACATGGGTATGTAATAATGGATTTATAGTCTAATTGATTTCCTAAGCCACCTACATGAGAGGATTAGACACACCATCAGTCCAATTCAAGCTATTCACAAGTCACGATCCATGAAGAAGTTGTAGGTAATGATGGATTCAAACTATATTGAGATTTTGATCCACCCACACATGGGGATTGAGTAAGACATCAACTTAGTCCAAGTTATTCATTAGTTAATCACTATCTACACACACACACACACACACACACACACACACACACACACACACACACACACACACACACACACACACACACACACACACACACACACACACACACACACACACATTATCACTAGGTTTATGCATTGGTTTAAGTAGCATGTGATGTGTATTCATTCCTTTCCTCTCTCTTATATCATTAATCATTTTTGTCTTTTATTTTGATATCTCCTAAGTAAGGATTGATATATGTATGTTTCATGTAAATGACATGCAATAGATCATGGTTCACATACTCAAATCCAAATTCATAGGATTTAACTCTTGGGTAAGTCTAGGTACACTTATTTTTCCTTTATCCTAGTCATTTGACTTTGATACATTTATAGAATAAAGAGGGGAAATGTAATTATTAACAAAATTTGACTTTTAAGTCAGATTAGGGCACCCCTAGTAGAAAAAATTTCTTTTTAGGCCTATAAGAGGGTATAATTCATTTTCATGAGGTGTTTTATAGGTCATTTCATGTCATTTAATTTTATACTAGCTTTGGTCAATTAGTTTCTAGGTTCATTTATCATTTTGGGTCACTTTAAGGATAAAAATGATGTATTTTATGCTTTGTACAGGTTTTTTGGGAAATTTTCAAGTTTAAATGTGTGATGTCATTTCCCATGTGTCATTAAAAGTCTTAGATAACTATTTGTAATTGAAAAAATGGTAGGTTGTTTATAATAAAGTTAGTTTTCTTGGAAAAGAAAGAGAATGTGGCACTTGTATGGCCTCCTTGGGTAGTGTTCAACTTGGAAAAGGTGTAAATATCACTCTTTAGATCCCCCAAACTCATTTACACGTTTTATTTGATATATAAGTGACATTTTTTTCCCAAAACCATTTTGATACAATTTTACCCATCTTGGCTTACAAAGACCACTTTCAAATATTTTCTTAGTACATCCAGCAAGAAGGGTTTCAAGTTAACTAATTATTGGAGGTTTTTTTAAACTCATATACTTTAAAATACATATAATAATTTTGATAAATTCTCAACTGTGCTTCATGAACCGTCCATTTGAAGTAGACTATGCAAAACTGCCTACTCATTCATGCACCCTATAAATTTTGCCTTGGTTTGAGTAATTTCATATGATTCAGTTCCTCATATTTATTCCATAGGATTTTTAACTCATATAAAACTTAAAATGATTGGGTTTAAGTTTTAAGTTGTTTTAACAAGCTAATACCCTCAAGTTTGTAGACTAATACATTTTTTGTTGATGGGTAGTTTTATTTTATTTTCTAAGTTTTCATGCTTTGTGAATAGGTATAGAGGGTTATGCTAGTGTTTTTTACACATTTCCAAGGTTATATTGATAATATATTCACCTTCCAACCTCATTACTCAAATTCAAAATCTCGTTGGAGTTGTAATCATAATCATATATGTAACTAGTTTGCCTTTTGACTGTAGTGCATAATCAACCAAGTGATTGTAGGTGATTTTCACATTGGAATTGATGATTTATAGATTATTTCAAAGTATACATAAATAAAAATATGTTTTTTAATTATTTGATATGATTCAAGGATGTTCTTGGGACTATTTTTCCACACATATAGCTCTAATTTTTCCCTCTACCTATGTATGACTTCGTCAACACCTTCAGGTAGCTTGACTAAGAGCTAGACACCATTTTAAAATATTGTAAAAAGTGATTTAACTAGTATATAAAACCTTTAAATAATTATGGAGCATGATAAACTTTTGTAATATGTCAAAACTGGAAAGATAAGGTTGAAAACTAGCTTGAAGAGATAAAGACTGATATAAGGGCTCAGTCCCTATTTTGAGCAAACAGAGGCCCAGGAGTGTTTTAAAGAGGGTGTATAACATAGTTAGCAGGAGTTCATGACATAAAAATTGGTCAATTTTACATCCCTACTATAGGTCAATACCTATAGAAAACTTTAAGGGTAGAGGTTGAAGGGAAGGTGGTATTCAAAACACCTAAAAGTGCCCCCAAAACACTAAATTTTCCTATTTTTGTCTACAAGATTATGAATCCAAATGAGACCCTTCTTCACCCAAGGTTACAAATTGACCTTGAAACTATGTATATATTTTCCAAATGACTCAATTTATCTTACATGGAATAAATATCACCAATAAAATAATGGTACCTTGTTTTGGACACCTCCCTCACATATCTAGTCCGTACCCTATCAAAATGCTCACCCACAATAGGCAAGAAGGTAGGGAGATAATGAGTTGGATTTCTTGATATTTTACAAATAATAAAAGTTATAAAATGTTTTAAACAAAATACATAGGAATATATAGAGATATAAATGCTTTTGTGAGTTTTAAATCTAATCTTAGAGCCTAATGCACCTAAAACAAGGCCTTAAAAGAAGAATGTCTCAGTCATAATAGGGAGAACCCTGTTTGTAGGTTCAAAAGTGAATGAAAAGTAAATAAGAGGTTAAAATGTGAGATTAAACAAGTTATTTTGTTTTCAAGTATTAGAAAAGGACACCTAAGTACCATGACCTAACACAAGGTTATATGATGTTAAACAACCTATAAGCAAACCTAAAGATAAGGGTATTATGAAGAAATGTCTTAGTCCAGTGAAAAGGGAATTGTTTTAGTTTCTAATGAAGCATATTTTTAAGTTAAAGTTAAATAAATATGGTATAAATTCAAATAGGTATATAACTAATTATATTATTTAATAGACACTATGAAAATGAGTAAGATCCATCTATGCACCTATATGCAAGATTGTGTGAAAGTAACCAATCCAAATAGTAATCGTAGGGTTCATGAAAGATAGTGCCTTGGATGGTCATAACAAGTAATATTTTTTGGAAAAGACACATTTAAATCCTAGGATTATTTCAAGAGATCCTCTTATACTATAAATAAGCTCAAATTGGGACAAACCAACCTTGCAATAAGGGTCAACAAAAAGTGTCATAGTCCAAGGAAAAAAGCATTATTTTGAGTTCAAATGAGATATGTAGATAAGGAAAATTTACCTAAATAAATTCCTTATGTCTTTATGGAAAAAATATAAGAGATTAAACACTAACATTTAATCCTAATCATACACCAACATCTACAGGTAGGTGTAAAGGCAGAGGATCATAGTCGGAGAAGTAAGTGACCTAGTCATGGAACCAAAATATATGAGATGAGAATATAAAATTTTAAGCTTATTAAAAAGATAAAAACTCATAAAATATGTTATAAATTACCTCATGACATTATCATAATGGTAAACAAGCAAGGAGAAATATTTATATTGTAAATATAGTCTATGGTCTAAAACCCTACACAATCTACATATGGAGGAACCAATTTAAAACATCAAGGGGTTGAAGGGTACAATCATGTAATAAATATCTAATTTTTTATAAAAATAATACTTGAAAATTTTATATCCATCTCCAATAGATAGTTTTGTTGATGAAATAGGGGAAATGCCATCTATTTTCTCTCAGATAGGGGGCACTTTCCTCTTGCATGAACCCTATAGGTTTAAAAGAAGTGATGAAAAGGTGAACCAAAAGTCAAGGATATCCACAAGGATGATTTTTTAAGTTTAAATACATCCATATAATCATGGGAAACCTAAAAATGGAATGTTAAACCAAACAAATTACTCTATGCTCCTAAGGTTGCAGTCAAACTTAGTATGCATTGTTATTCCAAGAGACCAAATAATAGGTTACTTTCAATTGTGGACCTAAATGAAATTTTTTATGGAAAAAATCATGTCAATAGGACCAATAAATAGGTTTTTAATCTTTCATATTGTATATAAAACCAATGAGAAACCATTTTTGGTCTAAAACCAACTCAAACTTATGCAAGATGGTGAAAACAAGCTCGATGAGGCAACTTTTGGAGCTCACATATTATTGAAGGATATACATGGGAGAAAAATTAGTTATGATTAGTTAGATAGGGTCCATATAAAAAAAATTGGAATTTTTTTAAAGCTTGAATGTGCCATATTTATGAACAATGGTTAATAGCAAAAAACTATCTAAACCCCTTACTAAACCCTTTCCAGGACTAGTTTGTGAAAATGGATTAGTATATCTATCTAAATGAAATATTTGTATTATGAAACCTATTATAAACTGGAGAGGACTCCCTTGGGATAATTCACACCTAGATAAATTGTACTAAATTTTACAAATTGATGAAAAATAGGGGTTTATCACTATTTTATGTGTTTTATAGGTTGTAGGAAGTTTAGAGAGTTAAAATACACATGTATGTAAATATTGAGACTTAATTAACTTCACATATTATTTTCATGCCTTGAAAATGTTTCAAAGTGTCTCAAACAGGTCCTACGACTCAACCAATCAAAACTAGCCTAATCGACAAGCTAGTGAAAGGAGTGAAAAGTTTCAATTGAACTAATTTCAAATATTGTATAGTGATTCCAAGGCCATGGAGGCTATTTAAAATTTTAATTCACTCCCTCCCATGTATTTACATGATCAATTGAATCCAATTTGGAAGACAAGTGTGCAAGCTGTATGGAAAGGTATTTTTTAGAATAGTAGATGACGATGGCCCCTTTCCAGTTGTGATTCTAGAAGACCAAACATGAAAAAAATTCATGGAGATGCATGTATGATGTCCATATATTTAATTAAAATCATTTTAACTAGTCCTCATCAGTTATGGGATTTCCATATAGAAATAATCATGAAGGAAGTTTTTATGTGCAAAAGGAAGAGTTTTTTTTTCACTTTTCATCAAATTTGTTACTTGGATTGACACTTGTTTATCTTAAAAATATATGGTTCAACCCATATCCTCTTACCATTCATGGATAACTAATATTATCAGCTTTAAAATTATCCTTTTGACCCTTAGACTTCTCTCTCTCTCTCTCTCTCTCTCTCTCTCTCTCTCTCTCTCTCTCTCTCTCTCTCTCTCTCTCTCTCTCTCTCTCTCTCTCTCTCTCTCTCTCTCTCTCTCTCTCTCTCTCTCTCTCTCTCTCTCTCTATAAGAGTTAGCCATATCGGCCATTATATTCTATACTCCACCTGATTATGGTAAATCCCTACTCATTTGTATACCTTTTTACTATTAAAATGACTAAGTGTTAATTATTTTATTAATTTTCATAGTGTGTTTCATTTTAATTATTTATTTTGCTTAAGTGACACTCTTATTTCTTTAGCATGTTAGCTCATTCTTGTAACCTATTTGCAGTTGGAAAACTTCTTCTTGCAGGACATGTGAAGTGTTTCAGGATATGTCAAGGATTAACTAAGTTTGTCTCTTCATCATGTGTCATTAAAGTAATCTTTCCTATTCCTTTTTATCTTATACATTCATCTTGACCTCACAATGTAACATTGATGTGAGAATTTGTAGATTGGAAGAGTGTATGTTTTGTTTTTTGCTTGATCTCAAGTTTAATATGAATATGGTTGGATGTCATCAATCAATTTGGTGTATCACCTTCATTAATTTATCTTTAATTTTAGTTTATTTCTCCCTTTTCATCCCCTAATTTTAGTCCTAGTTTCAATCCCAAGTGGCACATCAAGGTAGCTAGCCCTATGTAGAGACTCACCTCATTCCTTATGCTACCCACAAGCCTAGAGGTGATTCCATTGTGCCATTTGGATGAGGAGAGCCTTTTAATCTCCTTAGAGTGTGAATATCCAAGTTAAAATAATTTTTTTCATGCCCAATGGGATTATTTATCCAAGAAGTTGTATAATTATTTCTATGTTCTTCAACCAATCAACCTTTTCTAGGCATCTCAATCAACACCAATGGTGACTCCAAATTAAATCAATTGGTTAGGTAACCCTAATGCATCAATAAATAAAAATTTGGTATGTATAATCCTATCTTTGCCTAATATGTATCTTATGTTCCTTCACATAGCTTTGATCAATCTCATGTTATTCATGGAATCACCTCAAGTATTGTTCTTAATTATCCTTCTCCTAGTAAACCTAAGAGTGTTAAGAAGATAATGTTGGAGTATTAAAAGTAAATGATGGAGATAGATATGATTAATGAGTACAATAGATACTAGAAAGAGATAATTTATAAATATGAGTGCTTGTTTAGTCAAGCTCAATTGATGCAATCCATGGAAGAGAGACTAATAAGATGGAGGAGTCAACCCACCAAATGTAATCAACCTTGCATGTCTTCTTCCATCTCAAGATGACATTTTCCCATGCAAAATTAACCCTCTCCTTTTACACCAAATACTTTCTATCAAATGGAACTTACTCACCAAAATATAATTAACTAACCTTTTAGTGCACTCAAATCATCATTTTTTACACCTAATCAAGGTTCTCTCATTCCAAATTCTTTTTCCAAACAATGCTTTCTCATCAAAGAATAATGAATAATCTTGATATCCAATCTAATGCATCCTCCTATGCCAAAACAAAATCTTCCTACTATTAATCTCTTGCATTTATAAATATAAAACCAAAGGAGATTAAAGAATCCTTCTATGGAAACCAACTATTTAAATTTCCTAAATTGTGAGCCCTCCTTTGAGTAAAGTAAACCTAGCCCTCATAGAAACCAACAAATCCATCTTAAATAAACTCCTCCTATGAATGTCCAAACTCTTCCTAGTCTCCCTCAACTTTCTTAAGCTCTTAAATCTAATATCAAGATCCCATGTTAGAGAAATGTATATCATGAACAAGCTCAAGACCTTGAGAAGTTGAATGAAGTTGTTGCCTGTCATCAAGAAGAGACACATGATATCAAGATCCAAAGTTGGAATAGTTCTCATAATGAACCAACCGAAAATATTGAAGAATAAAGGAAGGAAGAAGTGATGCCTATTGTTTTCACATGTTAAAAGGATGTATTACAATTGCAAGCACAACCTAAAGAGGAAATTAAGGAATAGGCTGATGAGACTCATATGAATGAAAATGAAGATTTGGTAAGTCATTCTCCTATCCCTCAATCTGAGGTGGTTTCAAGTGATGAAAGTTTTCAAAACTTTGACATGATAATTACAAGGTGGAAAGAGGATAATAAATATATTAAAACATGCTTCAACTCAGTGAAATAATTTTATTTCCCTCCCACCCTCTCCTTTGATAAAGTATAATATGTCTTATGTGAGGTAGAAGATAAATTTCAGAACTCAAGGGTAAATAATATAATCTAAATGGAGAAGTAGCATGTATGAAGCCATGTAGACATGATGAGCTTTTACTATCTCTACTTGATGAACTTCCATTTTGTTTTGATGAAGATAGTGAATAATCTATGAAAGGTGATGATGAGGAGCTCCAAAAAGATTCTCATGAACAATATGATGTCTTGGTCTTCGATCAAGAAGAAGAACAATCAGATTGGTATGGTTTTGATATTTAGGAAGGAGACCACGAATAGATTGAACAAACAAGTGATTCATTTTGGGATGAACTAGAAGATTATTATACTAATTATAACATAAAACTAGCATCCCTTCCTCAAGAGAGAAATGAACAATATAGAGATCAGTTTGTCAAACTTCTTGAAAAAATAGAGAAATATGAGTTGGTTCAAGACCCATACCAAGAAGAACATGAGCCAAATGGGGCTTATAAAGATAAAATTTCAGCCATTGATGCATTAATGAGATATGATAGCATGAAGGACAAGCATAATATATGTCTCAATGAACAAGAGGAATACATATATGTTGGAGATATGTTTGAATCTGATCTAGTTGGATACATGCCAATTAAGGTAGCAACAAAGAAGGGTGAATCACAAAGTGTTTAGTTCAATAAACTACTTGTTTGACACCATGATGTTTATTGTCATGGAAGAGACCTAAGAGACTTCAAATTTAATATATGAAGGAGGTATGCTTATTATTAGGTTTTACATAGTAGTTGTTTTATGTTTATCCTAAGTGCTTAGAGCACATGTGTGTGTTTTATTTCATTGTTGTTTGTGTCCTTTTCTTTGTGTGGAGGAGGTAGTCATTTATGTCTTATTGATAAAAGGTTTGAGTCAATGGTCAAATTTCCTTATTTGTCTCAATATTTATATGACTCCATAAGCCCAATGGAATGATAAGGCTACTGGTCTAGTTAGTATAGCAGGCATACTACCCCTATGAGTCACCAATGTGTTGACTGAATTTGACTTTTAAGTCAAATTGGGGCACCCCTAGTATAAAAATTGATTTTTAGGCCTTTAAGGAGGCATAGTGTATTTTCATGAGGTGTTTTATAGGTCATTTAAAGTCAATTAATGTTATACTAGCTATGGTCAATTAGTTTCTAGGTCTATTTATCATTTTGGATCACTTTAAGGGTCAAAAATGGTGTATTTAATGCTTTGTATGGGTTTATTAGGAAATGTGAAAGTGTAAATGGGTGATGTAGTGTTGCATGTGCCATTATAAGTATTAGATAACTATTTATAATTGAAATATGGTAGTTTATTCATAATAAAGTTAATTGTATTGGAAAAGAAAGAGAAAATGACACTTCTACAACCTCCTTCAGAAGTGTACCACTTGGAAAAGGTGTAAATATAACTCTTCAGCTCTAAAAAACTCATTTAAAAGTTTTATTTTATTTATAAGTGCCATTTTTTGCCCAAAATTATTCTTTTATAATTTTTCCCTTCTTCACATATAAAAACAACTTTTAGGTTTTTGCTTGGTATTTATAGTAGCAATGGTTTCAAGTCAAAAAAATTTGCGAGCTTGTTTTACACTCAGATAAATTAAAATAAATATAATAATTTTGATAAATGGTAATTTTAGCTTCATTAACCATCCATTTGAAGTGTACTATGTAAAATTGCCTACTCATCTATGTACCCTTCATGTTTTGCCTTTGTTTTATAAATTCTATATAATTCATATGATAATATTGATTATAGAGGATGTTTTCATCCTTAAATAACACTTATAATATTTGGTTTTAAGTTTTACATTGTTTTGACAAGATAATACCCTCATGTTTTTAGACTAGTACATTCTATGTTGATGGGTAGTTTTAATTTATTTTATGAGTTTCCATGATTTATGAATACGCATGAAGGGTTATGTTAGTGAATTTTAAACATTTAAAAGGTGATATTTATCCTTTATTCACATTCAAACCTAATTTTTAAAAGTCACATTCTCCTTGGATTTACAATCATAATCATACATGTAACTAGTTTGCCTTATGACTATAGTGCACAATGAAATAGGTGCATACAGGTGATTTTCACATTGAAATTTATGATTTATAGACTATTTTAAAGTCTCCATTAATATAAATATGTGTTTTAAGGATTTAATATGAGTCTAGGTTTTTCTTTGGATTATTTATCCTCAAATATAGTTCCAATTCTACCTTTTGTCTGTGTATGACTTCATCAACACCTTCAAGTAGCTTGTTTGAGAGCTAGACACTCTTTTCAAGTATTAGAACAAGTGATTTAACTAGTGTCTAAAAAACTTGCATAAGGAGGGAACATGATAAACTTATGGAAGATGTCAAAACTAGAAAGAGAAGGTTAGAAACTAGATTGAAGAGACAAAGATTCATATAAGGACACAATCCCTATTTTGAGAAAATAAAGGCCAATGAGATTTTTCAAGAGGGAATATAACATAGTTAGTATGATTTCAAGACATATAAATGGGTGAATGTGATATCAATACAATAGGTAAATATCTCTAAAAAAAAAGGAAGGGTAGATATTGAAGTGAAGGTAGTATTTAAAAGGCCTAAAAATGTCCCAAAAACACTAATTTTTTCCAATGTTGTCTACAGGATTGTGAATCCAAAAGAGACCCTTTGTCAAGCAAGGTTACTACTTGACCTTGAAACTATGTTTATATGTTAAAAATGACTAAATTTATGTTCCATGACATAAATATCACCAACAAAATAATGGTACCTTATTTTGGACCCTTCCCTCACATATCAAGTCTATATAATGTCAAAATGCTCACCTATAGTAGGTAGGCAAGTAGGTATCTAATGATTTGGATTTCTTGAGATTTACCAAATCATCAAAGTGAATGAATGGTTTTAAAAAAAAATTTAGGACTTTATATAGATATAAATTGGTTTTGTAGTTTTGAATCTAAGCCTAAAGCCTAATGCACCTATAGAAAGGCTTCAAAAGAAGAATGCCCCAGTCATAATAGGGGAAACCCTATTTTTAGGTTGAAAAGTGCATGAGAAGTCAATAGGAGGTTATAATTAGAGAGTAAAGAATTTTTTTTTCAAGGATAAGATAAGGAAACCTAAGTACCATGACCTAGCACAAGATTTTATGATGGTAAATAACCTACAGGTAGAACTAAAGGTAGGGGTATTATGAATAAATGTCTCAATCAAGGAAAAAGTGCACTATTTTAGTTTTCAATGAAGAACATTTTAAATTTTAGGTGAAATAAATATTTTATAAATTCAAATAGGTATGTAAAAAATTTTAGGAATTAATATAAACTATTAAAATGAGCAAGATCCCTGTATGGACCTACAAGTAGGGTTGTGTGAAAGAACTGAATCTAAAAAATAATCTTAAGGTTCATGAAAGACAGTGCCTTAGAGGATCATAAGGATGAATATTATATATATATAATACATATTTTAAACTCAATATATCCTCTTACACTATAAATAATCTCAAATTAGGACAAACCAACCTTGTAGTAGGGGTCAACAAAAAGTGTCTCAGTCTAAGGACAAAGCACTATTTTGAGTTCAAATAAGACATGTAGATGAGTAAAATGAACATAAATAAATTAAATATGTATTTAGGGTAATAATTTAATGTATTAATCACTAAAATTTAGTCCTAATTGTACACCAACATCTATAGGTAGGCCTAATGGTAGAGGATCATAGTCATAGAAAGAAGTAACCCAGTCATGGAACAAAAAGATATGAGATGAGAATATGTAATTTGAAGTTAATTCCAAAGATAAAAAATAATATAATATTGTATCAATCACTTCATTACATTATCATAATGTAAAACAAGCAAGGAGGAACCTTTACATTGTAAATATAGTCTATGGTCTAAAACCCTACATAGTCTACATATGGAGGAACTGATTTGAAACTTGAAGGGTCAAATAATGAAATAAAGAGCTCATTTTTTGAAAATTAAATAATTTTAACTTGTATATCCCTCTAAAATATATAATTTTGGTGATAAAATAGGGGAAGTTCCCCTATTTTGTTTTAAATAGGGGGCACTTTCCCCTTGCATGAACCCTGTAGGTTTAAGAGAAAGTGATGAAAAGGTGAACAAAAAGTCAAGTAGAGCCTCAAAGATGATTTTTGAAGTTTAAATACATACATAAAATAATATTAATAATATCAATGGAATGTGAAAGAAAATAGATTACTCTATGCACCTAAGTTTGCAGTCAGACCTATTGTGCATGGTTATTCCTAGAGACCAAATAATAGGTCACTCTTAATTGTGGGCCTAATTGAAATTTTTTATGGAAAAAATCATGTAAATAGGACAATTATATAGGTGTTTCATATTTAATATTATATATAAAACCAAAGAGAAAGAATTTTTGGTCCAAAACCATCTTAGACTTGTGCAAAATGGTTAAAACAAGCTCAATGGGGCAAATTGTGGAGCTCACATCTTATTGAAGGATATGCATGGGATAAAAATTATTTAGGATGAGTTATATAGGTTACATATAATCCAATTTTTTTCATTTTTTTAATCTTTAATGTGCCATATTTATGTATAATGGTTAATAGCATAAAACTATCTAAAACCCTTGTTAAACCCTTGCCAAGAATAGTTTGTGAAAATGGAGTTGGATAGATATATGTATGGAATATTTGGATAAATAAACCTATTTAACCTTGTTTGGGACTCCCTTATTCTACTTCACACCTAGATGATTTGTATGGAATTGTATGGATAGAGGCAAAAATAGGGGTTTTCTCACTATTTTTTGTGTTTTATAGGTTGTAGGAAGTTTCAATATATGAAATACACATTAGATGGAAATATTTAGAATTAATATAAATTACCATGTGATTTTAATTCCTTGAAAATGTTCCTAAGTGTCTCAAATACGTCCTAAACTCAACCGGTCAAAACTGGCCTAATGGACAAGCTAGTGAGATGGGTGAAAAGCTTCACTTGAACTGATTTTAAAGTTTATCTAATGATTCCAAGGACAAGTATGGTTTTTAAACTTATTATTAAATCCCTAAAATTTATTTTCATGATAAAATAAATCCAATTTGGAATCCTAGTGTGAAAGGTGCATGGAAAGGAAATTTTTAGGATAATAGATGATGATGGCCCCTTTCCAATTGATTCTAAAAGACCATACATGCAACCAATGCATGGAGATGCATGTATGATGTCCATATATTAAATTAAAATAATTATAACTGGTATTAATAAATTATGGTATGTCTAAATATAATCAATCATGAAGGTACTTTTTATGTGCAAAAGGAGGAGTTTTTTGCCACTTTTCATCAAGTTTGGGATTTGGATTGACACTTATTTCTCTTGAACTTGCATGGTTTAACCCATATCCTTTTCCCATGAATGAATAAATTATATTATTATATTTAAAATTTTCCTTTTGAACCTTAGACTTCTCTCCTTCTCTTAGTCTCTCTCTCAAACTCTATAAGAAATATCGGCCATTGTATTTTATGTTCCACTTGATTATGGTGAATCCCTTTTGATTTGTATACATTTTGATCAATAAAATGAATAAGTACTACCTTTTTTTATTATTTTTTCATAGTTTTTTTCATTTTAATGATTTATTTTTCTTAAGTTACATTCTTGTTTCCGTAGCATGTTAGCTCACTCTTACAACCTATTTGTTGTTAAAAAACTTCTTCTTGAAGGACATGTGAAGTATTTTAGGATATGTCAAGGATTAAGTAAGTTTTATCTCAATAATGTGACATTAAATGCATATTTTATAGTCCTCCTTATCCTAGATGTTCATCTTGACCTCATGATGTAACATTGATGTGAGAAGTTATAGATTAGAAGAGTGTATGTTTGGTTTGTTGCTTGATCTCAAGTGTAATATGTATATGGTTGGATGTCATCAGTCAATTTAGTGTATCACATCCATTATTTTATATTTTATATCAATTTATTTCTCCCTTTTCACCCCAAAATTTAGTCTTAGTTTCAATTATAAGTGGTACATCAAGGGAGCTATCCCTATTTAGAGACTCACCTCATTCCTTAGGCTATTGAAAAGCCTAGAGGTGATTCCATTGTGCCACCTGGATGAGAAGAGAATTTTCATCTCCTAAAATAATGAATATCAAAGTGAAAATATTTTTTGGCATGAATGGTGGGATTATTTATTCAAGGATTTGGAGAAATCTTAGTGTGTTCTTCAACCAATCAACCATTTACAGACATCTCAATCAACACCAATGGTGACTCCACATTGAATTATCTAGTTAAGTATCCCTAGTGCATCAAAAAATCATATTTTGGTATGTATAATCCTATTTTTGATCAATATGGATTTGATGTTCCTTCACATATCTTTGATAAAACTCATGTTGTTCATGGAATCACCTCAAGTAGCTCTCTTAATTATCCTTCTCCTAATCAACCTAAGAGTATCAGGGAGATAGTGTTGAAGTATGAGAAGAAAATTATGGAGATATATAGGTTGACGGGGTACAATATATAATATTAATAGATAATGTATAAAGAGGAGTGCTTGTTTAGGAAAGATCCATCCATATAATCCATGGAAAAAAGACTAGTAAGATGGAGGAGTCAACCCAACCAATGCAATTAGCCTTGTGTGCCTTCTTCCATCCCAAGCTAGCCTTCTCATATGAAAACATAACCCTTTCCTTATACCCCAAATTATTTTTATCAAATTTCACTTGCTCACCAAAATAAAATGAAGCAACCTTATAGTGCACTCAAATCATCAGTTTCTACACCTAATCAAGGTTCTCTCACTCCAAATCTTTTTTTCCAAATAATGCTTTCTCATAATATAATAATTAATAAGCCATATATACCATCTAATGCATCCTCTCCTATGCCAAATCAAACTCTTCCTACTATTAATCTCTTGCATTTGACAATACAACACCAAAAGAGAATAGAGTAAACTTCTATGGAAACTAACTACTCCAATTTCCTAAATTATGAGCCCTCCTTTGAGGAAATTCAACCTATCCCTCATGGAAAACAACACATCCATGTTCATGAAAATCCTATACATGTGAAAACTCTTCCTAATCTCCCTAAACCTAATCAAGCTCTTCAATCTGATATCAATATCCCAAGTTAGAGAAATGTACATCGTGAACCAGATCAAGACCTTGAGAATGTGAATGAAGTTTCTACCTATCATCAAGAGGAGACACATGATATCAATATCCAAAGTTGTAGGATTTGTCATCATGAATAATCACAAAATCCTAAAGAAGAAAGGAAGGAAGAAGCTATGCCTATTGGTTTCACATGTTGGAAGGATGTCTTTCAAATACAAGCACAACCTAAAGAGGAAAATAAGTAAAATGTTGATGAGATTCATATGAATGGAAATGTAGATTTTTTAAGTCATTATCCTATCCCTCAATATGAATTGGTTTCAAGTGATGAAATTTCTCAAAAAATTGACATCATAATTGCATGATAGAGAGAAGAGAATAAAGATATTCAAACATGCTTCAACTCAATCAAGGATTTTTCTTGCCCTCCCACACTCTCCTTTGGTAAAGGAGAACATGCCTTATGTGAGGTGGAAGATAAAATTTTAAAACTCAAGGGTGAAGAAGATAATATAAATTGAGAATAAGTAGGTATGAAGCCATGTAGACATGATGAACTTTCACTATATCTACTTGAGATTTAATTTTATTTTGATGAAGATAGTGAGCAATCTATGGAAGATGATGATGAGGAGCTCTAAAAATATTCTCATGAATAATATGATGTCTTAGTATTTGATTTCGATAGGGAATCATAAATCATGCCCAAAGGACCAATATTGACAAACTCATATATATGTGCAACCAAAAGTCCAAAAAGGTTATACACATAGGAAACTAAAACCAAAATAAGGACATAAGAACCATTTGTGATATTATATAATTAAGGAAATAATTTATATTAAAGGTTTTGATACTTGGATCCTATCTATTGTAAACACCTAAAAATAGCCACCAATGGATTCATATCAAAATTTAGAGTGATTCTTACCAACCTTTGCAAATTAAGCCTAATAATAATTAAACATCCAAATTTTTCTTGTGCATCACTCATCAAAGATTATAATCTCATTGAGACATCCCTAACTAGGGTATCCGACCATAATAAACAAAAAACTCTGATGGATTCATCTCTAACCATCTTATGACATCAAAACATACAATTTAGCCTATAAACCTATTAAATGGGGAAAGTGCACACATACAATCAAATATTGGAAATGCTAAAAACTTGATTATAATTAATTATAATCGTAAAACCTATTTAATTCCTATTTGAATTATCTATGAGTAATTAATGAAATTCTAAAAATGTAAATTCAAAAATCAAGAATATCTTAGGTTTTCATGACTGAGTTCTGTGAGTTATCAAGCCTTTATAAATATCTCACACATCCGTATTCATTGTAAATCATGATATTTTTACACATTTTTATACTAATATGGTTAATTAACTCACTTAGGTTAGGCTTAAACCCATTCCATGTTTAAATTACACTTTAACTCACCTTGAGTTGGGGTTAGTTCTTAAGCCTATAAATATAGGCCATTGCCTATTGAATTTATGAGAGCTTGGTTAAAGTAAAGTTATAATGAAAATTTTATATAAATATTGAAATTAATAGTGTTATTATTCAAAAATCACAATCCAAGACATAAATAAATCATAAGATAGAATCCAACCATGGTGCCAAGGAGAGAAGTAGATAACCAAACTCGATTTCCAAATACTCTTTGAGCACAAGCTGAACAAGGCATGAATAAATCCTTTAAGCTCTCAAGAAAGGTAAAGGAATTTATCATTATTTAAATTTTAGTTATCCTTTCATATTTATTTTATTCATTATGCTCCCCATAATATCTATGCTTAGAGATGTTAGCTTATCAGTGCGTTAATTTTTTATTTTTATTTTTAAATAATTTTGTGAAACTAACACTTGTTCTAACCTCCTCCCTTTTTGGATTCTTTGATCACAAATGCCACACCTAGTGGGACCTAAATTCACCCCACATAAAAATAATACAAATATTAAACTCATAAAATTTTCAAATAAGAGCTTGAATATATTTAAAATTATAATTTGATCTTTGTTTTTGTCATATTTTTTATTTTTGTGCTAACTCAGATCTACAAAGAGATCGACATCACTCAGGGATAACTGTCATTGGTTCTACCTAACTGAGATTAGTTCTATATGACCATAATTAGTTAGTGTGTATGGGAATATATCATTTAAAAACTTTCATTTTGAATCTTTTTAGCATTCCTAATCATTATTTCTTGGTTTCATTGATCTTTATACTATTTTTTTAATCACCTTGTTTCAGATATTATGAGGAGTTTTTATCTCATTTTGAGATAACTAAAAATTTTCAATCATGTTTGCTTTTCCTTTAGGTTCACAAAAAATTAATCTCAATCCTTATTAACTGATATCGGTTATGAGCAACTGACATTGGTTCCCTAGTAACCAACATTGGTCATAGGTAATCGATATCAGTCTCTGTGTTTTTAAAATAGGAAACCTTAGAGGTATATTTTGAAAGATTATTTACTCATCATTAAAAGTGATTAAAAGTAGGAGGAAAATATCTAACCCTTATAAGTTTAAGGTGGGATTAGAAAATGAATTTTAAATTTTAAATACATGAACATTTCATTTTGGGTGTTTAAAATGAATATAAATAAGTCTTGAACACTTCATTTTGGTCCACACAATGAATTTGTTAAGTCTCAAATACTTGGTTTTAGTGCTTAAAATGAGCATATATGGTTTTTTTAAAGTTGTTTTGTGAAAATTCTTACAAGTTTTTTAAATAATGTAATGGGATAAATAACTTAATCAAACATTTCATTTGGTGCATCAAATTGACACTCATTTAGATTACAAATTTTTGAAGTGTTTATTATTTGTGAAAAACAAAGAGTGCATGTATGCTCTCCCCCCATCCCCTATAGGGAACTTGGGTGATCAAAATCACCTTTTCACTTGTAATTTATGCCTAGTCCAAGGCATGGAAATAATGTTGTCTATGATTTCACCAAAAACTACATCATTTGGTGATCTAAAAAATCCCCTAAAGTCTTTCCACTTAGTTTTTATTTTCATGAAATTAGGATTATGAAGGGGAGTTTATAGATGCTTCATGAGTTCTTTAGGGAAGCTTTGACTCAGGGTTTCATCTCTTGACATTATTTTAACCCCACTCTAAGATGGGGTAATGAAATGAGGGTATGCATACTATTAGATCCAGGGGGTTAAGTGGCTAACATCTCCTTTAATAATGAAAACCCCAGTTAGGTTTAGTTAAATAGGGGATTCCACTAAGAGTTACACAAATGGAATTGATATGAAAAGGAATAGAACCTTCTATATTAAGTTAATCAATATGAATTTAATTTATGTGAGGTAAATCTAGTGTTAGCCACACTTGAGACCAATCAAGATGCTTAAAAACTATAGTTTTAGTCAAACCCATTTGACTAACATTATCAATTATCAGATCTAGGATGATATATATTGATGTTATGTCATTTCATCCTTTTATTGTTTGGTATTTTGAATCTAAAGCCATTTGTTTATTATCCCACATCATACCAAGTTTTATTTATATGCCAATCATTTGTTTAAGGAGGTGTTATATTGCCCATTTTGTCACACACCTTTGCCTTAAAACTTTTAACACAATTGTTTGTGTGTGTCTTGATTGAAATAGGTAATGTTATGTTGCCTAAATAATTTCAAACTTTTATGCCTTTTGATTCTAAAAACAATTATTCCTTACATCTTTAAAATCCTGATGATTTCATTATGGTTCTCTATTCATTTCAAAAATTGATTTCCTTATTCCAAATGCCATTTTTTAGAACCAATGAAATGTATGTCTTTTAAAACTTTGTTTGTTACCATTATGCCTTTCTATTTTATGTAGTTTTTTGTTTGTTTAAAGATGCCTAGTTTATAAAGTTGAATATTTAATTAATCTTGCCAAATTCAAATTCAAAAATTGATTTGTTTCTATTTATGTCTTGATTAATTGGGGCTTAGAGACTGATATTTATCTTTTGGGTTAGGCAACTTAGGTTAATTTTTTACCCAACTTTAAAAACTATTTCTTGGATCTTTACCTACTTTCATTATGCCATTCAATTTTGTCTAGCTAGTTTGTTTAAAGGATCTTAGATTTAATTATTTTTAGTGTATTTTATTTGGGAGAAAACAATGTATATCTCCATATGCCTTATTCGAATTGACCAAGTTTATGTTTGAAGTTTTTATGCTAAATCTATGCCAAAGTATTCCAAGTTTGTTACATTAAAATCTCACCTTTGTTTCAAGTATAGATTTTGATACTAAGTTTGGCCAAAATTCCTAGCACATGCCTCATTTGAGCCTATCTTTTAGTGACATGTTTGGCCAAAATACCAAGCAACTTTTATTTTTATAGATTAGATCTATTTGAAACACATTTAACCTAGAGTATGGCATGTTAATTTTTATTTAGTCACTTGACCTTTTGTGTGTGAGACATTTGATGTTATACTTATTATTTTATATTTTTTTATACCAATTTTTAGCATAGACCATTTTGGAGATACATCTCCCCTAGACCAAGTTAGAATAGGTTCAAACCATTTGTCCTTTGGACATTATTTTTTAGATTTTATAGAACTCTAAGATTTTTGTGGAGCTTTCATTATTGATGTATTTATGTCTAACTACAATTATGATGGAGATGTGTACAAACCAAGTTATGATAAAATAGATACACAAATTATCTTTGCTCAAGACCCCTATGGTAAAGAAGTGTTTTGTGAGATATATCCATATCCTCCTTACAATCCTCAATCTGGGGAACAAAGCCAAGCATAGTATTTGATGATACCTTATTTTATCTAGTTGATGTATGATGATGCTTTTCATCTCACCAATCATGACATCCAATCCCTTACATATATCATTAACCCTCTTTTATAATGCATGAGCCACCAAGCTTGACATCATCCAAAGAATATCATTACTATATAAAGACCTCATCCTTTGGCTTGTATGAGCAACCAAGATCCATAATTCCCTACCATTACCATTCTATGACCTCATATTTTGTCTTATGTGAGCAATAAATATCCATAATTCCCCATAATTTCTATAATATGACCTCATCCTTTAGCTTTTGTGAGCAATCAAGCTCTATGACGCCCTGCCATTACCATTCTAGGACCTCATCCTTTAGCTTATGAAAGAAACCAAGATCGATAATGTCATACCCTTAGTAT
The DNA here is from genome assembly GCA_037957365.1 of Torreya grandis. NCBI lineage: Eukaryota > Viridiplantae > Streptophyta > Pinopsida > Cupressales > Taxaceae > Torreya > Torreya grandis. Next base: position 180,930 of record JARHVA010006867.1, read on the forward strand.
TCTAGTACATCATACTTTAGATTGTGTGATAAACCAATCTTCTTAATTCCTTACCATATCTATGCTAGGACCTCATCCTTTGGCTTGTATGAGCAATCAAGCTCTATAATGCCCTCTTATTACCATTCCAAGACCTCATCTTTTGGATTGTGTAAGAAAACAAGATCCAAAATTCCCTATTAATATCCAACTAATGATCATTCTTCATCTGTTACCAACCATTCCCTACTATATAAAACCCCTATTAATTATCCAACCAAAACTGACCCAATCCGTACCTCTCCAACTGAGACAATCATTCAAAGACCAAAGTATATTCAAAACTAGTATTTTACAATTGATTTCAAACCAAGGCCAATAAAACCAACTAATACATGATGTTTTTGTTGAACCAACCATTTTTTACAAGTCAACCTATGATGAATCACGTCTTCTTACTATACATATTATTGAGGAGTCTCGCTTTGACAAGCCAATCTTTATTGAGTCACTTCTTAGTGATTATAATTACCTTTGGAAAAAACATTACCTTAACCATATGCATATTTTTAAATATCCTCCCCTTGAAAATAAAATATTTGAGGAGTTGTATCTTGACCATTTTCCCATCATTGAGGAGTCTCACTTTGACAAACTAGTCTCTATGGAGCCCATTATGCCATTACAGGCCATTACTTGTCCAATACCAAATGTTCAACCAAACATGATTTTAACAGCATCCACACTAGATGAAGAATAAATATTATACTCATGCTATTTTCTTAACTAACATCATATTTATCATTAGAAGAAGAATCAATGTCAGTCCCAACATCATATTAAGAGACCATTGAGATAGAATCATATTCAGAATCAAAATATGTGCATGGTTATTATAATATTGGTTATATATACCTATTAGATAAATTATAATACATTTTTTATCCTTATATAGTTTTTTATGATGATTAGTTCATCTTCAACACATGTTATCCTAGTATATTCTATGAGGATTGTGTTGTCTCCCCCATGCCATTACCATTTCACATGCCATTACCACCAACCAACCTAGCCATTTTATTGGCATTCCATCTCCCACAAGTGATGATTAGGGATAATAGAATCATAAAATTTTGAATTAAATCCATGGATACATATCAATTGAATAAAATCAGGGAGGCTAAGACTAAATTCATGCAGAAGAAAAAAATCTCCTAGTGAAACATTTTTTGAGGTGTTAAGGGACAATCAAAGTTCAATCTCAACATCTTCTAGTGAAACCTTTTTGGAGGCACTAGAAATCAATAAAAGTCAAAACTCAATTTTCCTTAGTGAAACTTTCTTAGAGGTGTTATGAGACAATCAAGACAAATTCATTGGTGAAAACCTCTTCAAAGCACCAATAACTAAGTACAACAATTCTTCACTACTTGATGAAGACATTATCACAGATGAAATCAATATAGCTTCAAATCTATAGCATAATCATATGGTAAATAATATTAGGCCAAAAACATATAAAAATGTGGTGGTAATATAAATATAATATTCATAATTATTCATCCCCACCAAAACCAAGGTTTTGTTAAATCTAGAATCAACAACATTGTGTGCACCTAAAAATCCTAATCTTCATTTGTATCCCAACCATTATACATTCCATTATAATCCACATATATATTTCCAAATAATATCTATAATCCATTGTTTATTTGTATTTACCATCCCTATCCATAGTTTCCTTTACAAAGGCTACAAAAATACCTTGTCTTGACGTTTGAAGGAAACCAAATCAATGACCGATGAAGGTCACAACAACATTCTTGACATCTAAATCTACAATAGGTTATTTATAGATAAGATATTCATAATAGGTGTGGGATAGAAATTTACATAATTTATTATTCTAGTTGTATCATTTACTAATAAAGAAGTGCATCTCCACATCAATAAGCACAAGTAGAAACATTTAGCCAAGCTAAAAACATAAAACCATATATTTTAATTTAGCATTTACCTTGCCATTTTCATTTTCCATTCCTTTAATTTTTGTTTCATACCCTACCATTTACCTTACCACTTTTGGGAAACCCTATTTCCATTGTATTCAATATTCATTATATCATCATCATAAACCATGCCATACCATATGCTATCATACTATACCATTCTTATTACACCAAAGCATATTTTTGGCCATCCTACCTACCCATTTTTGATATTGGTTCCTTTGGTTATTTACACACCTTCCATGAAGGAATTTTTATCTAATTTCAATAGTTTTACAATTTTGAGTTTAAATGACAGTCTATCAAAGTAGTGTGATAGTTAATTTGGAAAGTTTTCTTTCATTCACATTATACCAAGTGTTCCTAATTATAAATGCCTTTGGAAAATTAGATTACCACTATCATGTTACTAATTATAACCACCTATGGTAAAATTAGGAACATAGACCTATGTTATTATTTCTTAATTTTAACCACCTATAGGCAAATTAGGAACAACACCTTTACTATAAATTTTTGCATCACCTTTCCATTATTATTCTCATTTGCCTAGCCATTTTACTAGATTTGAAAACTTGTTGGGACCTAGTCAGTTCTTCCTACATTTTGTGTAGATATAACTACTATAAATTAAGGTCATTTTGGGACTATGTAGGCTACACTCAATTCATGTTGAGGTTAGATTAGTCACTCTAAGCTAATGCTCTCACCATTTTGAGAGTTAGACCATTTAGTATCTCATATTTATTAATCAAATTGAGATGCTTAGAAAATCCAAAAAAAATTCAAAATTTTCAAAATACAAAAATATTTATCATGTCTAAGCCTAGTTGGTTATCCTCAATCTACCCAACTACGGTAAAACCATTGTTAGGATGCTTTATTTTATTTTTAATTTCAATAATTTTTGTGTGTTTATTTATTTTTTATTTGTTTTTTGTTTGTTTTTTCACTTGCCTATTTGTTTTATTTTAGTATTATTTCCTTAAATTAGTCTACATGCATTCATTGGTTGATTCCTTGCATAATATTCTTGAGTCCATCCATATTAATACATCAACATTATCATCATTATTTTTATCATTGCTGCATTTTTTTCAATTGTTTATTGGATTTTAAGTTAGTCCTTATGCTTATTTTATCAAATTTCTTATGTTGTACTATCATGAGGCATACCATCACATTCTATAAAAAAATTCAGCTCAAGAAGTATTACAAGTAATGGAGCCACACAAGTTTCTCCTTGGTACCCTTGGAAAATCCTCCAACTCATCTTGATAAAATCAACCCATTGACCATTATTATTGTATTAATGCTAATAAGGATGAGCATCTCTGCATTGGCAAGTATGATTGAATCATTTACATTGATCCATTTTTATTCTTCTTTTCATCTTTTTCATAACTTTGTGCATCCTCATATGCTTGGTTATTTTTGGCTTCTTCAATCATTAGACCATCACATCTACATTTGTGCCTAATCATCTTTTATCTATATTCTAGGTTACATCCTTGAGTTATGCTTGCTAATCTACCATACTAGGGCATAATCACATATACTTATTAAATCCTCATCATCTTAATGATTATAACTGCCTATCGGTGAATTATTATTTTGGATCATCCACCCTAATTGGAACATATGACATTGCCACTAATTATAACCATATTTGGGTAAATCAATAATTTTTAAATCAATGCATGTAATCATTTTGTCATTTGGATTAATCTCACCCATGGGTTAATTTAATTCTTTTTCTTTATTATTTTCAAGGCACCATCCATCAAATGTATGTGATGGCCACTCCTTCAAGGGGCCATGATTATAGGCTTGCTAAAATTTCTTTAAATCTTTTTTATTCAATCATCATCTTATTTTAGGCATAAAATCATTTTTTATTATTTGAGGAGACATTAAAATTCCTACATATTTTAACATATTCCCAAATAGAGGAAAACTATAGACACCTAAAATTGACCACCAATGGATTCATACCGAACTTTAGACTGATTCTTACCAACCATTGTAAATTAAGCCTAAAAATAATTAAACATCCTAAATTTTCTTGTGTATTACTCATCGAGACTAAAAATATCATTGATACATACCTAATTGGGGTATCCTACCACAATCAATAAAAACCTCTCACAATTTTAGCTCTAATCATCTTACGACATCATAACATGCAATTTGGCCTATAAACCTATTAAATGGGGCAAGTGCACAAATAAAATCAAATATTAGAAATGATAAAAACCTAATTAAAATGAATTAAAATTCTAAAACTAATTAAATGCCTATTTTAATTATCCATTAGCAATTAATTAAATTATAAAAAAGGAAATTCAAAAATCAAGAATATCTTAGGTTTTCATGATTACCTTTTGTGAATTGTCAAGTCTTTGCAAATATCTCAAAAATTTTCACCCATTCCTATTCATTTAAAATCATGAGATTTTGACAAATTTTTAATTCTTCTAGGGTTAATTAACTCAATTAGGTTATGTTTGAACCCATTCCATGTTTAAACAACACTTTAACTCACCTTGATTTGGGGTTAGTTCCTAAGCCTATAAATACAAGCCATTGCCTATTGAATTTATGAGAGCTTGGATAGAGTAAGTTACAATTAATTTTTAATATAAATATTTTAAAAAATAGTGTTATAATGCCAAAATCATGAGATAATACATAAATAAATCATTAGTCACAAGCCAACCATGGTGCTAAGGAGAGAAGGAGATAGCCAAACTCCATTGTCAAAGACTCTTTGAACACAAGCTGATCAAACCATGAATAAATCACTTAGATCTCTCAAGGAAGGTAAATTAATTTTTAATTATTTACATTTTTGTTGTTCTTTCATATGTATTTTGTTCACTATGCTCTCACTAATATTGAGGCTTATATATTTTATCTTGTTAGTGTGTTTATTTCATTTTCTTCTATTAAACTAACACTTGTTCTAACCTCCTATCTATTGTCAAATTCCTATGATCACATTTGTAACACTTAGCTAAGATATTATCCCATTTTTCAACCTCTATATCTAATGTATTATTAAATTTATAGATAAATACTAATTTACATCATTTATTTCTATTTTTAGAAATTTGAAACTAGGTTAGTTTTCTTATAAATTTGTGATTGTATTTTTTTTAGATTTCTATCTTGATTTACTATGCTCAAACCCTTTAACAACCTAGGGATTAAATTCCATAACCTTAAAAATTTAAATTATTTTGAGTATTGGGATTATAATAATCATAGGAATTATAATATATGTTGTTTTCAAAAGTAGAGTTGTTCCAACTTACCAAAAAAAACCTCTCTAGGGTTAGGTTGGCTCCTTATATAGTCCTTCAAGCTAGGAGATCCACCTGTGTCTTTTCCAAAAATAATTTGGGGATATATGGATACCAACATGATAAATTTAAGGAGGTAAAAATTTATGAGGGATAAATAATAAGGAAAAGGTGAAACAAAAAATATTTAAGTCTTTCATATTAGTTTCACCAATTTCTATGCACATAAATAACACAGATTAAACAATGCATTTGAATTATCGAGGTTTGGATTAGAAAATTTATGTAATGGAATATTATGGGTAGCCTCAATTAACTATGAATATAATATACCAAATAAAAAATGAAAGATAATATGGAAGACTCAGATTTGGAGACTATTTACTTAGTATGGGAGAATATAGAGAGGTCCTACTAAATTGACTATGGGACTAGATTGCTCATATAGGGATTTGAGATGACTAAAGATGAGATATATAATATGGGTGTAGTGAAATAATTTTATTCTTATCTTAGAATCAATGTCACTCTAAAGTTCACTTGCTGAAATGGGAGATGGCACTCTAATAAATGGACTTACTGCTTTCGGGCTAGGAGTGATCAATCTGTGGCATCTAATGGTAAAGCAAGATTGATTATAAATTAGTTAAGTGTGAATATTGTATCAAATGTATTGAAATTAAATTTATTTATTTTTGTATTTTTTTTAACAAGGGATTTTTTGTGCCCATCTTGGTAAGGATTTGATTGGAGATTGTCTTGGTACTTGTGCACATTTTGACAAGGATTTTACAAATGAAATGAAATTGAATTGCTTGATAAAATGAAAGTAAATTGTTCAATGATTTAAGATAATTTTAATTTAAATGAAACTAAATTTTATTATTATTTTTGTTTTTAATGCATGTAATACTAGAAAGTAAAATATAGACTAACAGTGCAAGCACTGATTTTTAGATTTTCCTAGATGCTACAAAATGAAATTATTTTTGTGTTTTTAGGTTATGGCTAAATTAATATTTTATAAAATTTAATATTTTTAATATGTAATTAAATACACAATAATATATATATCTTAAGCTTAAATACTACCAAATATCTTAATATTATTTTAGCTAGTGGGGATTTTACTCAATGTTTATTTTACTTGTTTATCGTTTGAATACCATTTAGTGATGTAATGGGTATATGACCCTATAAAACTCATATTTTAACCTTATCAAATAAATAATTTTATATATGAACGCTATAAATAATTTTTGGTGTTTATAGGGAGGAGATAATAAAAATAAAGGGAGGAGAGATGGACCTAGAAGAGGATTTACTAGATGATATAGTCAAGAAGATGGACTTGAAGAAGGATCTACTGGACTTGGAGGAGGATCTACTAGTTTTGGAGGAGGACCCATTAGGCTTGGAAATGGACCTAGAAAAGTATTTTATAGAGGATATAGTCAGGAAGATGGATCTAGAGAAAGATCTACTAGACTTGGAGGAGGATCAACTAGTTTTAGAGGAGGACCCACTAGGTTTGGAGGACCTGCTAGACATGGAGGGTTTAGAGGTTTGAGAAGGCCATGAGGAAGAGGTCTTCAAGGAGGATCTACTAGATTTTTAGGAATAGGTTGATGAAATTGGATTAAAAAAAGAAACAATAGTTTAAAACTCTGTTGAGTGGAGTTGGGAGGAGAAATTGAATGAAAATGGTCCTATTTAGGATAGAGCATTCTTTGTTAATTTATCAAAGCTCCTAGAAAGTTTGGTCAGGACCTGCTATCCATTGTAATGTTTTTATCACTCTCAGCAGTCAAAAGGAAAGTATATTTGGGACCCATTAATTATTTTATCCTAGAATATATATCTTTGCTAGTTTGGGGGAAGAATGCTTGATGGATGACCTTTTTTTATGCCCTCAATGGGGAGGATTCTCAAAAAAATCCTCCTTTGGCCATTTTGCACCATTTGCTTAAGCTTTTCTTTTATCGATTACCGGGCTCATTTTAGCATGTCTCAAATAAAGGAAAATGATTGGAACCATTTATATTACTAGGATGCTATAATAATAATAATTATTATTATTATTATTATAATATTAAATCCAATATCATTATAAGCATATGGCAGGTTGGCTTAGACACCTATTTCATTGATCCTATCAGAATATACCTTATGGTTTTACTTTTGATTTATTAGGCTATAATAATTAAAATTTTAGTTTATGGCTAAAGATCAGGGATCTTCATTAAGATTTTCTTAAATATGGTTTTGGTGGTAACAAACATTTTTGATCCTATTTGGGACCCATATATTTCATTGATCTGGATCGACATCCCATGTTGATTTGAGAGGGAAGTGGCTTATGAATAGAATTATATATTATTTTCAACTAGATGGTTTATCAAAGGTATTCACCTTAATTCAATGTTAGCTATTTTCTTGATTTGTCATTTGGTAAATAATAGAATGTCCTACAATTGTTTAGTTGGCAAGGAATTCTAATTTATGATTCCTTTTGGTAGTATCCTCATGTCTCTATGGGTAAGATTGGTTGTGTTAGAGATATATTATATTTCCTTAGGTGTCTTGGTGCATAATAATGGTTATAACCAAGCTATTTAGGTTATAAATTACCCTTATCTATTTTAGTTTTCTTTGGTTCCCCCATATTTTTTGGCTTAGATGGATTTTAATGTCATCAGTATCAATTTGGTAGTTTGGAGTTCTAGCTTTATTTTAGCTTAGCCTTCTAATCTCCTTCACTAGTTTATTGGTCATGGTTTGATCCCAAGCTCAATCCTATCCACCTCTAGTTGGAAGACCTTGAGGAATGATGACATGGACTCATGGAATTTGAATTTCCCAAACTGCTCCAAGTGGACCACTAACACTTTTATTGATCAAATAGGAGGATGTTGGACCAACTTGACCTTATGGTTGGGTTATTTTTTTGATAATTATATCTCAATCTCCATCCACCCTTTTTAATTTATAAATTTCTTTTGGACCATTGGAACTAGTAGTGGATAGTCAAATGATAATTAGACCGCACTAGCTTTTTGGATGGGCATCAAGTTCAAGAATTAAAACTTTAACTTTATACAAATTTTGTGGACTATTTTTTTTAATTTATACCTCATTAGATATGGGAGTTTATTTTTAAAAACTTGGATGATGAGAATATTGATGCTTATAAAAAATAATTACCTATATTGGTGGCTCCATTTACTATGTTTCTCTTTTTTCTCCATGTCACTCTATGGACCTTGTTAGGTGTGAGTATTTTGGAAACTTGTTATGATTGTATTCTCTCCTTTGGGGTTTGTGATTTTATTTGGACATATATTTTTAAATTTATATCCTTACGAGGGTCTTCTACCATTTTATGTTTTGGATTGGGGACCCTGACCCCCTTATGCCAAGGTTAAAAATGACCTGTTCTTCACTCTTAGTTATACTCCACCAAGATACGATCCATAGATGAAATTTAAACTCTATTAATATTAATATACGATTAAATATCTAGGTGGATGTCCCTAATAGTGGAAGACCTATCCCCTATGTGAACCTTTTGGTGTGTAGTGCCCCCCATGAAGAGATGATGAAAAAGGAGTGCCCTTTGAGTTTTATGTCCTAGTTACTTCTTAGTTCTAGTTTCCTATTTTTTGTTATAGGTTTTATCCTATTATCTCTTTTATCTTTAATTATTATATCTTTTGGTATCCTATTTAATCTTCTTTACTTTGCTTTGTTGGTATTAAGTCCTTTCAAACCTAGGTTTACCCTATCAAATAAAAAAAAGGTGTTTTTAGATGAATGGACACTAAATTTGACTAATTTGTATCAAATGAATGTATATAGATAAGTTATATTTTTTCCAATCTAATAAAATAAAATAATGTTTTGAATTTATGGAAACATGTAAAATCAACATCAATATATTACATTTGACTTTCCTAGATTGAGGTAGAGTATTATATTTACTAGTGTGCTTATTTTTTCACAACTAACAACTTGTTTTAAATTTAAAATTGATTCTTGTTGAAGTTGAAAGTGTTTTTATTTATTTTATAATATCTACCTAGGTTTTTAATTCAAATCAATATGATTTAAAAGAATCTATTATATGTATGCAAATAACAAGGAAACTATTTAGTATTTTTTTAAAGGTGTGAAGAAAGAATATTTATTTTACTATATATTTTACATTATAAAATAAGATTATAATATAGTTGAATAAATTAAAATAAACTATTTTAATATAATAAATAAATAAATAAGTTAAATTAAAACTAAGAACTTCTAACCTGATCAAGATGTAGACTAGATGGAAGCAAGAGATGTATTTGTGATATGATCCTCAATGTGATAGATCCTTCACTAAAAAAAATTATTATAGGAACTCTCAAACCAATAAGAATGATCAATAAAAAATAAAAATGGAAGAATATGAGATTAACACAACTTCAAATAAAATAATAGTTGATTGTGGTTGGTTAGTGCACTAATTACAAAGATTTGGTTACAAATTTAGTGACCCTCCTTTCTTAAAATTTTGTATTATAACATGAATATGATCAAACGAAAATCTCAAGAGAAATGGTAACTAGGTTATGGATGTATAAAAATTCAAAACATTAATCTCCAATGTAAACTTTCATATTTAAAATTTATCTAAATTTGGAATACTTTTATAAGAAGCATGGATAATTTAAGGGTGAGTTTAACTGAGTTGAATTGGGAGTAGAAAGATATAAAAAAGAGTGAGATATTCTATCATGGATGTGAAATAGAGGTGATAATAACAATAAACACAATAATAATCATGAAAAAGTGAAATATTGAGTTCTAGAAGCTAAATTTATAACATAGATCAATGGTAAAAGAACCTCTATTATTTGCATTTTATGCTTACATAACCACTAGTATACATGATATAATTATTTATTAGAATAAAAAACCACATCATAGTAAAATATATCCACATTGTTGGTGATAATTTTTTCGTGATGGTTTTGAAAAATACTACATTAGTTCTATCATCTTAGGGGCAGTTTCATAATTGACCGCAATAATTCTATAATGAATAGCATCAGTTTCTTCTTTTATATAATGTTTTTAAAACAAACTAGAATAATATAAAAAGTTCATGTAAAAAATAAAGGGTTTGAGAGGCTCAAGAAAGAGACAGGGAGGGAAAGGAATATAATTTTAGAGAGATCATGTATTGAGTGTAAATTAGGAGATCACTACATCATCATTAGACATCGTACCAAAGATATCACACAATGAAAATTTTGTGTGAATACAAGTACTCTATAAATTATTCTCTTTATTGGACCCATAACATTATTTTAAGATTGTCTAATTAATCTTTATGATGGTATCATATGGTTTATCCTAGATGATGTACCTAATATACTAATAGAATAATCCACATAGTAGGGTGATCTCTTTTTAATTGGTAATTATAACTAATATACAATCCTATTGTAGGAACCCATGCTTCATGGCACACATAAAATATGATATGACCTTTGTAAGCCTGAATATATTCAATGCATATCTAGCTCTATATTTATCCACTTGTAGCCTCTACATTTCACTCCATGCTAGATCCTATTATATCTATAATATATATACATCTCATGACATTATGTCATGTTTATCTATATTTTTCTCTCCATATATATTAATAAAACCCCCATCTCCCATCTCTATCTCTATAGTCAGTTGATATACCTGACTTTGTAATATGATAATATTTGTAGACCTTGAGTATAAATACCCATCTCACCAAAAATCATCACTTTTCAAGCTAGTTATATCTACATCACCCACTCTAATCTCCCACCTAGTTTTACCATTTAGTTCCTCATTATCTCTGGATTACACCAACCATGATGGCCCTTCCTCATCTCCCCTAGTATTTAGAATCGTAGGTTATGGTAGATGTTATCCATACCCTCATATTTAACAATAAAATGATATGGGTTAATATAGTATAGAGTTAAGAATATAAAACTAAATAAACACAAGGGTGATAAACAAATATATAATATGCCAATTAATTTTAAAACTTAGATAAACAATGTTCTAAATTTAAATACTGAGATATACAAAAAATATAAAGTAAAAATATTGATTGATATTATAATAAATTGGAAATAAGAGTTCATAGCTCTTTTGATTTGTGTATGTATATATAATATGTAACATGTTAGAGGTGGATTGGATCTAGATTTTGAATCAATCAATGGATTTTGAAAATTTGCATTTTTTTGGCCTTTGATGTTTGTGTTAGATCTGGATGGTTCCATCTACATTATAATCTAACCTGGATCTACATGTCTGGTATATAATATCAACTAGATCTAGGTGTGATAATGTGGAACCTTTTTGGTTTTGTATAACCTTTATTCTGATGTTTTTATATATCATGCGTAAGTTGTTATTCTTTATCAAATGATAAAACCTTAATTTCCTCACCCATGGAGTGACTATGGAAAAAATGGGTTAGTGGGCACATGATGTTGAGATACCCTAAATACGCCTTTATCAATTGGCACTTCCTATATAGCTAATACTCTGAAGAGGGCCTTATACTTAGTTATTTCTCCCTTTATGTGTTGTCTTGTGTGTGCAACATGTGGTAAGCAAGTACATAGAGTCACTTAGCATGTAACTTAGAAAATGTCTCATGGAATGATCCATCAATATATTATAACTTTATATGGGTTTCCCTTATGATTTATATTGAAATATAAAATAATAAGGAATTTTTACTCAATTAAATATTGGATTGAATGATTTTAGTAATTTTTGTTGTGAGTTACTAGGTCTATTAGTAGGGATGATTAAATTAGAATTGATATTCTATATATACCAATCCCATTTGAAATTATATTGAATTTAAATTACTTAATCCAACCATAAATATACATTTCATTTGAAAATATGATGAATTCTGGGAATTGAACACTTAGTTCGGCACAAGACACTAGCATTGACAGAGGTGTCTAGTTGGGATGTAAGTGTTCAAGAAGTTAGAAAAAAATTACATGTATAAATATTGTAGGGTATGATAATAAATAGGTTTATAGATTTTTTCACAACATATAAATCCTAGTCATCAAAATAAAATGTGGTCAAACTAAGAGATAAACAATAGGAACATGAGATAGTGAATGCAAGCCTATCGATAAAGGGAAGGTCTTATAATTGAAGGGTAAATCCATGAATTACTTTCCATGTATATAAGAATAAGGTGATATATAATTCAAATTTATTTTCTATATTTCCCCCTTAAATATAGTAATGAAATTTATATGTTAAAGGATATAAATGTGTACAAGGATGTGTATAAAACACCTTATCTTTGTGTGAATCTAACTTGAGTGTTTTACTACTAGATATCATGAAATAAATATCATTTTATAATATATAATCAGTGAATATAATCGATAATTTAAATAATTTAAAATGCTTGAAAGTAAAGAGATAAAGGTTAGGATGAAATCTATGTATCAATTTAACTATCATGTGTTTTGGGAATTTCATTTGAAGAGATGCTTCAATATAAATTATTAGATCTAAGATTGGAACAATTTATAAAACCTTCAAGTTCAAACATATATAAATATTAAATGGAAACTTATCTTTTACCTTTGATAAAATTTGAGTTACCACATAGCAGTTGAGATTAACTCAACCATGTGACCCAATCATACTTTTAACATGGTAAGCATGAGTGATCCAAGTCAAATCGCACTATAAATTTGGTTAAGTTGGATGATTTAATCACTCCATAATATAAAATTGGTAATATTTAGTGATGTAATCACCTCAACCTTGCCAAAATCAAACCAACTACTATAGCATATTTGCTTAATAACAATCCATAAAAATCCATCTTAGTGTATGCTAAAGTTTGTAGAAGTATTTTAAATCTAAAAATTGATTTGAATTTTCAAATTAATATGTTATTTTAAATGTTATATTCACCCCATATATGTCTCAAGTTGAAACTTGGGTATAATAATGGTAACTATGTATAAAATGTTGCCACAAATGTGTATTTGAATCATATAACTATGAAATTTGGGTAATTTCAAAATTTTAAAGTGTGGAAAATATGTTCCCATGACATATCCCCATTGAAATCTGAAATTGATAACATGTATAATTGTGAATAACATGTTTACATAACATTCCCCCACTATAATATGAAGATACAAAATACAAAGGAAGTATGTAAGTCATGCCTTTTAGGCATGCCCACACTAAAATATTTTATTTGTGAAGGTGTCAAATTCATTCCTCTATGACATGCACCCAAAGATATTCCATAAGTTTTGAAGTGAGGGGAATTAAAACCTAGTAATTGCCTTAACTCAAAAGGATAAGATAATTATATAATATGTGTAAGGATCATGTAGCATATAGGAGTAGAATGTCTAGGATGATATAACAATGAGGTATGTAATATGTGATACAATAAAATCCTAAGATGCATGATGTGAATCATGGAAATTTATAAATAGTATGAGTACAATATAAACAAGTAATTGAAATTAAATAAAATGATAATGGTCAAATGAGATCTCAAACAAGGTGCACGTTAAATACCACAAAATCAAATGGACAAGACTTAGTCAAATGTCCACAAAGCAAGCAATAACATATTAAAATTTCAATATAATAAGAAATGACATATTCAAATTTCATATTACGAAATCAAAGTTACGAGGGCCATAATCAATTGATCATATTCAAATTAATGAATACAATGAAAGACAAGACACTCAAGTGTATAAATAAAAATCATAGAACACAAGCAACTAACATAAAATTATATTAATCCCTAAATATGTTTTATAAATAATGTAAGTACAACATATCAAGTACACTAATAATGATATAAGAATGGGTAAAGACATGTGTAATTATATAATCTTAAACATGATAATGGAAAATTATCACATAATGATATAACATGGGTGTATCATGATCAAATAAGTGGATGCCCATAATATTCATATTACATGAGTAGAGGGAAAACCCAACATCTGAAAGTGCATGGATCATGTGCCTAGGTATTCCTTTATCAAACTCAAAAATATGGGTGAAATGCCTATATATAGATTATATGATATCTACCAAAATGGAACTAATGATATAGATGTCAAGGAACTAGTATAACATGTAAATACTAAAAATATTTTTGGATATTTGAATGTTTTATATTTTGGTATTTTTTGAATATTTTAAAATAAAATATGATACTATGATCTCATCCAAATGATGTTGATATACATCTCCCCACTAGGAACTTGGTGTAATAAACTTGTGGTATTTTTAACGAGTTGTTTTATTATTTTTGAGAAACTAGTGTTTAGTTCCTAAACAATAAAGAGTTTGGAGTAAGGGGAGAAATCTAGTTTACTATGTAAAAATAAATATTTTTATATAATAATTTACATAAGGAAGATAAATAAATTTATCTAAAAATATGTTGAAATGAATGATTTAGGGGCTAAAAATTGAGGTGCAAGACTAGGACACTATCAAAAATCAGAATCTAACTTCATTTTATGATTGGAAATGAGCACCAAAAGTGGATATGAATGGCACTAGCAATGTAGTATCCCTCTATCACTATTGTCCTAGAGATATAAGTTTTTTGGGTTTTGTTTGCTAGGTCTATGTGACCTTATTTGCAAAGTTTCAAAATTTGAAAGTTAACATAGCTCATTGTAGATCTGTTTCAATATCTAAACCTTATATATATACACACACCTAAAAACAAAAAGTTCATCAAAAGTAAAAGGGGAAAAATTGGGTTAGGGAAAGAATGATCGCATGATCTAGAACCCATATTGTCCTAATCTCTACCTACATTAACCCTCAAGCTAGGGTCTTATATCAAATGCATTTTTACTTTAGGGAACATACATAATCAATGTGAATGATAGATGCAAGAATGAATTTTCACCTAGGCCCTTCCTTGATCAAGCATTCAAGTCTATGTGTGATGTATAATGCTAAGCTATACTATTGACTAATTTTAACTGTGTAATGTGCCAAAGTAGTAAGTGCTAGATATAAAATACCTTGTGAAGTCCTTTATATAGGATAATATTTATTTTTAATTTGGGAGCTTTAATCACATTTGACCAACATGGGAAAACTTAGGGACAAATCTAAGAAAGGGTTTAGGACTCATATAATAAAAGAAACTAACCATTAGAGCTAAAAATGACCTTAGACAAGAGCACTAGAAATGGACACTAGTTGTACTGACACTATAGTCCAACATTAATGCTCCTATCCTATAGTCTTGAGACCAAAGGGGATGGAAAGAGGATAAAACACCTAACCTAGCTGAGGTGGAATAACTATTTGAAATGGTCAAGATGACTAAGAATAGGGAAAAAGGTGACTCAAGCATAGAATAAGACCAAAATGACTAAAATGAAAGACATGGCTAGATGTGAACAAATCTCATATTCTCCAATTGGAGTCTCTTATGAAAGGACTATGAAAAGAAGTGATATGTGTGGTTTCTTGACCAATTTAGGGTGTATATGCTTTCCTCCCTTTAAATCTAAAGATGTAATGAAATGAAGTACTAGAGTAAAATAAAGAAAAGAAAATGCATACCTGAACCTACCTACATAGAAGTCAATGTGTTGTAAAGGATCTAACTCACTTCTTATCTAGGGGAGTGGATGGAGAGTGGAATAGTGCCTAAAGAAAGAAAGAATACTTGAAATGGATGCCCCCATATTTAACTTAGAAGTGAAATCTGCATAACATGGAGGAGGGTAATGCTTTCCCCTTATATTGAGTCTAAATGGAATGACAAATGCTTGGAGTCCCAAAACTAATGTCTACCCTCTATCCCACATAAACTCATGTAATATAAAATGTGTGTATAAAATATATTTACTATGAAGAGCAAAATCTAGCATGCCAACACTCTAAATATCTAAACTAGAACTAAGAAGTGATCAAAGGCCCAAAACCAATGTCTATCCTCTATCTTGCACAAACTCATATAGTCTTAGTCTGGGTAATGCTATGGATGAACCACTATAGATGGTTATATGGTCTAACCTAGTGAAAACCTAAGCATAGCTAGATGTAATCTAAAACTTTGGTAAATATGTAAGAAGAAAATGATATGTTTTTCCATTCAATATGTATAATCCTAGATGATGAATAACATGAGAATCTATGATATGCCCCCAAATCTGATATATGAGTGATGTGTCTATACAATCTGGTAATATATATAACCACATGTGATATGAGCTATCATGCCATGTCCCATATGAAAAACTAGAGATTAAAACATTGTGTTCTACACTATTCCTATAATCTACTACCTAGTCCTATAATTATGTCATGTTATATAAAGTTGTATGTGTGAGACGTATATTATGTACATGCCCTCAAATCTGGTATTGATGTCTAAATCTATATTAAAGTCACTATGAATCCATATAATCTTGAACCATTGTATCTAACTAGTTTGTACATCTATGAACTAAAGTTATATCCCCTTGAATGTCCTTAGTAATGATTAATGATCCATGTAGTCTAAATCACCATATATCTTA
Source organism: Torreya grandis (assembly GCA_037957365.1). Taxonomy (NCBI): domain Eukaryota; kingdom Viridiplantae; phylum Streptophyta; class Pinopsida; order Cupressales; family Taxaceae; genus Torreya; species Torreya grandis. The sequence goes on from JARHVA010006867.1 coordinate 197,844, forward strand.
ACCGATCTGAGCTGAATCAAATAATCTAAATATTGGAGGTATATGAACTCTAGCGTATCCATCTATGAGAGTGGATAGGCATGTTGGATAAGTGTAGGAATAGGAATAGTAATAATGATGGCCCCCTTTTGGGTAGAGGGATAAGATCTATCATAAAGGAGTTTGATCCAAAAGTGATGACTAATGGCATAAGTAGAAACAAGGTTGGCTAGTTATGAGGAGAGTAAAAGCTTGTTTGATTGATTAGGCTGAATTGTTTGATAGTTTAATGAGTCTTTGATTAGCTAGGACCAAGTTGTATGTCTCGATATAAAATAGGTATATATATGTGTGTGTTATAGTAAGTAGATGATGTAATAAGAGAGTAAGGCTTACATGATGTTGAATGTATCATTGTCACAATTTCATGGAACAAAATGGTTTTTAAAATGGAGCTATGAGGTTCTAGTTATGGGAAAAATGGTATGTTTTTTTGAATGAGAAAGTTATTTGATATAGAAGAATTGGATTGATTCTTGATTCATTTGAGCATTGACTAGTTTAAGATTTGGAGCTCTAACGTAAGAGATATGCTGAGTAGACAAACACCTACCATGACCTAATCTGAGCAGTTGGCAACCCAAGTTGGGGTTGGTGGGAAGGTTACCCTGGTAAGTAGCTAAAACATGTGATGTTTGCCTATTTAGAAGCCTATTTTTGATGTTTTTGAGATTTCTGAAGTGTTTTTAGGAATTTTTCACTAATTATAGTTTTCATATCTAAGAGTCAGTGTTATTATTTAAATGCAAATCTACTGTCCAAGTTTTGATGCTATTATCCATTGCTAGTGTCCTTTTGTAGCATTATTTCCCATTAGGGCTAGGTTTCCAAGTTTCTAAGTTGTTTCTTATTGTTGAGTAGCTTAACTATTTTCCTTCGCATGGTTGACTAATATAAATTATATTTTATAGGATTTTTTATGGTAAGGTATAGATGAGGGAGTTCCAAAGAGGCCAAGTAATGGAAACACTAAGATTGTCACCTTTATCAGTAGATGAGAGGGATGTGATGGATAGAGAAGGATGTGATGGATAAAGCATGATGGGTCATGTGTGTGACCTAGGCACTATGAAATGGGATAGGTATCTGATTACCACCTTATCTAAGAGGTGAAATTTAGACACATGTGCTTTATAGATTTCTAATGGAGAGATTATGATTACTCTAGAGGATGTGTACCATATTTTTAATTTTCTAGTTAGTGGATGGTGTGTGGCTATATAGGATCACATAGATGATGATACTATTGATCATGCATCCTTATATTGTTTTAGTGTGACCTTATGTATACACTGGAGAGGTAATGATAGTGATTTATTACTATCAATTATTGTGTAGTCTAATGTTTCATGCTTTCAAAAGTGGTTGGCTATGCTTTTGGCATCATTTGTTGCTATGGATGGGAGTAGAATGTTTATTGTATATAGGATGCATAAGATTGTGCATAATGTGGAGTTATATAGAATTATGTTCTCATGGGGTAGGAATATGCTTTCCCACCTATACAAGGATCTTTAAAATTTTACATAGGATAAATTTAGTGTTGGATTGAGTGTAGTGATGTTATTACATTACTAGGATTATAAGCACATAGCAGTTGTGCAACTGATTAGATTACCTAGGCTAGAGTGGGTACCTCCACAACCATTTGGGAAGTGGTGGATGAGTACATTGGATATCTATTATCCTAGGATAGATCATTATATATAAGTTTTAGATAGATTGGTGACTCAAGATATCATATGGAGGCCCTATAGAGGATTTTCTAGGTGGCTTAAGGATGGAGCGTAGTTACAATATATGAGGGTCAGTTTTTGGTTACATGACCACTGGGTTAGAGTGTATGAGCACTTTAAATATGAGCATGTGACTAGATAGTCTAGGGTACCACAAGATGTGACCCTATAACATGGGTGTGGATGAGGAGTGCATGAGCACCAATGAGGGTAGGAGCTCATGGGAGGCCCACTAAGGCTGAGTTAGCACCATTACCTATAGACGCATGAGAAGTGGATATTCCTGATGTAGATTATGTTAGATTCATATAGGCATATACCACATGGTGGATGAGGTAGTGATGGGATATATTGTATCCTTTTGATGGAGGGGATGCCCCTAAGTATGAGGATCTTAATCTAATCTAGATGATGGGAGATAAGCATTGATTATATTTAAATTATGTATAAGTTTGTGTTTATTTTAGATTATTTGGAAAATGTATATCTAACATAGTATTGTAATTTTTCATGTAAGTGGAGTGGAAGGTATTCAATATAAAGCACCTACTAGGGGAAGATGTGGATATGATGGGTTCTTGGAGACCATCATTGAGTCGACACTCCAAGATTTTATGCAACATGTTCTTGATGATGTGGTGGATGAAGGTTTCATAGAGTGAGTGATAGTTATAGCTAATGTTTATGTTAATTTGTTTGATAGAGTTTCTATAGAAATAACTTCATATGTTAGAGTAATGATAGAGAGAGAGATGAGCTGATGGTTGAGATAAATAGGCATAGGATGCCTCGACAAAACTATAGATCGATGAGTATGTGGGTTATATATGAGTACATGGATCTTCAGAGGTGGTATGTATACTTGCATAAGGATTATGGGAAGTTACTAGAGTGAGAGAACTAGTGTAAGAGGCATTCAAGAACTCAAGGAGGCATAGGGTCATCGAGTGTTAGGCTAGACTATGAGACTAGTACTAGAGGAGAGATTGAGATTGAGAGTGAGGGCATGATGCCCATTCATGATTGATTGTATCTTGATATGATGTATATATTTTTAAAACATTGATGTATATATGAATATTGTTTGGTTTTTGACTCATTCATACTATGTTATGGGATTTGAATTACATTATTATATTTAGTACATATGGTTGTTTTAGAAGTAGTTGATTTAGTATTAATGTTACGGTTGTGTACATTTGGTAAAATGGGATTTAGTAAGATCTAGATTTTTGATAAGCTAGTTTGGGCTATGTGTAGTTATGGGGAATTAGGAATGTTAGTTGTTTGTATATGAGGATGTAAGATAGAATGATATGAATATTACATCCCTAAGAGTGGCTCAAAAATACAAAGGTTAGCTAGAACTTTAGCTCCATTGTTTCCCTACTAAGTGAAGCTATGAACTAATGTTGGTATGAATGTGCATCATATCACTTTGTTTTATATTAGTATTTAAACCTTGATGGCCAACTAAATAATTTCCCATACTATTCATGTTGTGTAGGAATATGATCTATATTTAATACTATCTATTGTGTACTAACTATAGCTAAACATGAAGATTCTACAAAATGTAACTTTATTAGGTTTGAAACATGAACTATGCAGTGTGAATAAGGATCATATATCCATAATCATATACCATGTGGCCTCTATTATGATGTGTATGATTGATCGATAGATTGAGATGGAGATGAAACCTATGATGAGGGTTCATTTAATCTCAACTTTATTGGATTATTACATTAGATAAGACCCACAAAATTTGGTTGTAGTGAATATTTATCATGAGTAGTACTCTATGATGTGGGTTCACTTAATCTTAACCATAGTATATTGATACATTATATATGACCCAAAAAATATATCCATACTACATATTTCTCATGATTAGTACTTTGCTACAGTGCATATGACTCTGTTGGATATGTATATGGAACTGCACTTTATACTCCTTAAACTATAGTTATATATGTAGGTTGTTCTTACTATATGGGTTTTCAAACCTTCTAAATAGGTGGAATATAATATATTTTATTGATCCAAAACTTCAAAGCTTTGGTTGAAATATAATTTAAGAAATAATAACAACACAATTGTAATAAGGTTAACTCTAAGAAGAGATGTTTTATTGATCAAATTTACAGACCCAAACATATGCCTATCTTTGAGAAGAGATGTCTAATTTCCATTTTGGGTTAAATATTAATTTATACACATTTTTAAGGTAGGAGGAAGTGGAAGGTCACAAATATTGAGGGAGAATAAGTGGTTCAACTTCCACAATTTATAACAATACAAAAATTGAGGACTTACTATTTTTTAAAACTTACTATTTTTAGATTGCACTACTAAAATTGAAATTTGGGGCACTTCAATTTGGTTTTATAGGATAAAAAATATACCAAGTATTCCATATAAATGTGTTCCACTCATTATTATCTTTCCAATGGTTTAAATGAGGAGTCAAACAGAGCTATGGTACAAAAGTTATGGCTCTCAAAAGTTCTACCACCAATTGGGGTAAAACAATTTCTTGAATTATCACCTGAAATATCACTCAAATAATTTATATGGCTATATCTTAGAACCTACATTACTCTCATGATTAGTGACCAATGATTCCTATGAAGGAATGTCTTAGGATGACTCACTCATGGATGAATGGGGTCTATGGTTCCATGGTGGAGGAGATATTGGTGCCCCCTATGTGAACGATATGATGTCATTATAAACACATATATTAATGCAATATGATTCCATAATAGTCATTATCTCTATGTCCATTAATACAATGATAGTTACAAAAAGGGATAATGAGGTTGTTTCTATAGGAGATGTGGATCTCATTGATAAGTAGAAGTCAATGTGATTAACCTCTTATCTAATAGTGTTAATAATATGAAACATGGGTTATCCTGCTCTAAATCAAATTATAGTGGTGCCTTACTTATATTATCTATTGTGCATATTATATATTGTGATCTAAAAATTGGCTCTTTGTTCTTAATTAGTTTCTTTTTTTGTTGTGGTCTCCTATCTTATTTTGGACATGGTGGATTTTGGATGCTAGGATATATAGATAATTCTATGAAATATAGAGTAATTTGATCAATTGAATTTTCCTCAATCAATCCCAATTTCTTTTCCAATGCTATAAATATATAACATAAGTTCTTGAAAGAATAATCTATCTAATATAGTAGATGCTCAAAAAGAGGTTGGTGAATCCCCTGAATAAAAATATGTTGAATCTCTAAATATATTAGTTTGTATATCAATCTTAACATGTGATTCTTAAATTTTATTATATAATAACAAATTGGCTCTGAAGTATTCTGATGCAAAGTCTCAAGTTTCTCATATGTGACATGATGGATTATGTTTGAAATGTAATGTATAATAAATTCATCCTCTAAGTCATCATATATGTGTAAGGATTAAAAATGGAATAAATAAAAGAACCAATTCTATGCTTCCTTCACTAATGTCTACTAGAATAAATTGAGTAGATTCAAAGGACTCACATGAGATGAGAAATCCTTTATAAAGCCCTGAAGGTGTACAAATGGATCTCCAGTTCCATAAAAGTGAGGAAATGATGGTATATGGAAATGCTTAGGCAATGAAGCTTTTATAAATGTCTTCAGAAGAGGGTTACCATGTAAACCATTATCATCCATCCAAGACTTATAAGCCTTTTTTTCCAAGGTAATGAGATGTACTTGGTGTTGTAATTCACCAATTGTATGCATTAAATAGATAATATATTGGGATGGTACATTAGCATCTTAAAGTGGTTAATTTAATCATTGAATTTTATTGTTAATTTTATCCATGTGAATGCTAAATTTATCAATTAGATCATAAAGAGTGGGTATGCTCACTTGAACCTTTGGATTAATGGTAACTTGGACCTTAATAAAGGGATGTGGGATACCATTCTATTTAGGTGAAGAATGAGAAATAGGTTCTACTATAGTGAGTGGTGGCTTGGGAGATTCATTGGTATCTTTATGTTTTATTGTATCACATTCTAATTGAGTATAAGATGAGATATTAACATTAACATGTGCATTATTTGAAATAGAATCATGCGTATAAGTAGAAAAACATTTTGTAGTGCATTATGTTTGAGAGGAGTGAGAGAAGAGTTAGAAACATGAGATTCATATTCTTCTTCACTATGTGCATAATAATCATCATTGTTCTATTCATTGTCATCATTGGAATATTATTCATAATCACTATCATTTTCATATTCATTTGCATGTTCACTATTACACTCATTATCACTTTCAATGTAACTATGGATAGGTTTAGGATAAAATTTTAATTCTTTTATAGTATGTATTAAAGTATCATTTGAAATTGGAATATCATGTGCATAAATGTTATTCATGGATGGAGTGTATGCATTATTTTCATGTGAAATATGAGAAATAAGAGAAGAGTTTTCATTTAGACATTCTTTTGATAAAGTAGGTTTAAGAGCATGAGATACATCATTTGGACTATGCATTCACAATTTTATTCTATTGTATTTATATTGTTGTAATTTGAACATAGAAGTAGCAAAATAAAAAGATAGATTAGGTTCACATGGAAGAAAATTATCACCAATAAGAGGTTCACTTGGAAGTGCATGACTAATTTGTTCATTTGGTGCATTATGCATATGAGAATGAGGTGAAAAGTACCTTTCCCATTTATCAAAATTATTTTCTTTAGAAGAGGGAATAAAAGAGATAAGTTTGAGAGAAGAAGATGCATCTACTTATACTTCTCTATCACTATCACATATATCATCATATTCTTCATTAAAACAATAGTAATTATCTTCATTGTAAATGAAACCATTTTCCACATTTTTAACTAATGTGCAATTTGAAAATTTGTCCATTCATTGCCATAATTATGAATGTTTTTTAAAAATTGATCTATAGGATGAGAATGAAGAAGTGCCTTAGTGTCCATTTTATTTATTTCATCAAAGATAATGTGTAAAATTATTATTAAGAAAATGAATGCAAAAATAACTATGAACATAGAAATTTTGAAATTACATTTGACAAAGTAAACAATTTACAACAATTTCAAACTATTTTTAAAAATATTGTAAGGGAGGAAAACTTGGGGATTGAGGACCTAGTTTGGAAAGATAGGGTTTTGAGGTAGGGTTTTAGAATTTTATTTAAATTATGCCAATAATTTAAATTCTAAAAATAAATTTGACTAGAATAAATGCACAAAAATTAATATAAAAATTAGCTATTTTAAATTAAATTTTTGCACAAGAAAACTAATAATATTTAAAATTTGAAATTATTTTTGACAAGGTAAACAATTTGTATAAATTTCAAAATATTTTTCAAAAATTTGCAAGGAAGGTTTGGGTTTTGAGGACCTAGTTTAGAAATCTAGGATTTTAGATTTTTTAAAATTATGCAAATAATTAAAACTCTAAAAATAGTTTTGAATAGAATAAATGCACATAAATTAATATTAAAATTATATATTTGAAATTAAAATTTTGCACAAAATATGAAGGAAAAACCCTAAGGGTATCTAGGGTTTTAGATTTGTTCAATGTAAGTTGGGTTCACCAAATGTTTTATTATTTCTAGGAAACTCATGTTTAGTTCCTGAAAATAAATGGTCTAGAGTAATGATAAAAATCTAGTTTAATATGGAAAAATATAGATTCTTATCTAATAATTTACATAAGGAAGATAAATGAGCTTACCTAAAAATGGACTGAAATGAATGATTCAAGCACTAAAAATTAAGAGGTAAGACTAGGGTCCTATTTCAAATCAAAATCTAACCTTAATTTCATGATTGGAAAATAGTTCCAAAAGTGGATATGAGTGGCACCAATGTTGTATTCTACCTCTATTGATGTTATCCTAGAGATCTAAGCCTTTTGGGTTTTGTTCGTCATGTCTATGTGACCCTGTCTTTGAAGTTTTAGATGTTGAAAGTCAAAATAGATCATTGTAGATCAATTTCAATATCTGAACCCTATATATATCCACACACATGTAAACAATAATTTGATCAAAATCAAAATGGGAAGAATAATCACATGATCTATAACCCATGTTATCCTGATCACTACCTACATTAACCCTAAATATAGGGTCTCAAATCAAATATAGTTTTCCCTTAGGGGAAATCATAATCAATGTTCACCATAGATGTAAGAATGATTTTTCACCTATGCCCCTCCTTGATCAATCATGCAAGTCTATGTGTGATGTATAATGTTAAACTATACTATTGATTGATTTTAATTATGCAATGTGCCAAAGTAGTAAGTGCTAGATATAAAATGCCTTATGAAGTAATTTATATAAGATACTCTTTATTTAGAAATTGGGATATTTAATCACATTTTTTCAACATGGGAAAACTTAGGGATGAAGCTAAGAAAGGGGTTGGGAATCATCTAGCAAATGAAACTGATTGTTTGAATTAAAAATGACCATAGACAAGAATGCTAAAAATGGACATTAGTAGCACTGACAGTATAGTCTAACCCCATTTTTTGTGTCCTATAGTCTTGATTCCTATGGGAATGGAAAGAGGATATAAAATCTGACTTGAAAGAGGTGGAATGACTATTTGAAAGGCTCAAGATGACCAAAAATAGGCAAAAAGGTGACTCAAGCATAGAATGAGACCAAGATGACTAAAATGAAAGACATGGATATATGTGAATAAATCTCATATTCTCTATTTTGAGTCTCTTACGAAAGGAATATGAAAATACATGATATGTGTGGTTGCTTGACCAATTTAGGGTGTATACAAGAGCATGTATAGGTGTAATATCTAGAATTGTAGGATTTATAATGTTATGTATATGTATAATAAAATTCTATGGTTCTAAAGAGATAATATAAGGATTAAGGGTTTGTGGAAGTCATTATTGAATTATTTATTGTTTATTTGAGGTAATAGTAATAGGAACATGTTTAGGTGCTCAAAATATCTAAATATGGTACATAGTAGATAAGGATTTTATGGAATCCACCCTGTCTCTGATGTAATGGTATCTTAAGTATTGGATACCTAAAAAATGGAATTATTTGTTGCTTACTCATTCATGGAGGATTGAACTTAGTAGGATTGATGATTAATTTCATAGGTATAAATTTATCTTTTTCAATTAGATGTTCATGTGTAATTTTAAAAACTATAATAACCCCATTGGCATGAATGTATTCAACACACCCAAACACTATAAAACATACCATGTGTAGCACATGTATCCAATGTTGTACCAATATCATATGTAAAATACCCATGTAATGGGTAAAATAAAATGTAGTAACTACATGTGTTGGGCCCACCTATAAAGGTAAGTCAATCTCACCAAGAACTTGTTGTTAGGTCTCATTGAGTGCTCTAACTGATTTAGTCAAAGGATATAAATCATCATGTGTATAACCCAAATACATATGTAATGTCATGGTACAAATTTTATCATTCTCACAATTATCAATTATAACACTGTGTATAATTTTGTGATCAAGTTATTCTTGAATGAATAAGGAATGAATATCCAAGTCATCATCCCTAATCTCACTATCATCAAAATTAAAAGAATCTATTTGAACCATAGGAGGTGTATGTCATGTATAAGTAAAAATAACCCATGTAATGGGTGGAAATAATGTTATGGATTAGGATGTGCATTATATTCCATTTTCACTTATGTTTCTTTCTTGGAATGGTATTGCAAATGATATTTAAATATATTCTAATTCTAGTGATCACTAGGTTGTTAACCTAATTCCTTTAGAAGATTATAAAATAATTTTTTTGGTCATAAATAAGGTATTTGGTACTATGATTGATGTTAAAACATAATTTTGTATACTTCATTAGGCCTTGGTGATAGTCACAGTAAGTAATGGCATCATATCCTTTGGGTAGAGGTTGACTCATATTAACATCTATAAGATGAGGGAGAGATATAAGGTGACACTTCACAATATTAAGATGTAAAAAAGATGGAAACTTAGGTAAGTGTGTAAATTATATCCTTGGCACATTGGATAGGACAAGCTGATTAGTTTATTGTGATACCACATTAACCATATTATTTATTTCCATTTTAGGCTTTGTGGGTTTTACCTTATAACTTCGTTTGATAAAAAATTTGGTATTTGATGTAGTTAGTGTGTAGATACATAAGTTTGTTCAATGAGATAAGTTTGATTTCATGATCATAAAAAATATGGAATAATACATATAAATATTTAAACTTTTAAAAAATAATGGACCCATGTAATGGGGCAAGCAAAGTTTTATTGAATATGTCTTTTAGCTCTATATCTACTATTGGATTAGTCATTTTAGCCAACATTTTATTATACTTTAAGACATATTCATTGATAACTTCATTGATTCCTTATTTGACTTTTTTTTTAATTTGGGAAATTAGTTCCTTGGTTCATTGGTTAATTGTTTGGGTTCACCAAATATTTAACCTTAAATTAAGATGGGGGTTAAATCACATAAATGAGTCCCAATTAGCAACCAAGTCCATCCAAATCAAAAAACAAATGGGGCTCAAACAAACCCCCTTTGTTCTAACCCCATGTGGCATCAAATCCTCACTCATTCAAGTGAAAAGCTACTATTGGCCTAAAATTGCCAATTTGGATGGAATGTATTATGATGAAAAAATAAAATAAAAACATGTGGCTCAACATATAAATACATATTTTTATGATTTTTCTAATAATATGATTTTTTCTAAATTTTAATAATATAAATATTTATTTTCATTTATTTATTAAAATATACTTATTAGTAAAATGAAGTACCATATGTTTGAGGCACTAGAAAAATAGGAGACCATGGCTATTTTTTTTGAAAAATATCACTACACTCAACTTTAGTGTCCTTATTCTAATAGAAAATAAATTGGTCTATTTTGGCATATATATATATAATATCACAAGGATAAGTCATAAGCATTGATATTCCCTACCTTGATCATTAAAAAATTAATAAAAAATTATTTTTTCTCAAAAAGTTTCAAAAAAATAATCTTGAACTATGTCAATGTTTCTAAGACCTCTTTGCAAGAAATCTTGAGAAAAACATTATTTTTGAGAAAATTATGAGGAGAAATCAAGTACTCAATAAAACATTTTGTACATGAAATGTACACACTATGTAGTATTAATTTTTTATTTATTTATTTATTTTTAATTAATAAATGTAATCTATGATTAAAATGCAACATTTCATTAATATACACTATTTTCACATTTTATATGGTTAAGTCACTATTGCCTATACAAATTGAGAAATGTTCACATTTTAATCTTTTTTTCCCCCTTTGTACCAAAAATTGGGACAAAGTATTATGATTCAACCCATGGATCGATATAGTATATGGTTAGGAATATTGAAATGGATAGGCACAAGGGTGATAAATAGATCTATAGTAGGTCAATTAATCTTGAAACTTAGATAAACAATGTTATGAATTGAAATATCAGGATATTGTAAAAATAAAATGCACTAAGAGTACTTATTTTGTTTATTATGTGCATGCATATTTTATATGGAATAGACTAGAGGTGGACTACATATGGATTTTGGATAAACTTTTAGAATTTGGTGGTTTTCATTATATAGACTTGGATATTTATGTCAGATCTTGATAGTTGTGTCAATATTATTATTTGAATTGGATGCATATGTTGAATAGGTATGATCAAATAAATATGAGTTAAACCACCTATAACCTTCTAGGTTTTATATCACAATTTATTTTGTGTGTTTATATCTTGCACATAGGTTGTTTCTCTTTGTCAAATGTTCAAATGCTAGTTTCCTCACCCTCAGAGTGACTATGGGAAAAATTAGTTAGTGGTCACACACTATAGATATTCCCTAAGTAACCCTCTATTAATGGATACTACTTACATATCCATTACTATGAATAAGGCCTCTGGCTTATCTATTTATGCCCTATGTGTTAGCTTGGGTGTGCAGAAGGATGCAATGTGTGATAATAAAGTACATAGAGTGACCTAGCTTATAACTTGGAAAATATGTTTAATGGAATGGTCCTTCAGTACATTATACCTAAATATATGGTGTCCCTATGATTGATATTTAAATAAGAAATAATATGGAAGCTTTACTCACATTAATGCTTGATTGAATGCTTTTGATAAGTTGCCTTATGAGGTTATAGGTCTATGTTAGGTGAGGAATGAATGAAGATGGATATTATATATATACCAATCCAATTGAGAAATATATCACATTTAAATTACTTAGGATGACCATAATGATACATTTGATTTGCAAATTTGATTACTTCAAGGCACTAGACACTTAGTTTGACATATGACACTAGCATTGGTGTTTGTGTCTGGCTAGGATGTAAGTGTTTGGGAAGATAAAAAAACATGTATAGGTTTGAAATTTATAGGGGATGATAATGATAAGGTTTATATAATTTTTTAAATTATATAAGGCCTAATCAATAGAATAACATATGGTTGTACTAAGAGATTAATAATAGGCATAAGAGATAGTGGATGGGAGGCTTTATACAATAGGAAGGTCTTAGAACTAAAGGGTATATCCCTAAAAATCACTTACCAAGTATACAAGATTAATGTGTTATATAATTCAGATTTAGTGTCTACACCTCACCTCTCTCCCTCATCATCACTATCAATTAGAATAATTGGAATATATCCTCCATCACCCTCTCATTTGGATTCCTTATTTCCTTTGTCTCCTCCATCACCCTTTCCCTCATCTCTAATTTTTACTTCATCCCCTCCACCATCTCCTCTATCACCCACAACTTATATAACCACATGCACCCTCATCCTTTATTTTCTGATCTTCTATATTTTTACCCTCAAGGCTCTCTAAATACTCTCTCAATATCCTAATCTTTTATGTGGAATATTAAGCTTCACAAGCTACACTTGATCCCACCATAACCTATATGCATCTATCACCCCTACATTTTAAACATCCATCCTCTTATGAATGGGTAGTAGTTGTAGGTGAATATATGTCACTTATGTTACCATTTTATCTATCACTGCCCCCTACCATCCTCACTCTCTCACTAATAGGTAAAAATATGAGGTGCCACAAGAATATCCTAGTGAATCTCAAACTATCTCAATACCCTTTTTTGTATTATACTCTAAATAACATAATGTGTCCCCCCAAAATATAACATGGTATCATCTCATAATGAAAGAATATAATATCCTCCATCCAATCTAGATTTGCTTCCCTATAATGTGTCCATGTATTATCATTTGGAGTCTACTTAGCTACTGCTTTCTTATAGTATACCAACTCACCAAAATATATCCACTTCCCACCCACTATCACATTATATCTATATTTAAATTGTTCCTCATATAATCTCACTTATAATATTCCAAATTGCCTCTCTATGGATATGTGCTCCCATTCCCATATAAGTAATAATGTGGAATATCCAATGATATTTCCCTTATTGTATGACACTATGTCAAAATCCATGTATAAATGATCCAAGATAAATGACCCCAATAAAAAATACATGGGAAACTCCACCATATCACCAACCATGTGTGAATCCTATCAGAAATAACCCTCCACTCTTGTTAGGTAGAAATATGTCCCTAACAATATCCATCAAAACAAGATTCAATTGGTCCATATCCTCACATACCATACAAGCATCCAAATATATACTAAACCCAATCATCAATATGATGTCAACATCAAATAATATTACTAGTGATATAGACTATGAAGTCTCTCACTACACCACATATCTACAACATTCTAATGTAACTATCATCTTCCCCATATACAAATGAAATCTGTTTGTCTCTAAGCTCCACTTTTATGCTAATGCATTTAGTAACCCCCAATCGACATAAATATATGGAATATACACTATATATGATATCATCATAACCTATTATACTCTAACCTAATAATCCATAAACCTACTCCTCAAATGTACCACTACTAAACATATCTCATAGGTAAGCAAATTTTTTAGTCTCTCATGAAAAAAATTAAAAATGATGTATAATTATTTTATAAATCTATTTAAATTTCATCTTCAATTTTCACTCAACAAGTATGAATAATACATAACATCATTTTCCATGTAACATTATTTACAAATTTATGAAGCCTAACAATTTCACCACTATCTTGATGAATTCATTTTTTTATATAATGAATTCACCACCACATCACAAATTATATAACATACATGATGGATTTATTTCCTTGTACAAAAATTTCATTACTTCATGATGAATTTTCTTCTAATAACATGAATTTACTAAAATTTATGATGCATTTGATATAACAGAATTAAATCACCACTACCATGACAAATTCACCACTAATGTACAAAACCACCATTTGGCTTAACACTTTCTCTATTAGATCTAATGATTTTACCACTTTTATAGATGAAATAACTATTAAACTATCACGAAACTAAAGTAAGCACTAATGACTCTAAAATTCAAAATCCATAAATCCAAAACATCACTTACTAAAGGCCCATGATTTTGTGGTCTTTGATGATCCCTCATTTGCTTCTTATGATGCTCATCAGCTAAGCTGTAATCTATTTCCACTCATTTACTTATACACATACAAATCAAAATTAAAAATCATAGGTGGAAAATAGTAAGAATTAATTACAATTTACTCATACCCTCTATTTATTTTCCTAACTTTCTCAATTTATTACTACCAATAAAAAACTATATCATAACCAATCCATTTTTAGCATATTTTCAAAAATATACACTGTCACTTTTACTCCCAATCACATATCCATCTCCCAATTTTATCTATTTATTTACTTATTTGATTGCATATAAATCCAAACAATTGTAATCATAATCAATGGGATATATCATTCCTAAATCAACTTCCTTATATATCTCCTTGCTTAGGGTAAATATTATTCAACCAACATGAAATCAATATGTTAAATCATTTAATTAAGAATTATAGTTCTATTTATTCATGGTCTCCATCAAATGTTTTTATGTTTTCTATTAAACCCATTTAATCAATTATTCCTTTCGAGTACTTGTTTGTATCTTTTCTCCTTGCATGACTTCTCAAGGTGGAATTTATCATAATAATCACTCACTTAATATACTTAAGACAATTTCTCACATATTTATTTTCTCAAAATTAATTTATTATTTTAAAAGGAATTTCTTATTCTAGTCACACAACCCTTTCAAATAGGGGAAAATGTAGACACCTAAATTTTACCACATTAGTAACACAATTAAATTTACTACATATTGACATGGTCACTATTATTCTTTACTAACTCTATCATCATCCACAATTTAAATTTTATCCTAGTCCACTAACATCATTCTCCCCATTATTAAAATATTTAATTAATCAATATTAATAAAATAATTAATTTTTAATTAATCATGAACACATAATTACACAAATATATAAATAAAACTAATTAAAAATCTCAATTCTATGTCACAAACAACCTCCTCAATTACCTTAATTAAGATTTTTAATTACCCATGCATTTCCCGAATTATCTTACCCAAGGTTTTGATCCATCTAACAAACTTGTTGATACATTCAACTAATTTGGTGAGTCATTTAACCACCTTAGCTCATTCATAGAATATTTAAACTATCATTCAAACATGCAACCAAATACATTAATCCTTTTGATTAGTTATTCAACCACCCAAATATATCCTCCACATTTTATAAACCATGTGAATGAGGAATCAAATCCAACCACCAAAAATCAATATATCAAATAAATTTAGATTTATCACATCTATCTCTTTTCTCATCCAAATGTCTATAAATTGGCATACCTTCCCCCATTCTAAGGATCATCCTAAATTCCTATCAATTTTACGTTCATTATCAAGATATATAATTTATATATGATTATCATTATTCATCCTCTTGAGATAAAATACATCTACTAAAATTCCACTTGTATTAAATATTTCACTTTGAGCATACACCTACCGATTTGTAAGAGAACATACAAATTAGCCAAGAAGAGACCTAAATTAGTTAGTAAGTGAAGGTATGATATAATATCATTATTTTAAATCTCTAAGGTTATAGGTATGAATTAATAATAATAAATCAATTATCATTATTTGGTTTCCTAGTTTGAATTTATAAATCTTACATATTACAATTTGATAAAATAATCTTGTTAGAAGGTTGAGAAATAGAATTGGATGTTATATTTGCATCTACATTAGTATATTTGAGCTTAGATTTTTTATATGTTTAAATTTTAAACATCATTGTGTAATTTTACGTAGGTGTGTGCATATAATTAAGCTTGTTCAAAGAAAGAATCTTGACTTCTCTTTCTCTTGTTGAATGACAAAACCTATTAAATGATCTAAATTGTTTATAAATGAATGCAAAGATGAAAATAATATTTATTTTAAAATGTTTTTTAATTCATTATCTTCCAAGTTATTACTAATTTGTGTAATCATCATCTTGTAATGAAGCACATATTCAATAATTATCTTGTTACTTCTTTGTTTATGCTTGGAAATTTTAGCATAAGAAAGCTTTTCATCAATTTGAATAAAAATGCTTAATAAATAAATCTACTAACTAATTTAATTCTTTGAAAGATTAATTATTTTGATCATAAAACCATCATAAAGCATACTATTTGAAGATTCATTTAAATAATTTAGTTATGTTTACATTGAAAGCATTATCCAAACATGTTAAATGAAAAGATATGAGATGTTGTTTATCTCCTTTATCCTCTTATAATAGAATCTTAGGATATGAAAATCCTATAGTTGAAGGATATGATTCAATATTTGGTGATAAAATATTAGGAAGTAAATATTAGGAATCCAATGATTAGTAAGAATTTTGTACACATTACTTCAATTGTAACAACATAGAAAACAAAAATGCAATAGTTTAATTCATGTATTGTGCATTATAAAAGGTAGTATATTTATTTTGCATACATATCAAAGGATATGAATAAGTCAATTTATTAGTAATATTCATAGAAATATGTTTTAAACTAGATATTTTAGCCAAGTCTAAAGGTGTATATGTAAGAACAAGATCAAAAAAAGTATTAATAACACCTATTATAGGGTTTACAATTCAAAAAAATGGTTCTTGTTGCACATTGTGTGTGTGTGTGTGTAGTGAACTCTTAGAAGACAAAATAACTTCAAATACTTTGGATATATTTTGTGGCATTTGATGGAGTCCTTAAAAACTATATAGATATTGGACTTGTGATTGATATACTCCATTGAGCTCATCATGATTAATCCTATATGAACCTTCATGGGTATGTTGTGAATTAATATCATTTTTATTATCTTTTGCATTATTATTATATTATTATAAATATCAATTATATTTTATTCATAAAAATAATAACAAATGTGTGCATTAGCAGTGTCCATTATAACAATAGTTTAAGAAATTTGAATATGCTAGATCAGAATCTTACTTATCAGATAACTTTGCGTTAAAGGATTATTAAAAGCAAGTTTATTATGTGGAATATAATAGTAACATGAAAAAATTACTAGAAATAAATAATAAGAAATGAAATATTAGAAATAAAAGATAAATATTTTGTGTATATATATATATATATATATATATATTAGTATATCATTGTGAAATCCAAGGTCAAAAAAAGATAATTAAAATTCAAGTATCATCCAATGTCAAAATGGAATGCTTTATGTTAAGATATTATGGCAAAGGTCAAAATATATTTATTTTAATTTCATATTGATATCCAAGTTTGAATGGAAATAATTTTAGTTATAGATATTTTGTAATGTATTAAATCCTAGGACAAATTTTTTGAAACCCTAGAAGGATATAACCCTAAAGGAAACTTAGGGTTTATAATTATAAAATTTTAAATTGGCTCATTAATATGTTTAAAAAAATTAGGATAAATAGGTGAATTAACCCAAATTATTAAAAATTAAACAAAATATAATAGAGTGATGTAAATTCCCTTTCAATAATCAAAATGAAATAAAATGATTGAATTAGATAAGTTAAACACAATTGAAATAAGGAAAAATGTGCAAAAAATAAACTTAGTTGTCACTATCTAATTATTACCTATCTTGGCTAATATTGAGCATAAATAAAAAAATAATGACTCTATCTACAAGTTCTTAGAAGTTTGATTTGAGATTTTACAAGGATAGGAATGCAAAATAAGGGCATGATTGACTCAAAGTATTATCCCCATTGGTTGATATTTTATTTTATATAAGAAATAGGAAAATTATCTCACACTCATGTGTGATAGCTTGAGTGGGATCTATATGTGTGAATTTGACCTTTGTAAATGGGTGGAAGATCTACAAATAGCTTCATCAAGGTTAAAACCATAGTAAGGAATGTAATGATTTAAAGACCTTAAAATATTAAAAAAATGGAGTTTATATATCTTTATATTACCCTAATCATCCCCATGATGAATAAATTATTCCTACATATACAATACTCCAAGGAGGAAAATTAATCCTAATGCACTTTTTCCACTTAGAGTGTTTTATGAAATTGTGCTTATTTTAACTATATGAATACATTAAGAACCAACATAAATAATTGAACACACTTTTTCTTAGGGCTAGATAAAATAGGTTTTTGACTTGGTTGAGGATTAATTTTAGTGATTGAAATTAGAATTGGGATGAGTAATGAACTTTTAATTAGTGTGCACTTATGTAAATAAACCTATGTATTGAAATGTAATGGCCAAAATTCTTTTTATAACACTAATATAATCAACTATATTATAAGGTTTCAAATAGAGCTAACATGAAAAATGTAATGAGATCCATAAAATTATTAAAACCAACACAGGAACAAGACCAAGTCAATAAATCATTAGTGACTTTATTCGAATGTAGTTAGCCACTTATAACTCAAATAGAGACAAGTTAATGTATGGTAAATATACACACTTATATCTATGTGCTTCTTATATGGCCTTCTTAACCAAGCCTTTACAAACTTATAATTCAATTGATCACCTGTATAGGCTTTAAAAAAACTTGATCCTCATTGGGTAGATTAAAAAGTGTTTATCAAAAAATTATGAAAGGATAAACAAATTAAATAAAAGAATCATCATACTAAGCTTATATATGTAAGATCTACCAAAATCTCAAATAGTAGGTAGTGATCATCAAAATGACTATTTATAGAAGCAATATAGATCTTTTTAGTGCTTTATCAAAATCACAAATAAGCATAGAAATAGATTGACATCATCTTTCTAGGTAGGATAAGGACATTTGATTACCAGTTAATTAATTTATCATAAAATATAAGTGTATTTTATAAGTATATTTGTTTAAATAAATATTATTTATAACCTTTTAAGATTTTTCAATAACTATGCTCAAGTTACATTTTGGATCAACTTTCAATCTCATTTGGCATGGTTAACCTCATTACATTAGGAGTGATTCTTAGCAACTTAATCCATTTGGTTGATATTTCTAAGTTAATTCATGTCTCATTACTTATCTTATTAAGGTTTATTCAAACATTGTTTTATGTTATGCAAAGTATAACTTCAAACACCATTGTTTCATTCCCATGTGAGTTTAGAACAACTCTTTGTATTTTATTAAGTTTTATTTTTAATGTTAATCACTTAAGTTATTCATATTTCAACTCATATCACTACCTTTATAGTAATAATTACTTTTAAATCATAAAATAGGTAGATATTCCACACTAAATTTCACCAACATGAACCCTTTCAAGTCAAGGTGTTTCCCTCAAGTTGTATGCCACATAAAAAACATGTAAACCTTATTTTAATATGTATTCTAGATCTTAAGACTATCATATATAACATATAAAATAATATATCCATGAT
Source organism: Torreya grandis (assembly GCA_037957365.1). Lineage (NCBI taxonomy): Eukaryota > Viridiplantae > Streptophyta > Pinopsida > Cupressales > Taxaceae > Torreya > Torreya grandis. Next base: position 217,590 of record JARHVA010006867.1, read on the forward strand.
CTAAACATTTCCACTACTCCATACATGACTATAATAACATGTTTTCATAGAGGTAAAATGATAAATGTGAAGTTATTTAATCATAAGGATGAATCTTGAGCTCTGTTAAATGCTTGTGTATTATCCTAGTTTCAAGGAATGTAAATATCCAAGCAAAGGAAATAAACACAATAAAAAAAGGATATATAACATAATATATACCTTGGAGATACCCAATGTGTGAAAATTACGTCAAGACTAAAGCCATGCTTCCTCATCTCCACTATGTTCTACAGTTTATAAGATTTTCTACTTCTTGGGCGTATAAGTAAAATAACCTCATAGACTCATAATGATTTCTAAAATATTCAGTTGAAGACTTAATTCCAAATAAAGGAATAAATTATAAACTTAACCTAATTTAGTTATGTACTTTTCAAAATAGTTACCTACAACCAATAAATAATGAGAAAATAAAATAAAAGACTCAAACTTGGCCATACATAATGTGAATCCATATAAAATACCCCCATTATACTTTTCATTGTGTTCCCTCTATTTTCCTCATTTTTAATGAAGTATAAAGATTTATATTTGTACACAATAGTACCTCTTGGATTCATCCAATAAGTCCAAGTTTTGGAAACTAAAACAAAACACCTCATGTCATTTTATCTCCATGTGCATCTATCTTGAGTGTCTCTACCTTATATGACATGTATTTGAGCTCTCATATGATTATAATCCATCCATAAAATTAAATGAACTAATAATAAGTTGAAACACTAAAAAAATATTTAAAATCTTGTGGTCTTGGTGAAGCTCTAGAGTTCAACAGTCAGCTCTAGATTTCAATAGTATGAAGCTTTAGTAAAATCCTAGACCTTAATTATGCAAAATTAAAATGATCATAAATTTTGCAAATGAACTTGAAATGATGTGTTATTTTTTTAATTTGTATACATTTTCAATGGTAATCCAAATATATATTTATAAATTATTTTTGAAACCAAATATATGATGTTTTATCCCATAAAACATAAACTAACATTTTGTAAGCCTTACTATTTTTTAGATTACACTTATTTTACATCTAATTATTATACTAACCAAGATGGATCATAAACATGATCCAATTTATTATTACATAAGTAAAATTTAAATATTTTAAGTCCCACAAAATATATAAAAAAATATTATTTACCTTCTATATCCCAACTAAGAAACACATCTTATCATCCTCTTGGACAATACCTAGTTCATGTTCCAATATGTTCATATTTTGGATAGTTCTATGCTTAGGTTCCAATGTGATCATATTTTAGATGGTACCTTTTTTAGGTTCTAATATATTCAACTCTACAATTTTAATGTTTTCAATCCCATAATTGAGAAATTTAAGTGGTGAGGAATCCACCTCACACCTTTGAGTTCCCTTTTGAATAACTTTCACTCCCCTTCTTGATCTTATTTCATCTCTAGAAATAAATTTATCCCACTACTCTTGGCCAATAAGAACAAGAATATATAATCAAAGGTACAAAAGACCTTATTTATTCCACATGTAAGACGCAAAGAAGCAACATTTTCAAAATGAAAAGAAAATGAGACATTACCAAGTAAAAACATTCTTCTTCAAGTTTCATAGTGTTACCTTTGGAGTCTTTAATTTTCTCAAGTAAAACCATACCCTGTTGTGACAAGGAAACTATGCTCAAACCCATGTTAGACATGTATTTTTGTGTAGTTTACAACTATATAAAACTTTATTTATTTGAAAGAGTAATTTTGTATTCCTTAGATGGCCGGTTCATCAAAGACTTTTATAAAAAACCATCACTTCACATAGTCCCAAGAGGTTTGTATCATCCTAATAACAATAGTATTGGTAATTTCAACCCACCTTATTGTCAATGAATCAAGACTCTCTCCTATGCAACCTTATTATCTAGGTGAAATAGCATTTACACAATGGTCACACCATAACCACAAAAATAAAACACAAACTAAAAATAAAATATAAAATAATATGTTAGTTGATCTTTTATGATAAAAAGGATAACCTACTCTGATACCAATTTGATCTATACTAGGTGGATATTCACACTATTTTTCACTAACATGGACCTTTTAAAGTCTATACATTTCCATTAAGTTATATTGCATATAAAAATACTTAAAATGTTGTTTTAATATGTATTATAGATCTTAATACTATCATATACATTATAGAAAATAATATCTTCACACTTTAAACATTTCCACTTCTCCATACATGACTATAATAATATGTTTACATAGAGATGCAATGACATATGTGAAGTTATTTAACCATTTTTTTGAATCTTGAACTCTATTAAATGTTTGTGTATTTTCCTAGTTGTAAGGATTGTAAATATTAATTAAAAGGAAAAAAAACAATAACCACAAGGAGAGATAACACAAGACATACCCTAGAGAAACTCAATGTGAGAAAACTCCAATAATATTAAATTCATGCTTCCTCATATCCACTATGTTCTATAGTTTATAAGTTTTTTTACCTCTTGGGATTACAAGTAAAATAAGCTCATACACTCATAATTATATCTACAATATTTAATTGAATATTTAATTCTAAATGAATAAATACTAAAATTAGCCTCTTTAAGTTGTAGTCTTCAAAATAATCACCTACATCCAAGCAATAATGAGAAAATAAAATCAAGCACTCAAACATGCCCATACATAATGTTAACCTAGGTAAAATACCCCAATTGTGCTTGATTTTGTGTTTTTTATGTTCTCCTCCTTTTTAATCAAATATAAATATTCATATTCATATTGAATAATACCCCTTAGACTCATGAAATAAGTCCAAGAGTTGTAAATTAAAGCAACACACCTCATGTTTTTTAATCTTCATGAACATCTATCTTGAGTGTATCTAACTTATAAAAATTGTATTTGAGTTCCCATATGATTAGAATCCACCTAGAAACTTAAATGAACCAATATGAAGTTGAAAAACTAGAAACCACTTTAAATCTTGTTGTCTTAGTGATCTCTGGAGTTCAAGATTCTAAAGCTTTGGGTAAATCCTAAAGCTTAAATATCCCAACTTAAAATGATCATAAATTTTGCATACGACCTTGAATTGATGTCTCATTTTTTTAAAATTATCTATTTTTTTTATTGGAATATAAATATATCATTAATTTTTTTTTAAACCAAACATATGTTTTTTCCCCATAAAATATAAACTAGCATTTTCTAGGGCTTATTATTTTCTAGATTACACATTTTCGATAAGAGATTATCATTCAAACTGAGATGGATGATAAACATGATAAAACATATGATTTCCTTTAAATCCAATTCCATAAGGATTTATAAAAAATGATCTCAACATTTAAATATAACTTATTTCTATTTATTATTACTTAAGGTATTTTTTCTAATTCAAAACTTAGTGCATTTAACTCAACAGATTATTTAACAATTAACTAAGGAAGACAATTATCGCTATCATAGTGAAATAGGAAACTCATTATCATTCCATAGGTCACTTATAAATAAGAGACATATTTTACTAAATCACATCATGATTCATTTGTAATGACCATTTGAATTTATATCTTTGAGTTACTCATATGTCTAACAATCTTATTATAAAGTTACTTTTCTTAACTTATATTCTACATGAGATTAACCCATGAATATTTTATGGCCTATGCATTTAATTATTCAAAAAAACATTTCCAATAGTCATATAAATTTGTCATAATAGTACTATCACTTGAATAGTGGTATTATTAGTTCTATATAGAAGGATATGATTAATTTATAAATGGAGTACTCATCATCTCATAACACTTTACTTAAAATTCCAAAATAAAAATGACCTCATAATTATATCCCAACATCATATTTTATAATGATTTTTTTATAACAATCCTTATGAATATATTGAGCTATAATAACTTTTTGAAGTTCTTGAGATAATATTAACAAAGGATATATCTTCATAAATGGAGATTCCTTATAGATTGATGTTTGTCTTAAGTCTTTTCATAGTCCAATGGAAGCATATAGTAATCAACTATGAGTAAGAAGTAACTCAACTTATACATGTAGTATATTAATATTCTTTTGATTTAACTTTTTAGGTTTTATGAATTTTAAGCCCTAGGTTGTGAAAGAGTCTGAGTATAATATATTAGGCTATAAATATGACATAAATAGAACCATTGATTTCTAATAGAATTGGCCTAGTTTGATCTATCTAAAATAGCATTAAATGATGTTAATAAGTACTTAAATAGAAATTAACTAGGTCAGGAGATATAGAGGCTACAAACTGAGATAGGAGTTGATATGAGTGTATCAAAGAACATCCATGTGTCCAAAGCCTTCCTATATAGTATAACCCTAATTGGGAAATCATGATAATGATGTTAGTTTCCATTTTTAGGTGTTAGTGTCATTTTAATATAACTATTTTGATCTTCTGGTGCACCCCTATTTGATTCTATCAAGTTTATTCCTACACACATGAGTTCTGATTCCCTATGGGTGAACTAGTTCACCTAATTTTGTATGAAAACCCTAAACCTTTATGTTGTTAGTACACCAAATTGACACAAGTATAAAAGTGTGATGTTAGTGGAATAGGTTGGACATCCTAAACACCTTTTTGTGATGAGAGTTGCCTACATACCAATACTCTAAGGAGGGATAAAGACTGACATAGTTCTCCCCACCTGAGTACTAGTGCAAGTGCAAGTGAAGCTAGTATAAATGTCAATTTGAGTGATTTAAGTAATGTTAGAGAATAAAAATATATGTATTCTAATATTGGGTGACTATAGATGATTGTATGCAAAATTAGGGTAGAATAGGGATTGATAAGCTTGATTGTGCACAACTTGTTCTAATGTAGTTACTGTTATTTGCATTTGATTTTCATATAGTGAATAAAAGAATAAAATTCATGTATATATATTGTTATAGTGATTGTCTATATCTTGAAATAGGTCTAGATTGACCCTAGGTGATTTTTTAAAAAGATATCTATTGGTGGCCAAAGGTGGGAAAATGTAATATTTCCCAAACTAGCAGGCTAACACCATTTACGCTACTATCCAGATTATGTCACTAGTGTCCAAGTCAGAGAGCCTAAAGCACTATGGTCTAAGATGATAAAGTGAGGGTCTCAAGCTACTTTATGGATGTGTGTGGCTTTCACGAAGGATGAATAAGTTTGTAAATCAGCCCTAAAATAGGTATAGGGATAATCTAGGGATGGGTTGTCTCAAGTAACACTCTTAAAATTCAAGTTTAATTTTTAGATGATTACATACCCTCTTTTATTTTATAAACACAACAAAGTGAAATTATTAGGATAAAGGAAAAATAAGTGTACCTAGGCTTAGCTAAAAGGGAAAGCCCATGAATATAGATCTGATTATGTGAAGCATACTCCATTGCATGTCCTATAAATGAAATATTCATAAATAAATCCTTACTTATGATATATCAAAAGAAAAAAAAAGAAAACTCAATAAATAGATAAGAGAGAGGAAATGAATGAATACTCCTCATTAGGTATGTGTACCAATGCATAAATTTGGTGATAACTTGTGTGTGTATAGAGTGATTAATTGATCAATAACTTGGACTAAGTTGATGGCTTAATCAATCCCCATGTGTGGGTGGCTCAAGAACTCAATTCATTTTTACTTCCATCAATGCCCACCATTTATTGGTGGATCATAAAACGTGAATAACTTGTATCAGACTGATGGTGTGTCCAACCCTCTAATGTAGGTGGCTTAAGAAATCAAGTAGAATATGACTTCATCATTACCTACCCATATGTAGTAGATGCATCTTACCTGAAACTATGTGATGTAACTGAACCGTATAAGATAGATCCATTCCACTCATAAACTCTAGAATGTAAAATAGCTCTAAGCCACTCAAGAATATTAAGCATCTCTAGGACACTGAGGAATGTTAACTGCTATAGATAGAAGAAATCACAAATCTAGTATGTAACTTGGAACATGGTGTCTGGTGTATATAATGTATAAAATAACATAGATTTTGTGATTGAATGTGATCAATTAGTGCATAAGTGAGAATACATAAATAATGTGCCATGCACATGACCCTAATTATGATAAGTATATGGATTTTGGATAGAGTCATAATAATTTGTATTTGAGTATTTGAATTGAAATGGGAATGATCATGTCATGTATGATATCCCAAATTTGAGTAAACTAGTTTGAATCTATGCTAAACTGAGCAAAAAATGGTAATATTTAACTAAACCTATGCAAACCTAGACTCTACATGGTGTACTTTTCTATCCAATCTATAATTTCCTAAATTTGTTTCTACTATATATTATTTCCATATCTAGTCATTAGTACCAATTTACCACTTTGTGTGGTAATGTTTGACTATATTATTCTTTATGCAAATAAAATTAGTTTATGTGTGACTATTTCTCACTATGTTTTCATAAAATTGATTTATGTAGTATGCACTTGTGTGATAAAAATTGTAATTTGAGTGAATTCAAATATCTTGATCTCTATGATAAACCTCTATGAATGGCCCCCTTTTGAGGGGAGTTTTTGAACATGTGCAAGAACTGTCCTAAAAAAATGTTTTGCAAAATGTGTGTTAGTTAGATCATATATGATATCTACATACTACAAAAATATAATGTGCATACATGACATCAAAATTTAAGATAATATGTGTATAAGTATATAATTTATGATGTATTTAATATTCACAAGGTTAAAAAGAAGATATGCCTATGTATATGAACAACACAAATGAGTAATAAACTAAGTATCTACCTAGGAGGATGAGGCATGATGTCCATAAAGGCACCTAAGGATGAAGGGGAGATGCATGAGGTCCCTCATAGAATCTAAAACTAGAGTATACAAAAATCAATATATAAGTTTTATGGTCAGGATGAATACATGCAAGCATACATACAACACACTTGAGTCACATTTAATAGGCCAAGGGGCCACAATACAAGGGACATGGTCACATGTCACTAAATTTGATATAGAAATACATACAAGGACATTTTCAAATGTCTACATATGTAAACAATAAGCAAGTAGGTTTAGAGCCACATGAAAGGACATGTTTAAATGTCCACATACACAATCAGGAATGTATACACAAGGATAGGGGTACATGTCCAAAGCATAAATATGATGAAAAGAACTAGCATAGAGCCATAGATAGATGACATTTTTAAATTCCTTTGAATATAAGAAGCATAGAGACAAAACTAATTCTAAAATAGGAAATATACAAATGAAAGTATATATGAACATGTGGTAAAAATATGTATAAGAGAAAAAAAGTACATAAGTTAAGTCTAAATTAGTAGTAGTCAGAAAAAATATGAGTAGGTGTAGGATGATTAATATCAAGATATAATAATGTGAAATATGTAGTGTATCATTTATAAAAATGTAACATTGAAATGAAAAATGTGTATAGGATGCCCCTAAATGGGTGAATGTATCAAATTAGTAAACCATGTATGTATGTATATTCCCCCAATGGGTTAATATTAGTATCAAATTTGGATATATGTAGTGGACCTAGGTCCTATAAGTATCTATGAACACTTTAAAAGAACAAGTGAAGCATGTATCTATGATAAAAATTGACTATACTAAGTGAGATAACATATGTAGTGTATGTAAAATATAAGAAGTGTAAATATGGAAATGCATATAATTTATAATTTGTATTTTTTAATAAATATTTGAATGTTTTAGTTCTTTGTTATATTATATTATTTTTTTATTTTCAATATATAATTACCATGAAAATTAAACTATATACAAATAATAATAAATAAGGAAACTATGTACAAGATAGGAGGAACATACTGATCGATGAGTCTCACAGGAGACTCATTACCAATGTAGCCTATGTCAAATAAATAAATAGTAATTATGGATGCTATGTGAAAAGGTAACTAATATTTATAAACACACTTTACTAAGTGATTTATATCTATCACTACATGTGAAGTGGTCATAAGAATCCATGAAGCTAATTGGGGCATCCTGTGAACTCTAGGGGTCCAAGGGAGCCATATAGTATAGTATGATATAGTTGGAATATATGCCATGTGAAAAGAACCATAGGAACTCAAAAAAAATTAATCTCAAAAGTAAAATGCTAGAGGAAGTCCCTCTAGAATCTATAACATATCTTTGATGTATGGGTATATCTAATAAGGGTCTATGGGAGAGTATGAATACATGATAATACTATAATATTAAACCTCACCTACATTTGTGGATCAACTAAAATCTATGTTGTATTCATGGGAACAATGATTAAAACTATAAATCATAGTTATGGTGTGACTTCCTATGGGATAGGTAAAGGATACTCATATGAAAAATCCTCAACTATGACCACTTGATTAACATGTATATACTTGAGGCATTTGTGCACAATGGATGGGATGGCTCAAAGTTTTTGTATCCATGGCCTACACAATAACATGTTAAATATACCTCCAATAGGTATTACTACTAATATAGAATCGACATGTGGTGGTCCAACTAGTAGTGGAAATATAATATCCTTAATGGAGCTCTGAATATGGCCACTAAAACCATGAATAATAATGCTAGTCAAAGAAATATCCCACTCTGAATAACCCAAATTCCATTAATTATGATACTTTACATGTTAATACTTGACCCATTTCCAACCATAATAATTTGAATATGATGATGATCAATGTAGGCTCATATAAAGAGTGCATATAAATTTGAAACATCATCAATAATCTCATCCTTTGATAAAGTGATGAGTGGTCTAGTTGGTACTATAGTATGATACACACCAATGATATTATGTAGGTGGTGTGCATCCTCTATACTAGTGTTATATTATGTTGGTGGTGGATTTCCTAATATGTATAGTGAACACTTGAAGTTACCCCTACCTCATTAGCTATATGTTTTGGAAATGGAATCAAAAATATTTTCAATGCCTTAGCTTTAATTTTTTGAAATTTAGGTGCCTTTTTGGGTTCCTACATCAATTATGTTAGCCTCTATCAAATCCTATATCTTATGTTTGAATTTGATGCATTAGTTTTTTATATGGCATCATGTGTTATGATAGTTAGAGAATGCATTGGAAACATATCTCTTTAGAATATGTTATGTAATATCAAGCTCTTTTATGTGAGGGAGAGATATTACATTTTATTCCATAATCTATTTCAAAACACATGCCGATGATTCTATGAGGTTGGTGAAAACTCTCCATTGAGGAGTTGATAAAACAAACCGAAGAGATAGATTTGAATTTGTGTTAACTATGGCCTTTTGATCACTCTTGTTTTCAGTGGACCTTAATTTGAATGGAGGCTTATTATAACTATTATTAGTTGACTCTTATCCAAATTTTATATTTTAATATGACCATAGAGAAAAACATGACTTCCCTTTATATCATTTTGTTGCATAAATCTATGAATGTTAGAAACTTATTAAATAAGATAACTTCATGCAATGATGTTAATAATCTATGTTTAAATTTGTCTTGGCTCTCTATATCTACCATGGGTTTATTCATATTTTCCAATATAATTTTATATCACAATACATATTTTGAAATAGGCTCATTATATTTTTTCTTAAGTTGTGCCACTTGATAATATTATATCTTGTCACTGATGTTAATTGAAAAGTGTACTAAAAACAAATCTACCAATTGCTTGAATGTGATGATATAATAATTTGGAAGATCATTAAACCACTATAAGGAATAGTCATTTAGACTGCATGAGATAAATTAGTGAGGATCCAATCATTAGATACATAGTCCAAATATGTTGTGTGTACAGCTCATAGATGGTACTCGGGGTAACCCTTATCATCATTAAAAGTAAGTTTAGGTAACACATAATAGGATGGAAAAGGTCTTACCATTATGTGATGTGCCAAAGTTGTATGTAAAATAACATGAGAATCTTAGGCATGTGATGGCCTAGTAGTACCCTGGTCAAGATGTAACACCTTATCCTACAAAGAATGAATCTCATGTATAAGGTATTGTACATCTGAAGAGGAAGAACTTGACATAAGATGTTTTTTTATTGCTGAATATTTTTGAGTTAAAATATATTATTGTATAAGTAGTGTTTCCCCAAAATTAGGTATAATAATATTATTATCTAGGGCAGTAGAATATTGACCATTATTTGATTTGTTCTTTATTTCCATTATGGTTTTCTAAATTTGTGCATGATCATGGGGTTGTTCCCCAAGTCTATCTCTAAAACTATGTAAAATATCATCCTTATTGACTATAAAATTTTCATTCTTAAGTATGCGGAGAGTGTCTCGATTCTCATTTTGCATTTCATTTTGATCTTGATTGTATTGATCATCTTGAGATGCATTATCATTGAAATCTACATAATTGGGGTGTGAAGGATCAATTATGGGGTTGTAATTGGTCATTTATCCATTTTATAATCTCAAATAGAATGAATTTAGGTATGATCAATAGGATTGCCACTAATATTATCACTTCTTCTATAGGCAAGAGAGATAACATCTTGAGATGGTATATAATAAAAAAAGTGAAAGAGGGATACTAAAATAGAATGTATGAAATTTAAAAATCATATTGCAATCAATGAAAATAGGAAAAGTAAGGATATAAACCCTAGTAGTACCTATGGTTTGGGTTTAATTATTATTTAAATTTAGTTAGGTTAACCAAATGATTTAACTTTTTAAGGTTTATGGAGTTTAATCCTTAACTTGTTAAAACATCTAAGCACAATAAATTAGATTAAAAATATGAAATAAATATAGGAACTAATTTATAATAAAATTGACATACTTTTACCTTTATAAAAATAAAAATAAATGTTGTAAATAAGTACTTATCTATAAATTGACTAAGATAGGAGATCTAGAGGTTATAAACTAGGATAGGATTTTATGTATCACAAATAGGATCCAAGTATCAAAAAACTTCCTAGATAGTATTATCCTAATTAGACAAGAACACCAATTATGATAATGTCCTTATTTGGAAACTAGTGTACTATATTCAAAACTATTTTGAGCTTTTGGTTACACATCTGTCTCAGTCTACTAAGCCTATTCCTATGTGCACAAGTTTTGATTCCTTGTAGGTGACTTGTTTTGACTAATTTTGTATGTAAACCCTAAACCTCCATGTTAATATGGTATTCAATTGGCACTAGTATAAAATTATGATATTATTGGTGTAGGATTGACATCCTCAACACCTTGTTATGATGATATTTGACTGCATACCAATACTCTAAGGAGGGATCAAGCTCATTGTAGTTATCCTCACCTAAGTGTTGGTACAAGTGCAAGTGAAGCTAGTAAGAACTCCATTTTGAATGATTTAAGGTATTTTGGAGACTATAAATATCTATGTTCTAAGTTGAGGATGGTTTTATTTGAATGTATAAATAAGTATGGAAGAATGGGGATTGATAACCTTCATTAAGCACAACTAATTTTGAGCTAGTTTCTATTATTTGCATCTAATTTCCATTTAGTGAATAAAGGGATAAAAGTCATGTATATATATTTTTATAGTAATTTTTGGGTCGTAAACTAGGTATAGGCCAACCCTATGTGATTTTTTAAAAAAATACTTATGTTGGTGGTTTTAGGTAGGAAAAGGATAATAAAACCCAAACTAGGACACTAGTGCTAGTGTCACTACTATCCAAATTATGGTGCTAGTGTCCAAGTGGTAGAACATGAGGCACTAGGGTCCATGATGCTAAAATGAGGATTTAAGACTTCTTTAAGGATGTTTATAGATGTGTGTGGCTTATATAAAGGCTGGATAAGTGTTTGAATATGCCCTAAGATAGGTTTAGGGCTAATCTAGGGATGGGTGGTCTCAAGTAACACTCTTATAACTAAATTGTCATTTTTACATGATTAAAAATTTACACATACTAGAATACCTTTCCAAATTCATGGTATACTTTAAATAACTAATACTTACATGTTGTCATATAAATGAATCTCATAAACTTATTCCAAAAGAAACTAAATAATCATAATCAATGTTCAACTTACTCAATGTATTCTACATGAGATAGGATAACTAATAGTATTAAAAATTCATATTAACCTTTCAAAGATTACCATACTAATACCATGACATTAAGATAACTGAATGGACACTATTAGACTATATCAAATAATGCAACATAACATTATAAATCAATATTATTTAATACCTTAATGAGGATATACCTAAAACATCTCTAAGTCATTTCATCAATAATGAATGAATGTATAAATTCAATATGACATCACTAAATGAAGATTAAATAATCCATTTTTCATTTATACAACAAATTGAATAAGCTATAGAAGAGTTAGACATCAAGTTTAGCAGACTTTGTGCCACCTCATACATATGCCAATCAATGAGAGAAAAAGATGAATCAGGGATCTCTTTGGAAACTAGAAACATGAGTAGATTATGGAGAGTAATGGTACAAAAATTGACCCTTCCTTCCTTTATGAACCCAACCATAAGTGTCTTTATACAACCCCATCCATTAGTTAGATGTTGATCATGGTATATAAGTAAAGTAGAGAGAGTTAAACATAAACTAAGATTGAATTCACATAAATCAACAAGTAAATGGAAGCATCTAAATAATTCCATCCATATTATTGGACTTTAAAAATCATGTATTTGTAGTTATTCAAAATACTAAAACTCACCTATGAGCTTATAAGGTTTATTGCTTTTAATAAAAATAAATGAAATTATTCCCATAAATCATAAGCCTACTATCATAACATTTAAAATAAATTCATTTGCATCATTATTAGAATCTAATAATACACATGGCATTCATTAATTGCTCCCAACTAGAAAAATATATAAATAATAAAAAAACTAAATGACACCAATAAATTAAACTCTACAATATAAAAAATGAAAATGCAATTACAAATGTTCCAAAAGAAACATAAATGTTCCCAAAAAATTTCTATCTAAAAAATAATCGAGTCAATCCTTCAGGTCTAATTGAACACTATAATAAAAAAATTATTAAAATCATGATAATTATAATCAATCCTAGAAATGATAAACTCCCACATAAAAATCACCATCATAAAAAGTGAATAATGTAATAGAAATAATGACGTAGGGGTCACATGATCAAGCCTCAACCTAAAGTCAAATAATCATAAATATAATATAATTTATAGACCAAATTAGGCCTACAACACAAGTCAAAGACTCTCATTGGTTGTATGATTTCTACCTAAACACAGTCAAATAAAAATAAAATAATATTCTATGAAAATATTGAGGGGTATTCGACCCACACTTAAAACTCATAGTATTTCATTATTTTCTTCTAAGGCTACAACATAGAATAATTCACATGTTTTATTTTTGTTATGGAAAGGTGACCTGAGACTTAAAAATCCCATCAAGGTTTACAAACTTTACCAAAAAAATTATAATAACTTGTATGGCCATATCTTAAATGGTAATACCAAATGAAGAAAATATTTTTTGGGTTAGACCAATACAAAACTAATTAGGGTTTGTAAACAAAACACAACTTTAGTTTAACCATTTACCATTTAATCAAGAAAACACTACCTACATGTTTTCTTTATGTAAATAATGAAAACTAGGTTGATTCCACAAACTAATAATAAAATAAATTACAAAACTTAATTATGATTAATTCAATAAAAATTTATTTTAATGGCGATTTTAATTCCCTTTTTACCTTCCAAAAATTTCCAACCTCCATGTAAACAAAATGGCTTGACATAAAAAGACCGAATAGAAATAGAAAAAGACACAAATTCATCTTCATGGTTGAAAAGACAAAAAGTTGTATATAGTTCAAACTCCTTGATAATATCACAATGTTCATGCAACCAACTAACACATTATTTTCCTTGGTTGTCATTTTCCAAAAAAATTGACAGAATTTCCTCATATACTAGGCTCTACAAAATGACACAATGCAAAATAACCAAGAAATAACCCTACTATGGTTGGGAATTATCTTGACTTGATTACATATATAATCTAGATAATGGTGAATCCCAATGTTTTTGGATAATTAAAAAAACATTTACTAATGTCAATCCCATGAGACTCATGGACCCTTCTCTTGCCTAGCCAAACTAGGACTTGGTCAAATTAAATAATGAATGACAACAAGAGTCCTTTAAACTAAGCCTTTATATAAACATTAAAATCTTAATGACCCTCTCTCTTTCAAACGTAATCAAGATCTAAAATAAAATTAACTAAAGTGTAAATAATGCAATCAAACAAGACTTTGTCATTCAATGAAATGTTGACAAGTGTCGTAACTTGAAGTAAGACCAATTTTGAAACTAAATAGAAACAATGCTCAAACAAGTAATCTAAATTTATTAAGGACTCAATTCAAATATTCTCTTGAATTGAAATAGATCTAAACACCAAGGAAACATAATCAAGTCAAGCATAACTAATTAATCAAAAGTAAATCATAAGAATATCAAAGCTTAATTTTTATATTTTAAGTTTACTATTTCTTTCCATTAACTTACACTATCTCACCAAGATAATCATATCCACTCCAATATATCTCATATCATGTACCTACCATCATAATAAGCCATCAACAAGATATGTACTGTACTCGAGCAATAAATGTAATAATAACATTAAATAATAATACAACTAAACTGAATAATGAATAAATAAATCATTAAGCATGAAATATGCAATGCTAAAATGAAAGTGCATAATAGATATATATCTCAAAAACATCACAATGGATCAAATCATAGATCACAAAACTATATCATAATATTAAATTAACCAAATATGTTGAAATAGTTCATAATAAAAAAACTAAATAAGTGAAATAAGTGAAACAACTAGGGTCATGAAATCATCCTCCACTTGATAAAATTTCATCCTAGTGATTAAAATAACCAAGGATAGTGTTACTTAAAATTATTTTAGTCTTTTGAAGTAATACTTATTTCAGACAAAGGATTCTGTTGAATAAGAATTTGGTAATTCTCACTATTTTGTAGTTTAACACTATGATGGTCTAAGATCCTCATAGGTTTAACTACATCTTTTTGTCTTCCAAAACTTTAAGGTGAGTCCATTCAAAAACATGAGAAGGATTAGGCATATATTTTATCAACAATGCAACATGAAAAACATCATGAATCTACATTAGAGGAGTGGATAGTCGATAGGTAATAGGATTAATTTTCTCTAGAATTTAAAAGGTTTAATAAATTTAGGAGATAATTTGGAAGATTTATAAACTTTATTGAAGTTTTCTATAGTCTAACACATAAAAGAAATTATCAACGACTTTAAATTCTCATGGTGACCTTTTTAAATCTACATAGCTCTTTTGTATATCAGAGGTAGACTTAATATTTTTCCTTATGTTTTACATTTACCTATCATACTCCTAAAAAACATTAGGTCCAAAAATAGTTCTATTTTCTAAACATTCCCAAAAAAGAGGAGTTATACACTTATGACCATACAAAGCTTTGAATGGAACCAATTTAATAACACAATGATATGTGCTATTTTATGAAAATTTATCTAAGTGTAAATAATTTTCCCATTTATCTAGTTGATCCATCACATACATTATTAACATGTCTTCCATAATCTAACTAAGAATTTATATCTAACCATCCATTTCTAGCTGATAAAATGAACTAAACTTCAATCTCATACCAAAATCAATAGTTAATGTTTTCCAAAACCTTTAACTAGAAAGTTTATCTATGATTGAAATAATAATTTTAGACATGCCATGCAATCATACTATTTCTTTCACAAACCATTCATCAAACATAGATGCATTGTCAATTAAATGTCTAGCAATGAAATGACCAAATTTTGTAAATTTATCAATTACAACTAGAATAGTATCATGTTTGCTTCAATATTTTGGCAAACCAACTATGAAGTCAATATAAATAATAGCCCACTTACCTTAAATAACATCATGAGGATAAAACATTCCACTTGGATGTAAATATTTGAATTTCACACATTGACCTTCTAGGCATTTTCCCAAAAATTCAACAATTTCATGTTTCAAACTATGGAAATAATATAGCCTTTTCATCTCATGTAAATTTTTTTTGACACCAAGATGAGTGAATGAGGTGTTGTATACACTTATTTTATCAAAATGTTCCTTAATTAACTAGATTTAGGCACATAAATCCTATTTTTATGTTTGGTTAAACCATAAAAATAAACAAAAAGTCAAAAAAAAAGAAATCTATAGGCTCGTTAGCCAAACTTGCACTTACCTCTTTGTAAAATTTATCATAAAACTATTATTTTAAAATTTTAGTTATGAAATTATTATGCATAATAGACAAGGCAAAAAGATACATACATTGACTAAGTGTATTAGCAACATGATTCTCCTTATTTTTCACATAACAAATATTCAAATCAAAATTATTAATAAATTCCATCCATCTACATTGGCATGCATTCAAATCATCTTGGAAAAATAAGTATTCCAATCTATGATGATCACATTTTAATTCAAAATATTTACCCATCAAAAAATGTTTCCATTGATTCAAAGTATGTATAATGGTGGAAAGATCAAGGTCATGATTTGTGTAATTTCCTTAAGGAACTTTCAGCATTCATGACTCATAAGCCATGACTTAACCATCTTGAGTTAATACACCACCCAAGCCTTCATTAGATGCATCAACCTATATTTTAAAATTAACATAAGGATTTGGAAAAATAAGTATAGGTGTTATTGTTAAACACTCTTTAAGATATTTAAAATCTTGTTAACATTCAGAAGTCTAAATGAACTTCTTACCCTTACACTATAAGGAAGTTATTGTGTTAGCCAACTTTGAAAAATTCTCAATAAACCTTGTATAATAACTAGATATTCCCATTAAACTACATACTTCATGTAAATTTTTAGGATCAGTCCATTCTCGTATAGCCTTAATATTAGCTGAATATAAATTAATACCAACTTTACATATTATGTGACACAAATATTGGATCTCAATTTGGGAAGAGACATACTTAGACAACTTACCATAAAACTTACATTGCCTTAGCCTTTGAAACACTAAATGAAAATGATGTTCATTTTTCACTACATTCTAATAATAGATTAGTAGGCCATCAAGAAAAACATGAAAAAACTTGTCTATTAAATATATAAAGATACTATTCATGATTTTCATAAATGCAACAAGTGCATTACCATAAACTTGTAATATCCATACCAATTTCTAAAATTGGTCTTATGGATGTCCTCTTAATTAATTCTTAATTGATGATAGCCTAATATGAATTCTATCTTAGAAAAAATAACTTCATCATTCATTTCATCAATAAAGTAATCTATCATTTGGAAAGGATAATAATTTTTTATAGTAACCTTATTAAGCATGCATTAATCAACATAACTGCAAGGTTTCATCATTCATTTTCACAAATACCAAAGGTTAACCCCAAGGCAACACACTTGGCCTAATGTTTTCATTTTATATCAGCTCTTGTAGTTGAGCTTTAATATCAAGTAAATCTTCCACATTTATATAGTAAGATGCTTTAAATTTTGGGGCCACCCTTGGTATTATATTAAAAGGAAAAATTAAATTCCCTTTTTTGAGGCAAACTAAATAATTAATATATAAAACATCAAAACATTCCTAGAGAAATGGATATTATTAGAATGTCATTTCAGTTACAGGTGTTATTTTTCTAACATCTATATAACATATAGTTTTCAACATTTATACACTAATTTCTTAAGATATAAGATTGATAGTAACTTGAATACTTTAGATTTCAACAACCCTTTTATCACTACTAAATTTCCCATGTCATCATAATGTTTTAAAATTTTAGTAGTCTAGATTGGATTTATAATGTTTTAACCAATCTATACATATAATTATGTCATAGGAACCAAGGGGAAGCTATGAAAGGGTGAAATTTGGTTTGAAAATCACCTAAGTCTAAGCTTACTTATTCAAGATATTTATAAACTAATATCATCTTTCTTGAACCAAAATCAACATCCCAACCTTCCTCTAATGTCACGGGATTTAATTTACAATTATTTAATATCTTTGGATTAATAAAACTATCTATTATTTTTAAATAAAAAATATAAACAAAAATTTAATTTAATTTACTTGTGATTTTGATAGGGGTGGCATGTAAATATATAGTTTTATTATCCACTAATGCATATGCCCATATGGTTGGCTAATTGACCTGATTTTAGATTAGGATAGTCCTTGTCATAATGATTATTATCACATTCACAACACACTAAATTCCTTTGGATTGATATAATAATGGTGTTCGCCTAAGTGGCAGGTGTATTTTGAGTACCTTGGGTCTTATTTATCTTAAAATTTGGAACCTTAGAAAATTTTTATTTTTGATTTTTTATTCTACCTTTGAAACTTATTAAAACCATTGGTACTCTTGGTAAATCTATAGATTTGATCATATTTCTTAAAATTATTGGGATAAGGGAATAATTTTTTGATTCTAGACTACTGTCTAATCTATTTAAAATCATGTCTCACCTTTTTATGAGATTTATCCTTTTATTCTTCCCTATGATTAGATTTAATGGAACCAGATAGAATTTTAGGGTTAGCCATATTGACATAATGCATTAGTAGTTCCTTCAACCCTAATATGAACTTTGTTACTTTGGTTTCTTCATCATGCATGTAGCTAACACATTGCAGGAGGTTCAAAAAATTATTTTCATATTTAGGTATTGACATATTATCTTTCATTAAAAAATAAAAATTATTTATTTTATTTTCTTTAAAGTTTGAGCTGAGATACCTCTTCCTTAGCTATCTTTAAAAAGTAGGCTAAGTAAGATTTGTTAGCAGTTTACCTCTAATACATAAAGATGATTCAAACATAGAGTTATATTTCCAATTAACTAATAGGAAACCACTCCTTTCTTCACTTTAGAGTTCATATTGTGTGGATTAAATTATTCCTTCAAGTTAACCAACCATGCATCAGCTTCATCACCATATTCTTCACCTAAAAAGGTTGATGAAGGCATATTTTTCACTTACTTAATAATGGGACCAACCATATTTATAATTTCATCTTGGAGTTATTTCTCACCACCATATCCTTATTCTCTAATAGGTTCCTCATTAGGTGGAATTCCATCTAAATTGGTCAATCTATGTTATTTTTTTTAGCTTTCTTTGAAGGGTATATAAAGTAGTTAATATCCCATTCAAAACTACCTCCTAGTTAGCATTAATATTGATTTCATCATGGTTATGATATCTAAATTTACTACAAAAAATTTTGAGAGGAGGTTATTCTCTTATATGAATATTGTCCCTACAACCTCCACCTCTACCTCTACCTTGGTTAACATCCCTCGATTTTTTATCTTTAATTCTAAATCTCGTTCTCACCATCCTGAGGTAAAAAACACAACTCAATAGGAAATACCAAAATAAACATTCTCTAAAATTACGTATAGAATATAAACCTAGATATGATACCAATAAGTAGTAGCCATAATTTTTTTTGTAACACCAAGATAATCAACTATAGTACAAGGTTTCAAACATAGTTAACATGTAAAATGTACTGAGATCCATAACTATGTTACAACCAACACATGAGATAGACCAAGACAATAAATCATTAGGTAATTTTTTAGTAAGTAGTTACCCATTTGGAACTTGAATAGAGGCAAGAACATGTTTGGATAATATACTCACACACTTCTATCTATGTGCTTCATCTATGACCTTCTTAACTAATCCATTACCAACTTATAATTCAATTGGGCATGTGTACATGCTACAAAATAGACAAAACTTCATTGGGTAGACTAAAAAAAGTTTAGTAAAAATTATAAAAAGAGAAATAGATTTAGTAGAAGAATGATCATACTAATCTTGCATACGTAATATCTCCCATACTCTCAAATAGTAGGAAGTGATCATCATAAGAACTATTTTATAAATCAATATATAACCTAGGAATGCTTTATAAAAAATAAAAATAATCATAAAATGATATTTACATCATACTTATAAGTAGCTTAGGGAGATTTGATTACCGGTTACTTACTTGATCATAAAGTATAAGTTTACTATTTAAGTCTATTCATTTAAGGTAGTATTCTTTATAATCTTTTAATATGTTTCAAAATCCATGCTTAAGTTCCATTTTGGATGAACTTATAAATTTCACTTAACATGGTTAGCCTCATTAACTTAGGAGTGATTCTTATAAACTTAATCTATTTGGTTGAGATTTCCAAGTTAATGTATGTCTCATTACTTGTCTTATATAAGTGTAGTTAAACCTTGTTTTACATTATGAAAAAGATAACTTCAAATATCACTTTTTCATTCTCATGTGAGTTTCTAATAACTCCATGTCTTTTATTAAGTTTCCTTCTAAACCTTAATCACTTAAGTGAATCATATTTTAACTTATATGGCTACCTTTAAACTAATATTTCCATTAATTCTAATGCCTTAAGGCTTTAGGAACATTGATCTCAACCTTCAAATAAATATTATTTATTTTTATTATCACTCAAGTTAGATTATCTAATTCAAAAATTAATGTTTATAACTCAATTCATTGTTATTTAACAATTCACTAAGGAAAATAGTTTTTGTTATCATAACGAGATAGGAAATTCATTATCATTCCATAGGTCACTTATAAATAAGAGAGAGATGTTCCTAAATAGCATCATAACATGAGAATGTAGAAGACATTTGTGACTCTCTACAGAGGGACACTAAGCTTTCCTTCCTGCATTCTACCAAGTTCAAAGCTGATTCTATTCTCTAAGTTGATTCATGGATCTATAATGAAATAATGGGGCTGAAGAAGAAAGTGGAAACAATGCAACACAATTAGGATGTTGATTGGACCAAAATCAACCATTTGGAGGTGCAAAGGAGAGATATCCCAAATAAACTTAAAGATTATGAGCATAATCTTAGAATGCTCATCAAGGAAAGTAGAACAAAGATGGAGCAGGTAACATCAAGCATCTGTGTTGTTGTAGCTAGCCTTGGAAAAAGAACAAATGAAGAAATAATATCCTTAGAGGGTCCAAGTAAGAGGACTAGGCAGAGGTGAAGGAAGAAAGCCTTGCAAGATGCTGCTACTTCAGCTGCTAACTCCATCTAGGATACTGCAATGATTGGGAAGGAGGCTATTAAGATGATCATGGAATTGCAATAGAAGACTAGGGTCTTCTTTGTTGATTTTTTTCCTATTCAGGTCCTTATTGCTGGATGTTGTAACTAGTTCTTGTTTTTGATCCTATTTCTTGGTTCTTAGTCTTAAACTTATTTTGAGTTTTCAGGTCTCTGTAAAACCTGGGTACTTTTATTGGTTTATGTTTGTGGTTTCGAGTCCCTGTAAAACTTGATTTTGATGTTGCTCTTCAGTAGGATTCAGGAACACTTTTCCTAGTGGATGTAAATGCTTTATCTTTTTTATTTTTGTTAAAGGGTTTTGGGGTCCCTTCAAAACCTGCTTTTACCTTAATCTAAAACATCATGCTTCATTTGTAATCACCATTAGAATTTAGATATTTGAGTTACTCATGTTCTTTAAAATATTATTTTAAAGTCAC
Organism: Torreya grandis; assembly: GCA_037957365.1. Classification (NCBI taxonomy): domain Eukaryota; kingdom Viridiplantae; phylum Streptophyta; class Pinopsida; order Cupressales; family Taxaceae; genus Torreya; species Torreya grandis. The sequence goes on from JARHVA010006867.1 coordinate 239,338, forward strand.
TTTTCTTAACTTACATTATACATGAGATTAACCCTTGAATAATGTGTGCCTAAGTTTTTAATTATTTGAAATAACATTTCCAACAATTATATAATTCCATCATAACAATCTTATCACTTGAATAATGATATTCCTAAGTGTAGTTAGAAGGATATGATCAATTTAGAAAAGGACTTATCATAAGCTCATAACACTTTCTTAATATTCCAAACTAGAAATGACCTCATAATTAGATCCAAATGTCATATTTTAGAATGATTTTTTTCATAACAATCCTTATAAAGGTATTGAGCTATAATAACTTTTTTAAATTCTTAAAATAATCTTATAAAAGGATATGTCTTCAAAAATGGATATTCCTTATAGATTGAGGTATGAATAAAGTATTTTTATAGCCTAATGGAAACATATCAAAATCAACTATGAATAAGAAGTAACTTAGCTTGTATAGGTATTAATATCATACACTTAATCCAAAAGAAACTAAGTAATCATAATCCATGTTGAACTAACTCAATGACTTCTACATGGGCTAAGACAATCAACGATATTAAACATTCATTTATACCTTTCAAGGATTACCATATTATTGTTATGGCATTAAAATATCTAAATGAACATTGGTAGACTATATCAAATAAGGTAATATAACCTTCTAAATCAATAATTTTTAATTCCACAATGAGGATATACCTACAACATCTCTAATTCATTTCATTAATAATGAATGAATGTACAAATTCAATACAACATCACTGAATAAAGATTAAATAAGTCAGTTTTCATTTATACAACAAATCAAATAAGCCATGGAATATTATACATCAACTTTAACAAACTCTGTGCAACCTTATACATATGCCAATCAAGGAAAGATAAATATTAAATGGGGATCTCTTTGGTAATTGGAAACATGATCAAAGGAAAGATAATAATGGTAAAAAAACCCACCCTCCCTTCCCTTATGATCCTAATCATAAATGGTCCTAGGCCACCCCATACATCAATTAGATATGGATCAGAGTAGACAAGTAAAGTAGATAGAATTAAACATCACTTAAGCTTGACTTTAAATAAACTAACATGTAAATGGAAACATATAAACATTGCCATACACTAAAATATATACATTTAAAGTTATTCTAAATATTGCAGCTCACATATGAGCTTTTGAGATTTATTTTTTATAAGATGAATCCATGGTATTTTCCGCATAATCTAAAAACCTACTATCATGACATTTATAATAAATGTAACTGCGTCATTCTTATAATCTAAGAACACACATGGGATTCTTTAATTTCATTGAACCAACAAAATAAAAAAAATAAATGACATCATTAAATCCAACTCTACAATATAGTAAATGAAAAACCAATTATAGTAGTTCTAAAAGAAACACAAAGGTTCCAAAAACATTTCCAACTCAAAAATAATTGAGTCAACATTTGGGTCAACTTGACCATAATAATAAAAACATTATTAAAAGCATGATAATCATTATCAATCTTAGCAATGATAAACTCCAAATGGAAAAATCATCATGGCAAAAACTCATAATGACCTACAAGTCACATGATCAAATATTATCCTAAAATCAACTAATCATAAATATAATGCAATCAATAGAACAAATCAAACTTACAACACAATTCTAAGATTCTCATTATAATAAAAGTTAATATCTTAGTTGTATATTTTCTACCTAAACATAATAAAGTAATAATTTATGAAAACCCTAATGTTTATTTAACCCACACTTAAAACTCATAGTATTTAACTATTTTATTGTAAGGCCATGACCTAAAAATTTTCACAATTTTTTCTTTTGTTATGAAAAGGAAACACAAAACTTAAAAATCCTATCAAGGTTTAAAAACTTTATAAAAAATACTATAATATCTTGCATGGTCATAGCCTACAAAAAAATACCATGTGAATAAAATAATTTATGGATTAAACCCCTACAAAATCACTTAGGGTTTTAAAATAAAACACACAACTTTAGTTTAACCATTTCCCATTTAAGAAAGAAAATAATTCCTACACATTTTTTAATGAAAATAATGAAAACCACGTGGAATCTAGAAACCCATAGTAAAATAAAAATATAAAACGTACTTGTGATTCAATGAATAAAAATGAAAATGAATGATAATATTAATTTCTTCCTTACCTTACAAAAACTTCTTTCCCCCATGGAAAAAAATTGGATTGACATAAAAAGATCCAAAAGTAATATAAAACTTCATAAATTACTCATCATGTTTAATAGTATAAATAGTTTTATGTGTTTTTAACTCCATTATAATCTTATATCATTCATATAAGCAATTTCAACATTATTTCCCTTGACTACCATTCTCCATAAAATTTAGCCTAGTTTTATCATGTGTTGGGATCTCCAAAATGACATAATGTAAAATTATTAAGCAATAATTCTATTAGTGTTGTGAAGTATCTTGACTTTATTACATATATATTCAAGCTAATTTCACATCTCAACATTTTTTGACAATTAAAAAACCATTGACTAATGCCAAGTCTATGAGACTAGTGGACCCTTCTCTTGCCTAACCAAGCCAAGGATCAGTCAATTCAAACAATGAATGATAACAAGAGCCCTTTAAATTATGCATTCATACAAACATTCAAATATTAACAACCCTATGTAAAACTTAATCAAAATATGAAACAAGACTAAGTCAATTGTAAATAATGTCATCAAATAAGACTATGTCATTCAAAGCAATGTCAACAAGTGTCACAAATTAAACCAAAACTGAGTTTAAAAGTAAATGTAAACAATGATAAATATAGTAATTTAAACTAAGGATTTAGTTATAGATATGCATTTTAATTCCAATGAATTCAAAAAACAAGAGAACCTAATCAAGTAAAACATAAATAATTACTCAAAATCAAATCATAAGATTATCATAGCTGAATTTTTATATTTTAAGTTTACTCTTTCTTTCCATTTACTTTATTTACCTCACCTAACTACTTAGAGCTACTCCAACCTACCTCATATCATGTACCTATGGTCAAAACAATCCATCAATAGTATATGTATTATAAATGAGCAATAAATACAATAACAACATTAAATAATAATATAATTGAACTAAATAATGAATCAATAAGATATTAAGCATGAAATATCTAATACTAAAATGAAAGTGCATACTAAATATTTATCTCAATAAGAAAATAATAATGGATCAAATCATAGATCACATAACTATATCACAATAATAAGTTAAACAATCATGTCAAAATATTCATTAAAAACAACTAAATAACAAGTGAATAAGTGCAACATCTAGGGTCATGACATGAAATTTCTATGTGAAGTAATAAGTGACTTGAGTGTGACTTTATATTAATTAAAAAATGGTATCCACACAATATTAATCATAATAACATGGAATATGAGCTAAGAGATGGGTTAATTTAAAAAATTTACTATTGATGGGAAAATGATAACAACATTCCATAGGGAGGGGAACACCTCCCAACTATTATCTATGTTAGTAATATTTTCCCCTTGAGATAAGTGGACATATTTGGACCTGGGTTAAGTCATAAAAAAATGTAGTGGCATTTTTATCAATCAAAACATTTTGATATGTGATAGATGATCATTTGGAATAAAAAATATTGTTCACTAATAGTCATGATAGGGTGAAGTAGCAAAATATGTACTAATTAAGTTCACAATTTAGCTAGAGGGGAAAAGGGTTAAAATAATATTATTAAGTATTCATGGCCAAATTTAGGCTACCATAGATACAAAAAAAAAATAGTTGTGATATCCTAGTGGCTACTAGTTTCTCATAAAAATCACATTTCTCATTTCAGCCAATATTTCATTTTTGCCATTTTTTTAATTATTAACGTGTGTAATTTCATTGAGAACCTAGTGACAACTAGTCTATCAAAAATATTAAATAAAAATAATGAGGATCCCATTAATATTACTACAAAAAATCATATATATCTAGTAATTTTGTGAACCTAATAGTGGCTTGGTTATTTAAAAAATTACATGTGTCATTTAAGCACTAGCTTCTCATAAAACTTATATGTGTTTCTTAGTCTAAAATTTCTCCTAAGTTATTTATATTATTTTTAATGGTATAAATTTATTTAGAACCTATAATCCATTATATTATTATTAATATCATGGATATTGTTTTATCCTAACATCTGATAGGTTCTAAAAAAAATTAGATGTATTGCTTTTGAAAATATTTAACTTGGGGTATTTGTCTCATTTTACATGATGTAAGTTATTTAAGAACTTAGTTTCCTCTAGTTTATCTAAAAATTTATATTAAAATAAGTTATCTTCCATTAATATTATTATGAAACACCATATCTATCAAATTAACCTATATGTCACTAGGTTCTCTAAAAAAATGCCACTAATTTTGTTAAAATTTTTATGCTAAGTATAGTCGTCTCATTTAGATGATTTAAATTTTGGAATAACCATAGAATAATTTTTGGATCCAAGATGCCATTATCTCTAGTTGGGGAAAGTATTTTATTTGTGTGTTTCACAAAATACAATCCATTCATTATTATATTAAAATAATCCATTATAGACTTGATATCTATATAATATTTATAATAACTTAGCAATCACTAGATTCAATCAATATTATCTTATATGTATCCTTGATTCCACTACCTCTTAGTGAGTAAATATTTTTTATTTACTTTATCCTATATATACATCTCCAATAGCTAAATAAAAATGTTAGGAACCTAGTGGCCACTAGATTTGAACAAGACAATATTGATGCCTTTTTTAGTGAATATCTAAATGATTTTATTCTAAAAGAAAATTAAATTCTCATTTAACACAACATTTCACTTGAGTTATTTGAATTTTTTTATGATGTTTAATAATAAATATAATTTTTACTATAATTTAACACAACTATTTATAAATATATTCATATTATATTACTATATAAACAAGACTCATATATGTTATCTATATTAATATCTATACTTTTATCCTATATATGTATATGTTTAGTTATTTAAAACTCACTTATATACATTTCATATTTTAATGTATGTTTTTAAATTAATATTTAATCATTTAAACAATATTTTTACATTCATGTCTGTGTATATAAATGTTTAACGATTCAAATATACAAGGCTACATATGAATGGTTTTTTTAGATATAATATTCATTGGTGTACATTTAATATTTAAATATATGTGTATAAATTAATACTTAATCATTTAAATATACAAGGATATATGTACATGGCTATATTTATATATTTATTCGATGATATATAATTAATACTTAATGTTATGTGTAAAAATGAATATTTAAACATTTATATTGTTTCTTTTCCACATCTATATATTATTAGATGTTTCATTTATACTCAAATGTTAATATATTTATATGAATAGTGTATGTGAAATATTTTATTATTATTCATAAATGTATATATATTGTTCTATCATAACTTTTATGAGAGATATTTCTATTTTTTTTGAAATACATGGGTTGATTAAATTTATGTTTGAAATTTTACATATATTTCTTGTCAAAAACTTTTATATTTTTATAATTATAAATTACCATGCCCTGCCAATTATCACATCTAAATACTTTTCAAAAATATAAATTGTCTTTCCCTACCATTTACCCCCCACAAAATTTTCTATAGAATTTCAAAATTTGAAATTTTGTCACCTTATAAATAATTCTACATATTCATTTTTTAATTATTAGAGATAATTATAACTATTACATGTTATGTTTTAGTCTTAAGGTTTCATTTCTATTCTTAATTTTTTTCCATGAATTTTTATTAAAAAAGTTTTTTAAAAACAACATCAGATAAAATTAGAATATCATTAATATTAACAAATAAAATAGATAAAAAAAATATGCTACATGAATTATTTCAAGGAAAAGGGATACAAGAGATAGATCAGAAAAAATGATATAGGAGGTAGTGCAATTAAAAAGTCTAGATGTGCAAGAACACAAAAGGAATAGTAAAGACATTTCAAGTTATGTTTCTAACTTATTAAAAAATTTGGTATTAAAACATTAATAGATGTAGATATTGTATAACTCTCTTCTCTAGATTTATTATTTTCCTTTGTGGAATGTAAGAAATTTTTTTACTTCTTCGTCTTTCCCTTGGCTTTGTCTTGCTCATATGTTCTTGATATATTCTATTTAATTACCACACAAATAATGTTATTTCCTTTGAATCCCCCTAACACATTATTTATTTATTATACTAAATTATCATAAAAAGGTTTTTACTTCATTCATTTCCCCCCTTTTCCTTTCTTATCATATTCTTTCCTCATCTAGACAAAAGTATAATTTGGTCCTCCCATAATTAAAAGAGTCCTAGAATGTTTCTATTTTAAGGCATAATGTTTCATATGCATATTATATTTGCCAGTTGATTAAATTTAATGTAGAGGAGGATGGGTAGTTAAAATTTTATGTTATTCACATTTAAAAAAATTAGAGGTTTGGATCTTTAAGTCAAAAGTTGGACCAAGTTAGAGTCTAGTGGGATTGGTATGATGATATAGTGGAAACTTGAGAGAAAGAAAATATACTGAGGGATCAATATCCCTATTAATTTTAGTCACTTTTTATAGGAATTATCTTTTAAGTAGAGGGGTATGTGAGGACCAAATAAAAAATTTCTCATGTGTCATGTAGTTATCTTATCTACCTAATTATACCATTAATTTTTATAGGTTGGCATGCGGTGTATATAACTAATTTTTTTATCATATTTTATTTGGTATAAATATTAATCATTCATAATTTCATTGATATGGTATGGTTTTTACATACATGTTTCTATTTGATGTTATATAATATATTATTGGTTCATAGTTAGGCATGGATTATACTATCCATAATTGGACACTAGCATGATTTTATATACATATGACTAATGATGGTTCTAACATTATTATCACATGACATAAATTGTAGTTATTATTAATCTATTAAGATGGATGTGATAAAACATGGTTTTTGAATGTGATTTGTCATACACCATAAAGTTGGGTGAGTGTGCTAATATCATGTTTAATATTGGACAACATTATAATCATGTTGACATAATGATTAATTTTATGCATATTTAAAATGTTCTATTGAATTTTGGCATTTATGGGATGTTTACATATATGTTTGCTTTATATATTTAATTTATTGATATTACACATCATTCTCTTTTATTTTTTATGTGTTCCTTGATTATGCAATAATAGGTGTAAAAATAATATGGGATATAAGGGAGTACTATGCATATATATGCAACCACAACCATTCTTATTTTTATCCCATGGCCACCTTTCATATTATCAAACATTTCCTACAAACCCATGTTTACCATATGTATAGGACACATTACACCTCATGGGAACCGTAACTAAAAATTTGAAATTATAAGTTTACCCTATCCATATTATACCACTTTTATATTTAATAGGTGAAATTTATATTTTAAATAGGATAAAAAAAGGTATAAAAAATTCCACCTCTTTCCCCTAGTAATGTTCCAATTATGGATATTTTAATATGTATGACAATGATCATTTCTCAAAGTTTTCATATTTATACGTAATACTCCTTATGTGTTCATTTAATTGTGAATTTAAAGGAGATTTTTATAGGCTAGTTCTCAAAATGGACAAACATCCACTCCTCATTGGGAGTTGAACATAGAAAGACATCTCCTTTTTTATTCATAAATTATTATTACATTCCATATTATTGATATTATAATGAAGAGAAAGAGGAGTAAAGAAATAAAAAGAAGAGAAAAAGACATTAAAAATTGGAGGATAGCTAGATAGGATCTACATTTTTTAGTACTCTAGAAAATATGTTTGTGTAGAGTATTTATATTCATATAAAATGTCCAAATTGGTAGTTTGCGTGTGGCTTCTGACACCCTATCCATATCTCCTTTTTGCATGTTCTTGTAACCCTTCTAGACATATTTTTGATCATTACTGATCATCTAAAACCTTTTGAATGATGATTCTACCTTAGCCAGACTGTATTTCTTAGGCTAATCCTATTCCCCTAGGTCTTGACCCTATAAGATAGGAGGACCATAGTTGGACTATAACACCATACCCTATGGTGTCCTATTTTTGGTGTTCCTATCCATTTTCACTTTGAAACCTAATAGCTATTTTCATCTAATCTATATACTTAATTATGTTAGCCTATGACAAAAACATCTAATCATGACCAATTATTCCCTATAGAATCCCACTCAAAGATCATTTACAAAGGGGGTGACACATCTTAAAAAGAAAGCAAGAATGAAAAAAAATGTTAAGGAAAACTTCCCTATTCTCTGCATACAGTCACCCAACATAGTTTCAAACATACTCAAACCCTCATACCAATCCGTAGCCACCTCAAGCACTCTTAATTTAGAATTTTACATTTGAATCACATGATTACATAAATCACATTATGTGGGTGAACTACATATGGCTTGATCCCTCTTCAGAGTATTTGTATATAGGAATCATTCCCACATAATGGTTGTGGATTACATGTTCAGTTCATCTTACACACTAGCCCCCCCTCTTTCTCAAGTGATTGAAATACTCTTTCATCAAGGATAATGGAGGGTTAGGGTTTGAAGAATAAATCAGATCTATATTGAGTTTCATCAACAACTAGTACTCAATATTTCATAAGTAGGCTCACATAAGGATAGCATAAATACCCAAAAAAAATTAGGTCCCTATGATAATTTGGATAATAGAGGCAAGAGTGGAAAATAGTGCCAAACACTAAAGTGTCCTGTTTTTAGTGCTCCTATGTTTTTTTTGAAAAAAATCTAGAGTCAGGTTTACAATATTTTCCCAGTCTTGCATAGCCAATTTCAACTTTTGTATCAATCATCTCAATCCCATTTCAAGCTAAGTTATATTTCTCCTTATTTAAAAATATTTTTACAAAGTTAAAAAAGACAAATAAATTATTCAAATTAGGACTGTAATTATTTCTATATTCTACATTGATTTATTAATCTAGACCCTTTACTAAAATAGGAATAAAACTACATTATTCCAAAGAAAAGTTAAATCATTTGGTGAACTTGACTTACTTCATTTGTGCATAAAACCCTAAAAACCCTAGGGGAAATTCCTTGCTGATTTTTCCACTATTTTTTTTATTATTTATCCATATATAGATCAAAATTTAACATTTAATTTTTAAAATTTAACTTACTAATTCTTAAAAATATTTTATTTCAAACCCTAGTTGATTTTACTAGGTCTCTTTTTGAGTATCACCTTACATTTTTAGGAGATTCATATCTTTTTTATTCGTATTCTAGTTTTCTATTTTTTGGACTTTATATTTCCTTTATTAATTTATTTATTTCCATTACATTTTCTTATTACAACTTATTATAAAAAATTCAATCCATTTTCAATATGTTTTCCTACATTAATAATGGCCCAATATATTAGTTTTGATGAAACTGATAAGAGGGAACTTTAAGACCTTTTAACTAAACATCATAATATACAAGATGATCTGCTTAAAATACTAAAATAAGAACCAAAAAAAGTAAAAATAATGGTCAATCCTTTTAAACTACATAACCACCAGTTGTAAATGACACTTCAAGGGCAACTATGTCTCAATAACCCCCTATAGCATCCCAACCTTCCTATGTGACACTACTAATTATGGATAGTACATATTTATCTCTTGATGTAGTCACCCTTGTGTAAGAGATAAAATCTCTTCAATCCAAGGTGTCACATCTTGAACAAGGTGCCTCTAGACCAACATAGGCTTTGGATTCTTTTCCTCTACTTCATATACCATTGGTATGCCATATTGCTTCTACACCCTTGCCACCAAGTTTTGTTCAACCCAAGCTCACTCTATATTATGGAATGGGTGATCTAGAGACACACTTGATAGCTTTTCATGTAGCATACTTATACTATGTGTCAAATGACTAGTTATTAACCAAGCTATTTCCATGTAGTTTAAAGGATTATGCTCTATAATAGTTTTATAATCTATTGAATCAGTCAATCAATGCATTCAATCCTTTAGCTAACATGTTCCTAGCTAATTTTAGCATTAACATATATGACAAGGTTTTTTATGCCCAAGTTTTGGAATAGAAACAAAGGTCAAATGAGCATCTCACATATTATGTTCTTACATATAAGACTATCTTGGCTAAAATGACTAGCCCTATGGCCGATCAAAAATTACAATATCTCTTAAAATAGAGTCTCCTACCAGCTTTGCATGTGTCAATAATGTTCAAAAGGTTATATTCCTTCATTGATTTATGTCATACACTAAAGAAAAGGGAAGTCAAATTAATTTCAATGGGCAAACTCAACTACACAAACATATCAAAAACAACAAAGTAACAACAAAGTCCCATATAAAGTAAAGGTTAATGATAAAAAAATTCAAAATCAACCTACAATTAATACAGTTTTAGAGCCCCCTCAGTGATTGGTTTTATCAACACCTCCTTGGTGAGCCTTCACCAATATACTAGTATCTCTAGCTAGAGTCTTACAACAACTTTTAGAATGCAATGTCATATCTCTCCCTCCTATATGTGAAGTTGATATAATAAAGAATCTACCACATACATATTATCATAATGCATTTTATGATTTTCAAAGGGAAACAAGCCACACAATAAATATATGCATCAATTTACAACATAAGATACATGATTTGATAGATGGAAACCTCATTGATCTTGGCACTATATTTGAACCTCCTCAAACAAAGTAAACATAGGATAAGGATCTAAAACTTTTCTTAGATCCTTTACCAAAACATTCTAAATAAGAGATAAGGGATACATCATGTGTTCACCATGAATATCATACAACCTCCACCAACTACATACCAAGTACCTTCAATTGAGTCACATCCTTTGAGAAACATGATTGGTGTGTATAATTTTAGAGTTTTAGCTAGACCTTTGATCTCCTTTTTAGAGAAAGAGATAGTTGAGGATAATTTATATTAATATGTACTCTTTATCAGATCCTACATTGATAACCATCCCATTCATAGTGTTTTCATAGATAATGGATCTAGTGTGAACATGTAAACCATGACATTAATTTAGCATTTGGGATATTCAAAGCATAATATCACCTTGGTGGACATAATTATTAGTGGATTCAATGGATGGATACAAAGTTTATTAGGTGATATTATCCTTCCTCTATAGGTTGGTCCAACACATGTGGCCACACCATTTATAATTTTTCCTAGTGCAAGAGTCTTTGACATGTTCCTTGGATGACTATGGATCCCAAGACTTTATGCAGTACCTTCTACAGTTCATAGATGCATGAAATTCATTCACGCTAATCATGTTTTTATAGGTAGTGGAATCCTATAAGAGTTACCACTCTCCACTTTAGAACCATATAATACTCTATATCCACCAATTTTATCTCCTCTAATAGTTATAGTTATTCCTCTAGTTGAGATTTAGACATAGTTAAGGCCTCACTCATTAGCACATAGATTTCATACACTTCCACATAGGCCTCTTTTAGAGTAACCACTACATCAGTGATAGTTTTAGGACTTTAGATAGTTTTTATATATAATATACACACCTAGGGTAGTATCATTGAGGTCTCATGACTCTACACATAGATCACATGTTTAGAGAGATTATTCTACTACCAAATGGGTCCCTAAGATCCCCACAATTGTATCCACTTCTGAAATTTATAGGGGAAGCCCACAAATAGTTTCCACTATAAAGATTTTAGAGAAATTAAAACATGCAAATATTTCAGATTCACAATCTCAACCTTTCCATCATGTTTCATGATCATTCATAATCCCTCTCCTTGATATAGGACACCATGATAAGGAGTCTCTTATGAGACTCATTGGTTAGTATTATTTCTTCTTAGCTTTTTTGTACATAGCTTATTTTCAATTTATTTCATAGAGTTTCCTTATGATTTCTTATACATATCTTATTTAAAAATACAAAAACATTCAAATAACTCAAAACACATTTTTTTTTCAACTTTATGCATTATCCATGCTTTACATTTTTACTACGATGCTAGACTTACATTTTTCTATTCTATGTTATTATTTGTCAATTCATCTACATTACCATGATTTAATTGATCTTATTTGAGTGTGTGTAATGACCCACAAATAATTGATTACTTCACTCTACCCATTGAGAGGGCATCCTACTTCTACATTCGAGACATACATTGACATATCTGCCCACCAGGGGCATCTTCACATGACTACATCATCCAGGTTATGTAATTCATACACCACACACTCTAGTTATCATGTTGATGTACATTACCTACTAGCTTACATAGATTATTCTATCAATACTCACTAGCATATAACACTTTTGTATTTCTTAGCATCTACCTAGTCTTGTACTACATGTTTTCTATACTTTTACTTCTTGATTTGATTAGTTAGATGTGATAGTATTTCTAGCATTTGCATGCCTTTATTTCTTCAAGTAGTTAAATGTTACTATATTTCTCAATTCCTTTTTTTTTTATCTCGTGTGCACCTTAGGAAATTTACCAAAGTCTTTTTCTTATATTATTCTATGTTCTTGTGGCCTTCATGCTAACCTTGTTTGTTTTTAATTGCATGTGTATGTGGCTTTTGAGCATGCCTTGTATGCTTAATTTATCTATTTGAGTGACATTTTATCATGGCCCTTGTTTTCTTGGCCCCATTTCCACTTTTGTATGTTTCTTTCCTTGTGTGCTTGTTTGCTTATTTGCTTCTCAATTGTTTGTAATGCCATTATCCACATCATGCATGATCTTGATATCTTAGATTTCATCATGGACATCATTCTTCATCCCTCCTTAGAAATTAACAACTAACAATATTTCTAGTTTTCATTCAGTTTACTACACATGCTATTATATTCTAACATTTATCTAGGCATACCCCTATTGATCTAACAATATCCAATAAAAACTATGTTATATCTTGAAACATCTTTCCAATTATCATTGCTATATCATGTATTTCATAACATAACACACTTGTAGGGATCTTTATTTTTAGGGTAGTCATTGTAGGGTCTTCATTCCTACCCTCAAAATAGGGGGAAACAAATATAGGTTTTGTCACAAAGATTAGAACCCTCTATCGATAAAAAAAATAGTTTTCAAAACACTCAAAACAATAATCAGAACCCAAGATAGGTAGAATAGACCAAAAATATAGTGAAAAGCACATAATAGTGTTCATAAATAGTAAATAATAAGAGCACCATATTTATACTACAACACTGGGTAATAAAGTGTCTTATTTTTGGCACTCTTGTCCAAATAACTAATAAAAGTAGAATTTCAAAAAATAGACAAAAAGGTAAGATTAGTTATAGTTTTGTCAGCTACAGTTTAGTTCATATTGGGAAATTTTAGTACAATTTTACTTAGCGTATCTAGATATAGTGGACATCATCCATAGCATGATGGTTCTTACTTCAAGTTTTAGATTGGGAAATTGGTATAACTTTCAGATCAAAATCCATGTTATACACACTAGTGATTGGAGGCAATGTACATGACACATATGACTTATTTTATTTATAGTTCATTGTATTACCTAGGTATTCTAAATATTTGCATGCCTTATTCCATCTATGGGTGGGTGGCATCATTTTGGAGTGGATTTTATATAAGCCTAGTTCTGATTTTCATAGTGGCTTTCATATAAGCCAAATCTCCCCCTTTTAGAAAGGCCAAGATTGGCTTAGTTCTCAGTACACATTCAATTATCCATGCCACATTATCATATTATTGATCATTCATGGGCTTCATGATCCATTTCATATGACACACATTCATATTGGTATCAATTCATAGCTTCACTACATAGTGGGTAATGATGGAGCCAATGGACTAGCTAACTTTTGTATTCTTGAGCCACCTACTTAGAGGGATTCGACACAATCCAAACATAAATTAACACATGCATGATCACATAACTTCACTTAGTGGGTGAATATGGAGCTAAAGGGCCAATATTTTTATTCTTGATCCACCCTTAGGGAATCAAGAACTTATCTCCATTTGAAATATCACTCTTTCTATAGCACATACTCAACTTAACTTAACATTAGTCAACATCACAATAGGTTTTATATTAGTTTGCATACCCAGTAAGGTGTATTTGTTCATTTCTCTACCTCTCTCTTTTACCTAGCCTTTGTATATTCTTATTTTAGACATAGTATTTCTAGTAAGAAGTAATTGATTCCTTGTTTTCTCTTGTATATTTATGCTTCATGTTATGCTCTCTCTATGAACACTGAACATCACACATCTCCATGGGCTTCACCCTTATAGGTAAGTTAAAGTATACTTTCTATTTTTCCTTTACCTTACTATTTTACTTTGTTTCATCACTAGAATAATTTAGGGGGGGAAACATAGTCATATAAAATGTCTAAATTGGTAGTTTGAGTGTGGCTTGTGACACCCTCTCCATATATCCTTTTAGCATGCTCTTGTGACTCTTCTAGACATCTTTTCACTCATTACCAATTATATAAAACCTTCTAAATGATGATTCCACCTTAGCCAAACTATATTTCCTAGGTTTATCTTTTTTTCTTAGGTCCAAATCCTATAGGATAGGAGTGCCATAGTTGGACTATAGTTCCAGGCCCTAAGGTGTCCCATTTTTGGCACTCCTTTCCATTTTCACTTTGAACCCTAATGGATATTTTTATTTGATCCATATCCTTAATTATGTTGGCTTAGAAAAAATACATCTAACCCATGACCAATTCTTCCCTATAAAATCCCACTCAAATCTCATGTACAAATGGGGTGACATATCTTACAAATCAAGCAAGAATACAAACAAATAACTAAGTAAAACTTCCTTATTCTTTGCATATAGTCACCCAACATAGGTAAAATCATACTTAAACTATTATACACATCCATAACCACCTCAATAACTCTCAATTTGGAATTTTTCCATCTACATAACACTATTTCACAAAGCACATTATGTGGGAGAACTACATATGACTTGATCCCTCTTCAGAGTATTAGTATGTAGGTATCATGCCTATATAAGGGGTGTGGATTACATGTTTAGTGAATCTTACACACTATCCCCCCTCCCTCTTTCTCAATTTATTCAAATAGCATTTCCTCAACCATAATGGAGGGTTAGGGTTTGAAGATTAAATCAACTCTACAATGAGTTCCATCAACAACTAGCATTGAATATTTCATAGTCAGGCTCAAATAGGAATAACATAAATACCTAAAAATCTCTAGGTCTCTATGACCATTTTAGACAATAGTGGTATGAGAAAAAAATAATGTCAAACACCAAAGTGTCTTTTTTTAGGTGCTCCAATCCTTTCACCAAATGAAAGCTAGATTTAGGTTTATGACATTGTCCCAGTCCTACAAAACTAGTTTCAACCTCTATATCAGCCCTCTTAGTCTTTTTTCAAGCTAAGTTATATTTCTCCTTATTTATTTATATTTTTAGAAATTTAAAAAAGGAAAATAAATTATATAAATTAGGACTATAATTATTTTTATATTTTTCATTGATTTATTAATCCAAACCCTTAATTAAAATAGGAATAAAAATCCATTATTCCAAATAAAACTTAAATCAGTATTAATAATGAATGTGTTAAAAAAATTAGACATTTTATCATATTTATAGTCCAGTTGTAATGTTTTATTATTTACAAAAAAATTATATAAGTCTTGATATGTACTAAAATAAAATATAGGTCCTTATTTTTTATTAGATATTATTAATATAGGCTTTTTCCCACTATGTGGTTTTACCTACACAATCTAGTAAGCTTTATTAGGTTTAATAATGGTAAATAAGGAATATAATCCCACATTCCTAGTGATATTGGGACATGTTTATGTTACACCTATATGATGAACCTTTTGATGTAGTTTTTGGCTAATGATTTTTAATGTAACTTTTGTTTATGAAGATAAACTTATTACCTTGAGTTTTTTATTATATATTCACTAATATATATAGGTTTTATTTAAAATTAACCCAAAAAACAATTTATGATTCTCTATTATCTGAGTGAAATAACATTGTGTGTAGGGTTCACTACACAACTTAGGGATTTAATACTACATGTAGGCAATTGATAATACCTTGGAGTGACTAAGGTTACTTATTTAGGTTTGAAAACCCTTATAAATATATTTTAATTGAGATAGAGTATAAAACATCAAGGTATAGCACAAATTATCCATAACATGAGGGAAGAGTAATATTAATTCAATTATCCATGAAAACATGCATTCGGAAACCAACCATGTTCTCATAAAAAATAAGAGATAATTCAAGATATAATCCTCAAACTTATTAAGTTCAAGTATAAGAGTAGCTTTAAAAGTAACATTATCATCACCCACATCCATGATGATCTCCAAGGCTTAGTTACCTAAATCAAGAAACCATCCCATAAGAATGGATACTAACACCATGAAAGATAATTTATATAATGTTATCCATCATGAGTTGGAACTTGATATTGAATGGGGTCCTCAAATTAAATTATATTTTAAAAATTATTTCAAGGTAAATAAATAATAATCTTAACTATAAAAATAATAATAACTATGTATGTAACCTTTTTCGTTCCTAGCAATCTGCCCCATCATCACAATATGGACAACTATGGAATTATCTTGTTACAACTAGTTGAATATTCATGATGATTATTCAAGGATAAAAATTACAATGCACATACCATAATTGACATGGACAAATATAAATAGTTAAATAACACCCACATGCATATCAATAGTAAGATAATATAGAAGAGATAATAAAACCACAAGGATTTTTAAATAATATTAATGGTACTAGCCATCATGGATTTGTAACAACCCATGACTTATAGATACTTGCACTATATTATCCTCATAAAAAATTAAATATTAATATCATTGAAATTGAAGTTTAATATTATGAACATATAAATTGAGATTCCTAAAGTTCATAGCATAAACCAATCTCTACCAATATGGTTATCTCTGCGCTCATCCTAAAATTACAACCAAATATCACATTGATATCATTTGAGCCCATTTTTAAAGAAGTATCACTCAATTGGTTAATCAGAATTGAATCAAAATAATTTATACAATCAATCCATTCTTGATCATCCTAAATCAATAATTATTGTATCCATAGAAACTAAGTTAGTTAATCAAACCCAACAATTTGATGATATTACCAACTACAATAATAAGTACCTTGATTTATTTTAGGGAGAGATACTAAGGAAAAAAATCAATTGAAATAACTTACACTAATGCTTTTCATAACAAAAATTTATAACTAAATGCTTATAGAATGCACTAAATACATTCCAACCATTAATGAGACAATGATTATAACAAATGTCCTAATATCAAGACTACTACCTATGATAATTTTATGCACAATGAAGAATGAATGAATACAATGCTAACTTTAGTTAAGAGCTCTAGGTATGCAATTAATACAAATTCCATTTCATTCTATCTTAACAAATAAATCTCTTGAAAAATATTATCTCTAAGAAAGAGAACTAGATCCTTAAAGTTTCTCATGTAAGGAAGGAGTATTAGTGGATTGATTTTACTCAAACTATGGTTCATGCACTATATATAATTATCTATATTATTCATCTAGTTCATTTCTAAATATCAAAGATCACTGTAGAACACTCCCAAAGATTAATCCATCAACACAATCAAGAACTAATATGGGTCTTTTATATTTACTTTAGATCCCACAACAAGATAATTAAATTTCCATGTTATCCTTATTAGGAACAAAATAACAACCAATAGACACTTAACCAATCTTATATGCAAATTAAAACCATGGAGTAAAGACATAATCTATAAAACACACAAGCATTCCACCTAATCTAGGAATATAAAAAAATACATTCACAATGCAAGATCATTCATATTAATTAAGATGAGTTCCATAGATCATTTTTTACTACATAATTCAAATACAAGGCAAAGTCCTTTTTTATACTGCCTAAATTAGTTGTGTCTGATTGAAAGTAAATAAGATAATTTTCCTATTTTCACCAAGATATCCTTTGAAACTAAAACACATCAATTTTTATAGAATTAACAATAATGAATCAACTCTAGAGCTAGCAAGTCTTTTCCAGATAAATATAGGATATTAAAATGATCATAAGAGATTCTATATTATCACATAAAACTTAAAAATCCAAATGTAAAATGCTAGATTATTTTCCAAAATATAAATCACCATGTACTTGAAGATATTCTACCCATATTGGGATAATAACATAAAACCAACCAACCTACCATTTGGGAACAACATCATGATAATAGGGTGATGTTTAGGTTTTAACCATAAAAAATACATGCCCATATTATCATTTCATTCATACTAACCAATAGGATATGAAAAAGGAATGATCAAAGACTAGTTTTATTTTGTCATAGGAATCATCCAATGTTTTGGATTAAAATGGGTCATCCCATTGACTCAGTTAAAGTGTGATGAGTGATGTGACAATAAAAATCATAACATACTATTATCTCATAATCATATCAACTATACATTTATGTAGGAGATCCAAGTTAGCAGTTACAACTGAAGATAAGGTATAAAGTCCTATTAAATATTTAATAACCACATACATAATCATTTTTATTAGAAAAAACATACAAGTTCATACCAAAAATAACTATAATGAAATATATAAGCCTCTATCTCTACATATATGATAGACTCTTTCATTTTTTCCAAAACACATAAGGAATTAGAAATACTATCAATTGTTTATGAAATTATATTTAATTTCACAAGGGTTATATTTTTATAATAAAATAAAGTTTTAGGTTTGCACTATGGGTAGGTTAAACCTTGATGTTGGGTTTATATGTTAAACATAATCACCACCAATACTATTAAAAATTGTATAATACAAGCTTAACCCACAAGTTTAAACCCTTCAAAAATGGATTCACAAATTTAAACCATTTAAAAATAGCCATATAATAACATCATGATTTCAACCATATTACCTTTCAAATTAGGGCATAAAATCTCATAGTATCACTAAAAATAAAAGAGTTACATCCACTTAAACTCTTAGGGTTTGAGTCATTAGGTCATAATAATGTCAGAAGAAAAATCAAATAAATAAACCCTAAATACCTTGTAGTTCAAGAAATTAAGGTTATACATAGGGAAAACCAATAAATCCATAGTCCTTTTAACCCAAAAAGTGTTAAAAATCCATGTAACCCACCAATCCATGGCATGATTTTTCACAATAGATTTATCCACATAGTGTAATCCCAAAAATACCATGAAAAGTAATAAAACTTACTAAATTCATAAACATACCATTGAGCATATGCTTATATGGGTATGATTTTCATAACTATGTAAGCATATACCCACAATCATATATAAAAATACATTCATAACATGCAAATAGAAGATCATTCCATCTTAAAAGACAACCCAAGATATTAAAGGAAGATACTTATTTATTCAATTCAAGCTTTGTTAACTTTTCAACCTTCACCCTCTCCCTCTTCGTGGTGATATATGGAATTCATAGATGTGTTTTAATTTCTTGGCCTCAATTATCCTTCACCTCCCACTCCATTCAAACAACTACTCTTGTCATCTAAAATAGTGAACTGTTCACTTTTTTTTCTTAATGCCTTCCATGAACCCAAATTCACACCTAGGGTTACTTGGGAACCAAAGGAAAACTAAAGCATCATTAAGTCATTTCCAAGGTTATTTAATTAATTTTTTAATCCAACATCATCTTTTGGTCCCAATTTATAACCTAAAACAATATGATTCTCATAATTCACATTAGGTATATCGACCCTTTTTCATTTATGACAATAATTCAAGTAACATATCAAACATTATATTTTTATTTAGAATTTAAAATTAGTGGTATACCCAAATTATGTTTTTGATTAAAATTAACCAAGCTCATGTTTATAAACTTGATACGATGTGACCGTAACATGTTATAATAATGCACACAAGGGTAACTCAATAATCATGACATCACCAATAATAAGAATGACAAGATACACAATGATTTAATAATAAATCAATGATAGGTATCAATCCATGTTATAGGTCCTTTCTAATATTGAAAGTCACTAAATATAAATTGAAATAGGTTATGGTATTATTTTCAATGATTGATAATTAAGCATTAAAATATCATACCTAAATGAATATAAAATTTTTGAACTATATGCTCAATATAATTGGCCACAATAAGATCAAACATAAATAGAAAGTACTCCCAACACCCATGGATATTTATGGTACCAATAATAGAGAGTCATAATAATGAATTTTTTGAACTTGGTCATTGTCTCCGAATTCATGTTGCTTCATGTAATCAATCCCAACCAAATAGACATAATGGATAATATGTAAATAAAGGCCTTAAAACCATCCTCATTTTAGAAAATAAGCTGTAATATTATAATAATATGTGTCAACACTGATTGACAGTTGGGTGGGGATATCAAAAAGTGTCACATGAACATATGCAGGACTAAACATGGCTAATGTAATAACTCTAACTCAAATCACAACCATTTGGTAAATCTCAATATTATCAAAAGTCTAAATCTTGACATAAGTATTTATTTATTTAATCACATAAGATATAAATAATATTAAATAATGTATGTGATAATAACTATCCAAATGCAATAGTGAATGGAATTCATATCAATTAAGCATTAAAACATAATAATACATCTAATTAGATCCATATTTACAATACCTAATAAAAATGTCAGTTTAAATCAAGTACTTATCAATGATAAAGTCTCATACTATGATAGAAAGTATCAGATAGGTAGATTCATAACATTATTCATGCATTTGATCTTATCCAATTGATCCTCAAGTGTGCCCCACTCCAACATGATATCAGAGCTTTGATAGTAGTTGAATGTCATTATTCCTATTATGAGATCTAACATTCTAGCTTGTTTAGGTGTTTTTCATTGATTTAAATTTTCAATGGATTGGTGGAAGTTTTAGCAAACTTGTGTAGTTATATACAAAATATGTCTTTATAAAAAAAAATATATCACTATTACATTTATAAGGTGTAAAAACTCTAGGATTGGTTGTAAACATGACCTAGTTTTTGGACAATTCAAGGTGTTTTTTGAAATCTATAAGTTTCATGCTGCCTAGTACTTGAAATTGAAAAATATTCTTGGTTTTTTTGGAGTTTTACAAATTATGAAGTGGGTCTTTACTAGTTTTTGAGGAAACCATATATATTTTCAAGATCTATGATTTTCCTTGATAGTTTTTCACCATTTCTAGTTGGTTCAATGTCTTCAATAAAAACTTGCATTTAGAAATTTTTATATATTCATTATGACTTTCATGTCTCCCATGGATATGTTTTAGTATCATCACCACTCCATCCTTTATCCTCATGGAAATGTGAGTCTATATCTCTCTATGTCTACCCTATTGTGCACTCACCCATGGACCCATCCCTACAATGTTGAATTAACTCTCAAGCTATCTATCACATCATATCCAACTACATCATCCCATCATGTGAAATCTTTCCATTCCATCCTATTTCATCATGTTAGACTCTACATCATGTTATGTCAAATTATCCCTCTACACCTCATCCTACCACACCATTTCTCACTAGGTTGTCCCATTCTGTGCCCACCTATCAAGCCATCCCACCATTATATATCACATGTTGCACCACATAATACCTATTGTTTTGCATATTTGTCAAGGATGTAATGAAAATAATAGAATAATGATCTTATTTTATTGTGTAGGTGTTGGAAGACCTTAGTGATTAATTTATTTTTTCTAGAATGATTATATGATTACTACCTTTAGCCTACAAGTAGACCCTGCTATAGGGACATAAGTAGCTTTGTAGTGACACAACTTATCTAAGATTTATTCTTATTTTTATGGTGAAAAATGATTTATATTTTAACAAATTATTTCCCAAATTTAAAAAAATAGATGAATATTTATAGTGGATAATAATATAAGGTCACTCATGTAAAAAAATAAAGAAAGAAAGAAAGATTGAGCAAAGAATAAGATTTGCCTTGCAATAGTAAAGACCAACGGATTTTATTTAGTTATTTTTTATGACAATGAAAATAAAACTAAAATTCATGATATTTTAGTGCTAAACTGAAAACACCATAAATTCATTTATGATTATATGGTAAATAAAATGTACATATTTGAGAATTATGCTTTAAAATGGCTACTTATAACAAATAGAGCATACATAAATTTTTTTTTGTTAGAATAGAAAAAATCACAAACTAATGAGATGCATTAGAAACATTATTATCATGTTTAAAATTAGAAAAATTAAATCACATATCATTTATAAAACTTGAGTAACAAGAAAGTATGAAAGCAATGAAACAATGAACAAATTACTAGAATTCCTCTTTCTATTTACATTAATTTCAAAAAGTTCTATTCTGAAGTACAAATGAAGGGAACATAATCTTATATATATGCCTATTTGATACCTAAGGGATTACATTGGTTATAAAGGAACCAAATACATTACAACTGTCAATACACATAAGTTCCTCATGTTTTAAAAAATAAAAAAATGATCCCTATTCAAAGCGGGAATCTTTTTATAATACACTAAGTAGGACTAAAACATGAAATTTATCAAAGAAATGAAGCACAAAAAATTATTATCTTGATCTGGAGGTGTTAGGTTGGCATTTTAGTTATGTTAATAATATTAGGTAAATCTCCCAGTGTAGTAGAGAGGAAAGTGAAACCATAGTAGCTGAAGAGGGACTAATTCCAACTGTGGCTAAAGAAGAATAAATTCCAAGAGAGGCCAAACAGAAAGAAGCTCTAGTGGTGACCATCTATGTCTTACTACTCGCCTACTTATTAGCTTCTATATGTCCCTTCCATGATTCAAGGAATTTCTTGTAGTCATTATCAATCAATTTCAAATCTATAATAGATTCCTTTATCAATTTGATGGTGAAATCTAACATTGTATCATGAATGTTTAAGAGAGATCTTATAGCCTAATTGATTGCCACTATCTTTTCTATTCTTTGATTGGTTGATTTTGCCAAGTTCACCATCTCTTGCCCAAAGGTTACTTTTATAGACATAGGTTAATTTATGAAATTTATGATTAAATTTTAGAGTTGGGACTTGAAAGCATCCTTGATGATGGTACTATCTATGTTAGCAACTTGTGTGATTTTAGCCTCTTTGAGTAGAGTTATAACTCTATCACCTAGATGGGTGAGAGACTAGCCCAAGGATCTCATATCATCAATTTTTTAACTAAAGGCCTTCATTATTACAATGATATAGGAATAATAAATTCTCAAATTCTCCAAGGGTACTAGGTTTAATTACTCAAACTTTCTTCATCCTAATCAACTTGAGCAAGTTGATTAGGATGTTGTCATAAACCCCATAGGTAATTTTATCCTCAATAATTATGTTATTGATTTTATCTCATTTCACTTTGTGTTTATCCAAAGTATTAAAAATATCAAACATGACCACAACTACTCATTATACCTTTGTGATAGTCTCCTTTGGAAATGTGACTATGTTTTGTTATTTTAGCTCAGTTGTTCTCTAATGCATCCCTTTCACTAATTTTGTGTCTACATCACTATATTATTTATAAATGAGAATGGGTCCTCTACATATATATTTTTTGGCTAAGATTAGCTTTTTATTCTTGGTTAGTGCAAACAATGTCTCTTCAGACTCATATAAAATTGACTAGTCTAGGTGAGTCACTTTAGTCGTGGTTAACCTTTTCATTACTCCATAAAACTTATCAAATTTTAGTGAGACTTGTGGAGGGTCAACTATAGCCATGTATTGAATTTATATTATGTAAAATTTCATTTATTTTATCCAATATTAATTCTAAATTTCCATCTTGAGGCTAGGTAGATGGTTGTAATTAATGAGTTGGTGTCAATCCTTAGAGAAGTGACTATAGAGGTGACTAGGATGAAGGCAAAACTAGGTGATGAAATGGGAAGTGTTACATTTGAAGACAAAGAAGAAATAGTGGTATCTGGAGAATTTTCTAAGAATAAAGGAACTTAAGGTATGAAAATAGTAAGCATCCCCTTTGGCAATTGAGGACCAATCCTAAGCATGGGCCTGAGAAGAATTGGGGGTAGATTGGCCATCATAGAGACCTTCAAAATTCATGACACATAAAAGGGATTGATAGTGGGGAAAAGGATAATCATGGGCCTAAGAATGGGTCTAATTAGGGGCATATATGGAATTATGTTTATGTTATCTAATGTTAGGGATCATAGAATATCACCTAGGGATGGATACTTAGAAACACGCAAGGCAAATAAACACATTGTTGACTTGTTATACCCAGTTCCTCTTTGACATGAATTAGGGGAGGTAGCTTTAGGGTGAAATCTAATAGTTTTGGAGTAGGTGATGTTACTAACTCCACTAATGATTAATGAAGTACCATTGAAGGTTTTACTAACATTAACATAGTATTTTGAACCTAGGATGGGCTATTGAATGTTGCTTATAGAATTGAAACTTGCTTAGTATTTTTTTTGGGTTCAGTTCTTCCCTTCCCCAAAGTGTGAGATAATCCTTTTAATATAATCTAACTAATTTTAGGGTTGGTTGGTCTCTCTTATTTAGTATCAACACCTTCTCTTGTGGATGTGGATGCTCCTAACTGAGCACTTTTAGGTTTGAAAACTTCATAAAAACTAGCATCCTTAATTTTTTCCTCAACAAGTGGGATATTAGCATCTTTTAATCTTTGCTTCACTTCTTAATAATTTTCCCTTTGATATATAATCTATCCTCATATTCATGATCACAGTGGTAGATGATGTTAAAGGTTAAATTCTATTTGATGTAATGCTTGAAAGCAATGTGTTTCAGGTCCCACTACCTATTATTATCGCTCTCCAAGTCTAAGTTAGGCCTTTACTTGGTAGAAAAAATGACATAAATTCAATTTTCTATTAAAAATAAGCCAATGTTATACATTTGAGGATGAACCAATCCTCTCCTTTTTTCCTCAACCTGCCCACCCCTGTGAGTAATTGATAAGTAATTTATTGCTTAGCCAAATTATCTATAATTGTAATGGATTACCTAAGGGGGGTTGTCTTGATGATAACTATACTCAAAATTGTGCAATTTAGGTAGTACCTTTAGGCTCCTAGGGTACTCAAGATTTCTCAAATTTCATCTAACATTATGGGTATGGGCCTTTCATGGATTGCCTATAAACTATAGGGTATAAATGTTTAGCTATGTCCCTCATCTCTTTCTTGTATATATATACACTGACCTTTGATAAGGTATGAGGAACAATCCATTTCAACTTGGGGTCCTAAATGGTGAATTATGAGAATTTTTGGATAGCACAGATGACATCCACTAGGTAGGGCATAATGTCAAAATTATCCCCTTGGTTGGCCATGAATTTTATGATATGTGCTTCTAGGTTATAGGATATAATTTATACCAAAGGGGTTATCTGTGCATCAGCTATTGTCATGGACATAAGTGGGATCCATTTCTTGTCTATAAGACCTATATCTTAGGCCCCATGTAACTAATTCATCATGGCCATTCCCATTCATAATCCCTTTTTCAATTATGTGATTGGAATTTGGTTGATTTTTGTTTTGAATACAAACTTTCTTTTTTTTATCATTGTAGTCTCTTAAAACCTCCATGATATCATTGGCGTAGATCCATTGTGTCATAGTTTCCTAGTTTTATATAATCTCTAGTTTGGGAAAATCATAGTAAGACTGAAAGGCTAGCATGGATATAAAGGTAATAAATTAGCCCAAATTAAAATATTTAATCATATTATTAATGCACCTACAATAAAAAAAACATATGGTAGACTAATTATACACAAGGTAGTTGTTGGACAAATTTATCCCATATACCAAGTTATGCCTAGATAGATTAGGATGTTAATGGATGAGAAGATGAAAAAATGTGTTAGATGGAATGACTAAATCAGAAAAATCTTACAGTACTCAAAAATATTTTGAAACACTTTAAGATTGATTATATTTTATTTTGTCAAATTCTAAAGGACAAGTCTATAGAGAAAATAAAAAGGTTATTAAGCAAGTTTCATGGTGAAACCAAGTAGTTCAATGTCATGAAAAAAGTTTACATAATATTTAGGTGTTTGTATTTCTCTTAGGTCTTCAAGGATCAAGAAGAATTTCAAGCATGAGTTCAAAAGAACATGCAGGTCTTGGAAAACATAAGTGTAAAAAACTTTCTTTTTGGCTAAGTCTTTACTCAAGAAAATTGTTTTAGGTCTTTATTTTACTAAATTAAAATCATTCATATCTTTTATTTGGTTAAGCGATAATATTTCCTTCGAGGATTTATTACAATTTTTTTGGCTAAGTATAGGGAATTGTTTCAGACATTTTATCGAAAACAAAACTCTCAAAGGGTCATTTATCAAGGGAAGTCCTAGACAAAGTTCTAAAGGGTCATTTCCTAAAGAACGTGTCATATACAAAAGTTTAGAAGGGTCAAAAATGTTAATCAAAAGTAAAAGTCTTGAAGATAAAAGCCTAAAGAAATAGTTTATTTCAGAAAAAAATATTCTACAAAAAGATAAGTCCAAATTATTTTGGATAAATTGTCTACAACAATTTTCTTGAAGACCTCCTTCTCTAGAACATTTAGTACATAGGAATAAATCCTGAAGACACGAATTCTATTAGAAATTTTGTCTACAAGAAATTTTCCAAGTGAAAGATAAAGTAGACTTAATTCTGTAGGGTAATTGTTCTGTGACAATTTCCTTGAACATTTTATCTAATGTAAAAGAGCTGGAAATAAATTCCTTCAGAGAAAGTGGCCAAGATATAAATCCCACAAAAAATGTCTAAAAAAGGTCCAAAATAAATAGCCTAGGGAATTTTTAATCCAATAGATTGATAGGCACATGAGCATAAAATTTAAGCCACAATAAATAGCCATTGAAATTTAAAAGGTATGATTAATGCTCAATGCTCAATCATAAAGGAGATATAATGACAAATGATGATTGATAGTTTAATGGGCATAAAAAAATAAATGGATAGCATTTAATAATGGATTCATATCTAATTAAATTCAAGCAATTTAAATGGTTAAGTGGCTTAGAGGCCACCATATGGTGTAAGTGTGTGAATAAGAAGAGTAACAATAAGATTTTGAGATCAATACATGATTAACAAGTGAAATGAGTGTGTGAGTCTAGGAAGTGGATATAGAGATCATGTTTATCCACATCAAGAAGATCAACAAAGAAATATGAGTCAAGAGGTCAATGATTTGAGTTAATTTTTGATGGCCAATCAAATGAAGGTGAGCCCAACTAACTTAAATGGGGGTCAAAGGGTCAGTTTTAGACTAACGTAAGTAATTATGAATGAAACCAAGCTTAAGCATGATTTATATTGGACCAAGAATAGATATTTTGGGATTGAATAGTGTCATTAATAATATACAAGTGTAGATAAATGAGATATGGTAGGGGATTTTATTCTTTCAAACACAATCATAGTTTGACAAACTACCACTCAAAGTATAGATGGTGTGGCTCTGTCATTTTAAGATATGAGGATATGGTCCTCATAATGAGTAACATGTGGTAGATGGCATGGGAAATGAAGGTAGACACATAAACTTCAATAACTTCATCACCAAAGCTAGTTTCATGAAAGTGACCCTTCTCTCTATTCTTGCGTACATCGATGAACTAATGAAGAGTAGTTAACAATAAGACAAAATCTATCAAATTGATATGATTGTTATAACTTTATTAATTCTAGAAATTATCCTAAAATAACATTATCTCACAATTTTAATGGTTAAGGAGCATCAATGAAGGAATAATGTAACTATGCAACTACTTAAGATAACTTGGATCAATCAAAGGCTTTCAAAGAATCCTATTGATAGAAGTAGTTGTAATGATAGTTCAAATAGAGTCATCCTCATTTGATAATTCCAAAATCTCTCTCTCTTTTTCTCCTTTTTCTATAAATATAGCCTTTAAGTTATTGTTATTCATCCCTCAGGATGGTAAAACTAGACTCTACAAGAATTTTATTTTGCACCTCTAGGAGTGATGAATAGAGAATTTTATAGTTGTTTACTAATCTATGTTTAGTGTTTTCTATTTGTTTGATATGCAAAAGTGGATGTTATCTTCCATTTATAGGTCCAAGCTCAACCTAAGTGATATAAAATTTATTTTTATGTCATATAAGGTGTCTTAACATTGATTTCTCAAGTATATAGTGGACATCTAGATTTAAGTGTCTTCAACCAGACCTTATTTTCATTGCTCCCTAGTTTGAGTGCATCAAACTAAATTATATATGAGATATTGTTATATAAAAACTGTAGTAAGAATTTCATTATCTTATTTCATAATCCATTAGTGTGTTAAAGAGTCTGAGCTTAAGAGTGGATCTGATAAATTCATGGTGCATCACCACATATTAAAATATTTTTCAATTTATGCAATATTTTGACTCTTTTCACCTAAATCATTTAGATATTATAAATAAAGGTCCAAACTATCATATCTAAGCAAATAGACTCATTTAAAACCTTAGAAATTTAGTCAAAATATAGTCATCCCACAACCTTTAGATCATTCCCATGTTAGTCTAGGTATGGGTCAGACTTGATCAAATCTAACCTCTATCAGTTGTTATCTAGATAGCTAACAATTATAGCATGCTTGGTGGGACCACCTATTTTCATAAATTTTCATATATAATTATAGTTGAAAATTCTAGAGTTTAATTTCCATATTTGTATATTTTTCATGCCCCAAAGAGTTGTCAAAAGATACTCTACAAAAGGGAAAGAGACATATTTCTCTAAGATGTATTTTTGATTAACAAAGAAGAATAAACCCACTTAATTAAATCCTATATGTACACCTCTTGTTCCCCCTATTGTTTCATAAAATCCTCCTATTCAATCTATTATTGTCTAGATAAACATTGTTATAAATATCATACCTTAGATGGTTAATCTTAGAAGGTAAGACTTTATGTCATTAAATAGTAGTATTCCACTAAATCTTACTCAATGGGATGATATTTTAGTCTCATCTCTGAATGCTCTTCCTTATTTTATAAGAAAAAATCTAATTACTCATATATAACATATGGCATATATTTCTAACATTTGTTCAGTGCATCATATGATTCTAAAAAATGTAGTAATTAGGTTGTTAACAACCTCTTTCAAAGGGAAAGCACTTTAATGGTATAGAGTATTAACTCCTACATCAATAAATAGTTTGGATGAATTTGGAGAGGTCCTATGAAATAAATTTAAAGAAAAGAGTGACCACCTTTCACTCGTGGAGCTTACAACAATCAAAATATTCAATCAAGAGTTGAAGGTGGATTTCAATTAAAGGTTCTGGAAGACTTGGGATATAATTCATACAGTAATCAAGCCTACACCCAACTATGATTTTATATAGAATTTGAAGGCTCTCAATTTAGATGTAGTAGTGATGATTGAATCCATGAGAGGGAACACTCCATCTAAGGATTTTAAAGTAGTAATTAAGGCTAAAAATTGCCTGATAAAAGAAGGCAAGTTGTCTTCTACATATCCATCCTCCTGATCCAACTATTGCTCCAGTTATAGATTCAACAAAGTTTTATCAAATAGAAGGTAATCAAACTAACATATTGGGGAAAATAGATAGTCTTCTCAAATCTTAGAATAATAAGTTGGTTACAATAGAGAGGAAACAAGCTCCACCATATAAGCCATAACAAAATACGAATTAGAGTTATTAGTACAATAGGTAACCTTATAATTCCAATCAAAAAGGATAAGGGAAAAATCCTTAGTGAAATAAATACAATCCTAATTCCCCAATAAATTCTAGAGTTTTTTTACCAAATCAAAACAACTATGCTCAGGAGAGGCAATGGAACAATTAGTGGGATCAAAAAAATGGCATAGAAATGGTTACAACTTGTAAGAGTTCACATCAGTGTGATATGCATTAGAGTTTAGATCTTCCTCACATGAAAACCAGTCAAATAAGGAAAATTCTCTACTACATGGAAACATTCTTTTATTCACTCAAGTATAAGTTCTAAATCAACAAGGAGGAGGTAATTTAAAGCACCTATTAAAACTACATTTGTTAACTTTCAAGAAGGTGAGGATTCTTTTGAGCACATAACTAGAAATCAAATTCAAAATATACCTAATGTTGATAATTTAGTTACATCCCATACTAGATCCAAGGAAATGGTAATTGGTGAGTGTTTAGGTCCTAGTAAGGCATCTCCTTCTCCTTCTTAGCCACCATAAAGGACCACCACTCAAGAGCTCCCTCAAAAGACATCAATTCAGTAGGTTCAAAATCCAAATGGGTAGAATGTGAAAGGGCATTACATCCCTTAGTTCACACAAAATATAGGAGCCCCTCTTTCTCCTAAATTTTATTCAAATACATTTACTCCTCCACTCATTATTGTGGATCATATGAATAAAATTGTTTTATCAATTTCAATGTGGAATACACTACTAATCTCAGGACAAAAAGAGTATTTGTAAGAAGAGCTCTGAAGGCTCAATATCTATAATGTACCCCCTAAAAATTAAAGGGTAAGTTGTATTATAACCAAATCTAATCCATTTTTTGAGCCTCAAGAACGAAAGGTTACTAAGCCTCCTTTGTTATATCTTTCATTCATCATAGGAGATTGTCTTGTCCAAAATTATATGATTGATAGTGGAGCTAGTACTTCTATCATACCTAAATATATAGATAAAAAAATAGGGATAAAGTATAAAACTTATGAAAAGGGAGTGTTATAGTTAGATGTTTCTCCTCCTAAGACTATAGGCATCCTGAAAGATTTGAAGATTTTACTTGTTACTTGTGCAAATTTCACCATTTCATAGGATATAGTTGTTGTTGATTTACCTTCATAATTTTCACTATGCTTATCCATGGATTTCACTACTAAAATAGGAGGGTATCTTTATTCATATTTGTCATACATGTTTTTTTATAACCATATATGGAACCAAAGTCACTATAAGATCAAAACCTAGTTCTAGATTCCATCTTAAACCATATATGCCAAACATGTCTAATATGAATTGTAGTATTTTAGAGGAAGATGAGCATACCATTGATCAAGAACATTCTAAAATACTTGAAGGCATATTGGATCTACTGTTATATGAGAAGGCTACTAATAACCATGCGTATTACCCACACAAAGTTATTTAAGAAGCTATTTTTGGTGTCTATTGCATACATGAAGAAGGTGACTCATGACCTAGTCTCACAAACTCAAAGTAAGATTAGGAGGGAGCATGGAATCTATAATTTGATGGATATATATCAAATAATGGGAGAAGGGATGGTGAAATGTTGGTTTCACATCAAAATCAAAGGTATTATTCTTTATTTATATTTGAATTTAGTTTTACATTAAATACTATATAATATGAAGCTCTTATTCATGGCCTTCAACAGGCTAAAAAGAGAGGTATTAAGCTTTTTTGGGTGAAAGGTGATAGTGAGTTGGTAGTGCACAAAGTTATAGGATTAATTATAATAAATAATCCCCTCCTAAAAGCTTATAAACATAGAGTTTGGGATATCATGCAAAATTTCCTAGCATTTGATATCCACTCCATTCCTAGGGGACCCAATCAACATGCAGATAGACATGTTGCCATAGGAACATAATATGATGTAGTGGACTAGCTCAAGGACAATAAATATTAAACCTAGATCAAGGTTTTATACAGGCCTTCATTTCTAGACAATAAGGTAAGTTGGCAAGTATTTGATAGTGAGAAATAGATAACCTATTTCCTATAGAATGAGGCAAAAATTTTCTGAAATAATCAAAATAAATTGCAACACCAATATGAGGATCAGATTGTGTAATTGAGATTAAAAAAAATGCATAAAGGTTTAGTAACTTTGGAGATTATTTTCAATGAAGATTACCAACATAGAAATAATAAGGTAAGAATCTCTTCTGAAGAACACTATGAGCAAGCTCACATAGCTAAAGGTAAGCTACTCAAGTGGGTCTAAATGAAATTTGATTATAAGAGAATATCTTTCATTTCATTATTAAAATTTGTATATGGATTTATTTTCTTGGGAATACCATGAATTGAAAGGGTTTCACCCTAGATTAACACATCATATTATTGAGCTTGAATCGGATGCCAAACCAATAGAATAAAATTTCCATCAACCCCAAGGTTGAAATTCTAATAAGAAAGGATCTTACCAAGGTAATTAATTCAATTATAATATTTTCTATCAAGCACTTAACATGGGTATCAAAATTTGTACCAGTGAGAAATAAAAATGGAGAGATAAGACTATATGTGGATTTCAAATATTTGAACAAAGTTTCTTTGAAAGACCACTATCCTCTTCCTTATATAGATCAAATATTTTAGAGGGTATCATGTTAACAAAGGTTTTCCTTATTATATGGTTACTCTAGTAATAACAAGATATTGGTGAAAGAGCAAGATAGGTATAAGATAGTTTTCACAACTAAATGGGGTACTTGTGCCTATCAAAACATGCCTTTTGGATGCTCTAATGTTGGATCCACTTTAAAAAGGGTGATGGATGTTGTGTTTTATCGTATTTTGAGTGAAATTTTCCTATTTTATCTTGATGGCATTACTTTATTTTCAAAGGATTTTAATGATCCTCTAACTCACTTGAGAGTTGTTTTTTATAGACGCAGACAACTTGGAGTTTCATTGAATCCAAAGAAGTGTATCTTTTTAGTGTTTGAGGAAATATTATTAGGGAATTTAGTGTCCAAAGAGAGTATTTATATTGATCTAGAGAGAATAGAATCAATCCTTAATTGATCATTTCCAAAATTTAAGAAAGGATTGTACAGCTTCTTAAGCAAGATCAACTTCATCAAAAGATTTATTCTTGGATTTGCAAAACTAGTAAGGCCACTCACCTAATTGATAAATAAACATAAATAATTCATTTGGATTAAGGAGCATAATAGAAGCTTTGAATATATAATAAACAATCAGCCAAGCTCCTACTTTTCTTAATCCATATTTTAGTAAGGACTTCTTTTCATGCTTACGTAATATAATAGTGAAGGTTTAGAGCAACCCATTACTTTTTTTAGTCAATATTTGGAAGAATATAAGGAGAGGTATTATTTTATTGAAAATAATGCTCTTGATGTTATAATAGGTTTGAAAACATTTATACATTGGGTTTTGAATAACAAGATTATACTAATGGTATCTCATCCTAATGTGAAGGATTTCATCCTCAACAAAGACTTAAGTGAAAAGAGAGATGGATGGGTCACTAAGTAAACAAAATATGATATTGAAGTAAAGGTAAAAAATTTTGTATGAGGTAATGGACTCTGTGAACATCTTGTAGAAGATGTAAAAAATGAAAAGGAGATGGATTTGACACTTCAAGATACCCAATAGGAAGAAGAAGCTACTCTTCCATCCAGTTAGACACAAGACATTATTAGATTCCTTCAAACATAAAAATGTCCAATGATCTCATATGCATCAATGAGAACACATTTTAGGTTGTAATTAGTAACATAAATTTTGATTGATGGAGTGTTGCTCAAAAATGACATTGGAGGTATGATTTTAAGGTGTGTTGAAGCTAATCAATTTGATAAGATTTTTGAATAATTTCATGATAATCCTTATGAAACCCATTTTTTAGCTAAGACCATATTTGAAAAAATCATTAGAGGTGGTTATTTTTGGCCAAATTTATTTAAAGATGAAAATGCATGGGTTAGAAAGTGCACAAAATATGTAATGTTTAAAGGTAAATAGAGACTAAGTCGTATGCCATTGAATCCTATTCAGGTTGAAAAACCTTTCATACAATGGGGTTTAGAATTCATTGGCATGATAAATCCTCCATTTAGTGCTAGTAATAAATGTGTATTGATAGCTATAGACTATTTTACTAGGTGGGTGGAAGTCGTACCTTTGAAGGAGGCAAATGAAAACTTTGTGCTTGAGTTCTATGAGAGTCTAGTCTCATCTTTTGGAATACCTTCTACTATAATATCAAATAATGCTTAAGAATTTAGTAGTGCAAAGGTATGTAAATGGGCTATTTATAAAGTTATTTAAATAAGATCTTCATAAAATTACTATTTTTAGGGTAATGGACTAGCTGAGTCCACTAACAAGAACCTGATTTATATCATCAAAAGAACACTAGAAGATAATCAGAGGTCTTAACATATGAAGATTAATACTAATTTATGGGATGATAGGATCAATCCAAAAAATTCCATTGGTCATTAGCCTTATCTCTTATTTTATGGAAGAGAATTAAGGCTTCCCATCTATTTGGATCTCCCATCTTTGGAGCTTGCACACTAGGTGGAGCTTTTAGAAAGTGATGAAATAGAGGTTAGGATGAATGAATTG
This sequence comes from Torreya grandis, assembly GCA_037957365.1. NCBI lineage: Eukaryota > Viridiplantae > Streptophyta > Pinopsida > Cupressales > Taxaceae > Torreya > Torreya grandis. Next base: position 274,032 of record JARHVA010006867.1, read on the forward strand.
AGAGAATTGGAAGAGATAAGAGATGATGCCATGCATATGATGTGGTATAAATAGAATCAAGTCAAAATTAATTTTGATATAATATCTTCACCAAGGACATTCCATCAAGGTGACATAGTCCTCAATGAGGATGAAGCTTGTGCAAAAAGAGGAAAACACTCCAATTTTGATAGCCTTTAGAGTGGAACTTATGTCATCATAAGTTGTAATGAAATCAATGCCTTTTAGCTTACTAGATTGAATGGAGAGATCATTTCCATAGCTATCAATGGGAAGTATCTTAAGTTCTACTATTAGTTTGAGCTCATGCTCTTTGTACATAAGTAGATAGACCTATCATTTCCTATAAGTGCTTTTATACATTGTTCTTTTTAGTTATTTAGATAGTTTTGGTCTATTTTGTTGATTTTTTTTTTTGGGTTCCCCATTACTCCAAAAGTGTTTCTAGAAATTAATAAGAGTATTTTTGTAGATAGATTTTCATTTATTCAGACATCATGAGCAAGCTTAATCAATAACAAGGCTCCATGACCAGTAGGCTGGTCAAGCCAACTGAGTTACCAAAAATGTTGGCCAAATTTGGCCCACATACCATGATATGCCTAGATTGATTAGGTTGCTAATGGATGAGAAAATGAATAGATGTTTTGTGTGTAATGAGTGGACTAGAGAGATATTAGAGTGCTCACAAAGATTTTGAAACAATTTAAGATTGCTTAAAGTATGTTTTGTCAAATTCTAAGGGACATGTCTATAGAGCAAAGAAAAAGGTTCTTAAGCAGGTTTCATGTTGAAACCAAGTAGTTAAAGGTCATGGAAAAAGTATGCATAAGATTAAGATCTTCATAGTTCTTTTAGGCCTTCAAGGATCAAGCAAAATTTCAAGCATGAGTTCATAAAAACATACAGGCCTTGGGAAAGCTAAGTGCAAAACCCTTTTTTTTGGCTAAGTCCTTACTCAGTAAAATTATTTTAGGTATTTATTTTTATAAGTTCAAATCTTTCAGATCTTTTATATAGCTAAGTGCTAATATTTCATTTAGGAGATTTATTGCTAGTTTTTTGGCTATGTATTAGGAATTGTTTCAAACATTTTTTTTGAAACAAAACTCTTAAAGGGTCATTTTTCAAGGAAAGTCCTAGACAAAATTTTTGAAGGGTATATTATGGGGAAATTGGTCTAAAATGAAAATATACCAGGGTAATTTCTTCAATAAAGTGTCATAAATGAAAAGCTTGAAGGGTAATTTTTCTAGAAAAGTATCCAAAACAAAACTATCAAAGGGTCATTTCTTTGAGAAAGTGGCCCAAAAAAAAGTTTAGAAGGCTCATTTATTCAAGAAAGTCACCCAAAAAAAAGTTTAGAAGGGTCATTTATTTAAGAAAGTGTCCTACACAAAATTATTTATGGGTCATAAATGTTGATCAAAAGCAAAAGTCCCAAAGATAAAAGCTCAAAAAAATAGTTTGTCTCAAAAAAAATGTTCCACAAAAAGCTAAATATAAATTCTTTCAAAAAAAAATTCTACAAAATTTTTCCCAAAGAAATCCCTCTCTCAAACATTTTATTTGAAAGCATAAACCCTATAGACATGAATTTTATCAGTTATTTTGTCTATAGTAAATTTTCCAAGGCAAAGATAAGGCATACTTAATTCTTTTGGGAAATTATCTTGTGACAATTTCCTCAAACATTTTATCTGATGCAAAAGATGCACAAACAAATTCTTTCAAGAAAAGTGGCCAAGACACAAAGCCCAAAATAAATTTCTAATAAAAGGTCTAAAAGAAATAATGCATGGAAATTTTGATCAAGTAGATTGATAGGCACATGAGCATCAAATTAAAGCCATGGGAAATAACTATTGGAATTCAAAAGGGAATATCAATTATCAATGCTCAATCATAAAAGAGATCCAATAGTGAGTGGTGACTAGTAGTTTAATGGGCCCATGCAGATCAATGACTTACATTCAATCATGGATCTAGATTTAATGACACATGATCAAGTCAAAAGTTTAAGGGGCTCAGAGGCCACCATGTGGCATAAGTGCATAAATTAGAAGACTAATAATAAGATATTGATATCAGTGCATGATTGACAAGTGGAATGATTGCATGAGTCCTAGTAAAGGGTATGTAGATCACATTCATTCATATCAAATAGACCAATAGAGTAATACAAGTCAAGAGGTCAATGATCTGAGTTAGTTCTCAATGGCTAATCAACTACAAGCAAGCCTAAGTGACTTATATGGGGGTTAAAGGGTCAGTTTTCAACCAATAAAAGTAAATATGAATGGAACCAAGCTCAAGAATGATCCATTTTGGACCAAGAGTGAATATTTTATTACTAAATGGTGACATTAAGACTCCATAGGGGTAGATAAATGAGATATGTTAATGGCTTCTCATCCATCAAACATAGTCATAACTTGATAAACTGCCACTCAAAGTACAGATGGCATGGCTCTGTTAGTTCAAGATATGAGAATCTAGTCATCAAAATGAGTAACAAGTGGTAGATGGCCTAGAAAATGGAGGTAAATGTGTAGACTTCAATAGATTTATTTCCAAAGCCAACTTCATGAACGTGACCCTTCTATTCACTCTTGAATGCCATGATTAATTAGTGAAGAGAAGTTAACAACAAGATAAACTCTAATAGATTGATCTAATTGTTAGAAATTCATTATTTCAAAAAACTATCTTGAAACAACTTGATCCTATTTTTTCAACCATCAAGAAGCATTAATGAAGGAATAATGTAACTATGCAACTACTTGAGATGACTTGAATCAATCAGGAGGTTTCAAATAAGCATACTAACATAATTAGTTGTAAAAACATTTCAAATGGAGTCATGCTCATTTTATTCCTTTTTAGTGATAAAATCCCTCTTTTTTTCATTTTTTCTATAAATATAGCCTTTGAGATATTTTTAAGCATCTATTAGGCTGGTATAACTAGACACTACCAGAATTGTATTTTCCACCTCTTGGAGTAATGAATAGAGAATTTTATAGTTGTTTACTAATCTGTGTTTAGTGTTATGTTTTTGTTTGATATGCAAAATTGGTTGTTGTCTTCCCTTTATAGGTCCAATCTCAACCTAAGTGTTATAAAATTACTTTGCAAATCATATAATATGTCTTAGCATTGATGTCTCAAGGATATAGTGGACAACCAAATTTAAGTATCTTCAACCAAACCTTATTTTCATTGCTCCCTAATATAAATGTATCAAACTAACCTATATATGAAATAATGTTGCATAAAAACTATACTAAGCATTGCATTATCTTCTTTCATAGTCCATTGGTGTGTTAAAGACTTTAATCTTGAGAGTGGATTTGATAAATTCATGGTGTATCACCACATATTAGAATAATTATCATTTTATGAAATCTCTTGACTCTTTTCACCCCAAGTCATTTATATCTTAGAAATAAAGGTCCAAAATATAATATTTGAGGAACTAACCTCATTAAAAAACATAGAAATTTGGTCTAAATATAGGCATCCCATAACCTTTAGATCATTCCCATGTTAATCAAGGTATGGGTCAAAATTTAACAAATATAACCTCTATCAGGTGTTATCTAGATAGATAACAGTAGTACCTCTAAGTTAGATGTTGGTAATCTAACAATGTTTAGCATCAAAATGTCTAATCTATCTTCTACCTCATCAAGCCTTTTTCATTGTCAATATCTCAGTATATAGTCTTCTATACATGTTATAACAAGTAATTATAATGTTTATATTCAGTATCCAATCTAATAGAGTTCAGATTGTTGTCCTGCAAGATGATATTTGTCCCATAAGAGTAGAGGAATGGGACTTATTCTTACTTATAGACTCTGCATGCCTCATCTTTGGGCATGATTTTGTATTTTGTGATTGACAAACTTGTGGATTGATTTAATGGTATATGAATGCACATACGTCCTTAGAAATATATTAAATGCTTTGAAACTCTTATCAGATAACAACTTAAGGTAAACCCATTATTTTGAGATGGTAAGATTTAAACTCTAAATTCAGAATTTAAACTAAATAATATGAGTCATAAATGGTAAGTATATTAATTTTCCTTGATTTAAAGTTGGGTTGGCTCTTCAATTTTATTCTAACATCTTCAAAACTTATTTTGAGAAAATAGCCATTCACTGCCTTCACTCTATCCACATGTACTATCATTATAGGCTTGAATTTTTTAGTGAAGTGACTTGGATTTATATCTACCAAATTGAGCCTCATCAAAATTTAATTATCACCTATAACCAATGTTTTATGAACATCTATATGCCACCTAGGTACTACCTCTTGACACCTACTCAACACTTGGTGCCAACTTGGGCACTTTGGCTCTCTATTTTGAATATTGAACCATCTAGGTGGACCATGAGATACTTTCCCAAGTGTCACCTTATTATAGGATTTATCTTCTTTAATTATTAAGTGGCTTAATTCCTTTCATAATTTGGGTAATGTAGCCTCAAAAAATTTTCTAGTTTTTTGAGTAGTGAGCTCTTATTGGTTTGCATTGTTGTGGGGCTTTGTTATGTGAAACTTTAAATAGACCTCAATACTATGACACTTTTCCAACTATCACATTTTGATTTTATTTTGTATTCATTAGGTTTCATAACCTATTTTGATCTTGTTATCATCATGAGATAGGGCTCCATGTGTCTTCAACCCATTACTTCTAGTTTCTATGTGGATTCCACATCATATCTATCCACATAACATTAAGTGACTAATTGTCAAGTGTCATATAGTCATGTAATCATAGTATTATGAAATTGAAGCATTACATCATAATTTTGTGGGGTGAGAATGAGTTCCAAATGACATGATGAAATAATATCACATTATCATGAGACTTTATAAAATGATAAATTCTTTAGAAAGACATGACTAGGTGCCACATGGCATGTTTATATTAAGTTTTAAATTCTTCACAAGTTGAAAATTCATGACTAAATGTCAAGTGGTAGACTACCATTGGGTCAATGGGTCATGAAATTTTTAACTTATTCATGAACTTGAAATTCCATGACTAAATGATAGGTGGAAAACTCCCAATGGGTCATTGGGTCATGAATATTATAACTTCTTCATGAACTTGAAATGCCAAAATTGAATGACAGGTGGTAGAATCCCATTGGGTCGCTAGGTCATAAACTTTGTAACCTCTTTGAGAAATTGAAATGCCATGACTGAATGATAAGTGGTAGACTTCCATTGGGTCAATAGGTCACTCAAATTTTTAAAGGATAAAATATATGTAATAAAGTATAGAACTGTATATGGTTGAGTGACTAATGCATCTGACACCACCACATGTCAATTGAGGCTAAGCTAGCATCAAGATCCTACCAAATGAAAATATGTAAAAGTTATAAAATTATAAGATTAAAAGAAAAGGTACAAGCCTAAAGTTGAAATCTTTGAGTTTGAAATTTGACCTAGACTTCTAGTCTAATATTTGAGTTTATGGCATGTCATATTCTTGAACGTGAATTTCATCATAGTTAAAGTTAGACCATGATTAAAAAACATTAATTAATTAATTTTCATTAAGTTCTATGGGTCATACCTTGGATATTTAAATGTAACCCCTCATAATATTATTTCTAAAAAATCTAAATCGTTAGAAATCTTAGCGAATTAGACATCAATGAAATATTTTAAAAAATATCTTGTTAGCACTTGTTATGCATTAGCATGAATTATAAATATTTTAAGTAATACAACGGGGTTTTTAGTCATGTGATACCAAAGGTAAGGTATATCTTACAATGAATGATCAAAATTTTCATGGGGTCCCCATTTCTAGAAAATGGGGCATGTTAATCTCAACAAATGGAAACCTCTACAAGAAACATAATAATATCTTAAAATGAAGATATCCTTGTTTAGAATATAATCCTCAAGTAGTCAATCATTAGAGGATGTAAAAAATACTAGAATTGATTCTCCAAAACTAAAATTTTTCCACTTGATGGATTAAAAACTAAAAGTTATAAAAATAATTCATAATATATGTGTGTGTGTGTGTGTGTGTGTGTGTTTGAATTGATTGACTAGTCATGCCTTTGAGTTTCAAAATCAAATACTTCAAACTTTATGGCCTTAAACCTAGGTCATGTACAAGCACTTATAGATATGTATAATTATGGTCAAATTTTAATGGGATGACTTGGGAATTTCTTTGATACAATCCAAACATCCATAGCCCCGATAGAGATACCTTTGGCTCTACTCTAGTCATTTCTCCACTGCCAACTAGGCATCCATAGACCCAGTGGAGTTAACCTAAACCACCTTAAAATGAATGAAAATTATAGTGTCAAGTCTATTTTAACTTGATACACATATATTATTCCCCCTTCTTTTAGAAACACTTAGAGGTTGGGAACTAATTTCTTGGCCAGGTATTAAGGGATTTCAGAACTTTCGCTCAAGAACCATTCACTTTCAGTGACTGTGTTATGACTAGGAAATATTATGATGTGAGATTAACTACTAATATGTACGTACTTTCAAAAATTTAAGATATTCATTTATTCAAATGCATTCTTGTTATAAATATATTAAAATCATAATAAAAACATAAAATTCATGAAATGGCAACTTCAAAATTAGATTCTTCCAATTTTCCAAACCAACACATAGTGTAGTCCCTCACTTTGGACAATCGGTTATTAAGATGTACATGGGTTTTAACACTTTAACTCTTTATATTTTATAACTTTAGAAAGATGCAAGATAAAATTAGGACTTTTATTAGATTTCTTATTACTAAGCTACAACACACCACACAATGGTTGACCTAAGGGAAGAAAAGAATAGAAATCAAACACAAAAAAAAGTGAAGAAGAAAATAAATTAACCTACCCCTATCTACTATTAAACTAAATCAACTCACATTAATTTTTTATGGGCATAAGGGGTAGTTGAGAAGTAGTGATTTATGTATTATCCAATCACTAGTAGATCTAAGTCACTTCCTTGTAAGTATTTTAATTTGAATGCATTGTCACCCAACATCTTTGTAATTTGATATAGGCCAATCAAAATGGGTGTGAATTTATCATGTTATCCTTTTATTCATGGGATTTTTACCATAGTAAGACAAAGTCTAACATTCAAAAAAATTTAATTTTAAACCTTTTGTCAAACAACCTTTTGACTATGTCCTAGTGTTTATTAAATTTCTTGAGGGCTTCATCTCTAACATCTTCCATTTGGATAATATTCAATATTCTTTATTGAATTATTTTTTCATCATCCATATATTAGACCATGAACTCATAAGTAAGAAGCTATAATGTGATGGTAAATATTGGTTTCTTCTCATACATTAGGAAAAATGGTGATGACTTTAGAGCTTACTTATATCTAGTTCGATCTACCTAGAGAGTACATTTCAATAGTTATTGAGATTCCCTTAGATATTTATCTATTTATTTCTTTATTGCATTCATCAGGTTTTTATTTATTGATTATTCAACACTATTTCCTTGCAGATAATATTTTGAGGAAAATTTGACAATAATCTTGTTTTCATAATCCCACTTTGTAAATTCTATAGATTGGAAAGCTAAACCATTATCATACAGTAGAGATGATGGGGTCACAAATTTGGTTATAATAATTTCCTTTAGGAATTTTATGACTTCAATTTCCCTATAGTTCTTAGTGGTAATTTCTTTGGTTCATGTGGTGAAATAGTTAGTGTGTGTCAGCATAAATTTGTGTCCTATCAAAGAGTTAGGATTGATGACTCCAATGAAGACCAATATCCATTGGGAAAATGACCTTTTTTCAATCATTAATTGTAAAGGCATGATTTCCCTTACTTCTCTAATGTAAAATACTTGACATTGATGACATGATAAAATGTGATCATGTGCATCCCTAAATATTGTAGGATATTAATAGACTAATTTAAGTATTTTTTAGGTAGTGGTTATGCCTAAAGTAATTTCACTTCCCAATTTCTCATGTAATTTTTTGAGTATGTCTACAGTTTCCTTCTTGGAGATGCATCTCAAGTAGATTCATTCATAGTTTTTTTATATAAAGCACTCCTCTTTTAATCATGATGTGCAAAATTTTGAGCCTAAGTGATTTCATCTATTCTCTTTTCAAATCTATGGGTCAAGTTCCATTAAATAAGTAAAAAATAATGTTTGTGTACCAATATTCACTTGAGATGTGCTTTGTTTCCACATGCAAAACATCAGTCTAAGGATCAGTCTTACTAATCAACTAAATTAAATGCTATCCATATACCATCTTGGCTAACTTAATATCTATGTCATATTATTATAGATTAGTCATCCACTTACATTATATTTCCCCTAACTCATTATGGAAAAGCATAATATTAATGGTAGGGTTAAGTAAAATGGTGTGAGTCTTAATTTTGAGGATGTAATATCTAACCTTTTTATGGATTTTAATAAGGTTTATACTTTTTTATCTAGGAGTGGATAGCTCAATTAATCATCCTTAAATTTTTTAATCATGAATACAATTGAGTGTTCTTTGTATTCTAATTTATTCATTATAAAAACAACAATCATGTGATCAGAAGCAAAAAAGTAAAGGTAAAAATCCTTACCAAAATCTAGGTTAATTAATACAGGTGCCTGCATTATGGACCCCTTGATGTCTTGGAAAGAATTTTTAGCCTTGTAAATCTAATCAATATTCATATCCTTTTTTATCATAGCATTTAGGGGTGTTAAAATTTTGGGGAAACCTAAAATGAATTTTTGTATGAAGTTAATTTTTCAAAAAAATTATTTTAACTCTTCTTCTATTAGGAAAATAAACCTTAATGATATCATTAATTCTATCTAGATTAATAAAAGTACTATCCTTTATGATTATATGACCCAAAATATTACCTTATATTATGAAAAATATACTTTTCTTGGGGTTTAGAGAGATACCAAAGGTCATACATTTCTCCATAACTTATTGAAGGTGCATCGTATGATCTTTCCTATTCTTAGATAAAATAGTTAAGTCATCCTTATAAATAATAATACACTTACCAATTAGTCCTTAGAATACATGATCCATGGCACATTGAAAGGTATCCTTGACATTGATGAGTTTTAAAGGCATTCTTCTATACGTGAATGTTCCCCACTTGGCCATGAAGGTAGTGTTCATCCTATTTTCTTTGTTGACTAGCACTTGGTTGTAGTTAGACAAGCCATCTAAAAATGACATCATTTGAGAACCACTAACCATTTGAATTACCTCATTAAAAGAGGTAAATATGTATTTATCCTTTTCTAAGGATTTATTGAGGTTACAAAAGTTTACAGAGAGTCTAATTTCACCATTTTATTCCTAACTAAGACTAAGATGGCCACCCATGTGGAGTGTCTAATCAGGAAGACAATTATCATATCTAGTAAATTCTTTGATTTATTATAAATAAAAAGCTATAGAAGTGGGTTCATGGGCCTTTTAATTTTATTGAAATTTTTTCATCCATATTTCAAATGGATCATGTGATTGGTGACCCATGTGAAAAAGACTTTGAGATCTTTGTAAGACCGCACAAGGATGTCTCGAGTCTGGGAAATATTTTGGTAGCTTCAGTTGACTCTTCCTTGGTATAAACTAACATGATATTAATATTTTGGGGGTTTATCAATAAACCCAAATTAATTTTCTTGAAGTCTTTACCACTTAATTTGGGAACCTTGGCATGACTTGTTAATCTATCTTGATCTAATACCCTTTATAATGAGAATAATTTGGTAACCTCAGCATCACTTATTAATCTATCTTGATCAAATACCCTTTCCATAGATACCATACCCTTAGGAATCATATTATTCTTAGTTTGTATTATGATATCTTCATCACTTTTGACCTCCTTTATAGACTCTTATTCCTATTCATCAATTATATGTGACTCGAAGACTCTAGAACTAGTCATGAAATTTATGATTTACTTATCAATGTCAAAAACCTAGAAGTGATTGATGTTGTCTAAAATATAAGTGAAAAATATAAGTTTTACTATAAACTTATGACATTTTAGAGCCTCGGGCTAGGCTAGATTTGTTATTTTAGAATCCAACACATCTTCCAACTAATTTTTATCACTAGGTATAAAGGTAATGTTCAATGCTTTGAAAATTTGAATCAAATAATAGGCTCTAAATTTCAATTTATTCAAATAAGAAAGCTTGAATCAATACTAAATACATACCTACTTAATGACTAATTCTAAATAACCATGTAATAATAATTTCATTACTTTATGCTTGATGGTGAATTGAAGTCCTAGAATCAAAGCCTCTTACTCTACACTATTATTGGTGCATGGAAATTGAAGTTTATAAGACACCAAATATTATTTTCCAATTGTATTTTTTAATATGATACCCACTGATAAAACTTGTTTATCCTTGACACCATTGAATTAAATCATCCATAATCCTTCATCCTTAGCCACTAGTTTGATTTCATTTGAATCAATAGTATCAATAGAATACATGCCCAAGTTAGAGGACTAGAATTTTACCTTCTCATTCTTAACGTTATATTATTTTATCATGAACTTAATTATCAAATCTCACTTAATTCAAATTTTATTGAGAACACCCCTCCAAGGTAGTCATATGTGTCAATAATATATTAACATGTATAAATCTAGGGATTTATTATAGTCTCTACTTAGTAACATCCCATATGCTTCTAGGATTCATATGACTTGAATGTCGATGAAATACTAAATTTAGGGTTCATAATCAAGATGAATATGAATGTTCAATAATTATCCTACCACCTTAACCTTTTATTTGTCTAGTTGGATAATAACTTAGTCACACTTAATTAGACTTAGTCCTAACATTTCATAAATACCTAAAGGCATTACATTAATAGATACACTTGAATCAGGTAAATAATTATGCAATTTTTTAGCAAAATTCTAATAGTTAAAAAAAATAGGGGTACATCAACCTTAATTTTTAAAATTATCAAATTTTCATTCACATATTTGGTTTTACCTTTATTAGGTTTCTTAGATAATTATTTTAGTATTAAATCACACTACTCAATGATTTGATCAAGTTCATGCAAGGTATTATATATTTGATATTCTTCATATCTTCCACAATGTTGTATCCACCTTTGGATCTATTTGTATTAGAATCTATAGTTGGTAGAGTTTTCTTTCCCTTTGGGGGAGGGTTATTGGTTCTATGATCTAGGACAATGTCAACTTTATTAGGTCACGTGAAGGTTGTCATCAGCTCTTTTTTATCTCTATTCCTCAAGGCATAATTGTTCTTATGGTACTGTTGGAAAGCATGGATCTCATCCATGTTATTTTTAAGATCATTCTTTTCTTGGTTTAGAAACTCATTAGTTTTAACCATAAGGGAAATTTTGGTAGCTTTGGACCAATTATTCAGTGTTCTCATACTTCTAGAATTGTTGGTATTACTTTGAATATTTAGGATAACTTCATAACTTTCTATCTCACCTTAGAACATTTCAAATGTATTAAAAAATTCTATGCAATCCACCTATGTATGTTGGGGAATGTTATAGACCTTACACCAATTGGGAAAGGCCAATTCATAGAAATTTATTTCAAGCATTTTATTGGTTGAGGGATCACTATTGTTATTATTTTTATACTAGTTAAAAGGTATATTATACTTTTAAAACATGTAATTTATATTAGAACACTACCATGTGTTTCCCATTTTCCTTTGAAATTTTAAGAAGTTACTACATTATTTTTGGACCATTATCTAAATTTATTCTACATATCCCTCTGAGGAGTTGATCTTAGTGTTTTGTAATAGGTTCTGGATGACATTTTGGGTATTAGAGTTATTAACAGGAACCAAAGTTTGACTATTTTTTTGGGAATGAGACCCAACATTAGAATAATTGAAGAATCCTAATTTTTGACCAAGATATTCATGGATTAAGGGAAATTGATTTTGTCCATGTATTTGATTTAATGAAGTGACATTCTGATTTGTATTTGAAACTAGAAACAAAGTAGGCAAAGCTAGGTTGATGTTTGGGATAACAAAGGTAGGATGCCTTTGTAGATGCATATGCTCATCAATGTGTATGGATTATGCATATGCAAATGAAAATGTATTGATGTTCATGGACCTACATAAAAAGACAAAAAACTTAGTTCTAGGGACTTTTATAAATTTAAATTACTATGACATCTATAGCTTGATATGGAGCTATGGTGGGGCTATACATCCTTTATAATTTAGCATTAAAAATTATTATGGGGTTGCTCATGTCACACTTTAGGATAGGGAATTATTTTAAAATAGTATAAGGGATAATTACCCTTAAAAATTGTGTAATGAAGGTATCATTATATTGGTTCCGCCCTATGATAGAATCCTCTAGAAAATTGAGGAACCAATTATAGGCTACTTCCTTGAAGATAAATGTGAAGAGTATGCAGGATATATCTTTATGGATGATGCTAAAAATAATAAGATATAAATTAAATTTATTTATATGTTATTTATAAGTTATACCTCCATATTAATTATGTAGGGGGGTTACTTCTCAAGGTTTTTAGGCAAATCATGCACATGGCTAGGCACATTCATAGAGGATCTTGCTAATCATTCCATGACTGGATGGATGTAAAATAGAGGAGGTGGATGTTGGTTAACTAAATAGGTATGGTGTTATTTATACATCCTGCATCTCCCTTTGTTGGTTATAACTTTGTAATGGTTTTCTAAAGTTCCAAGGGGGACTCTAATATTAAACCAAGATTTGATATGAACCTTAGGCAACTCTAGGATGCTATGCAAAGGATCTATGCCAGAAATCCAAAATAACATAGACGTTGATAAAATATTTATAAATAAGGTAATGAATGGAAAAATTATCCTAAAGAAACCCCATAGAAGGGTCCACAATCAATCAGATTGGTCTTGTTTTACCTTTATCAATCTGGATTTTTCAAAACTTTGAAGCTTGCACAAACCTTTTATCAAAAACTTGGTCTAACCTTTAAAGATCAACATTAGGAAAAATAATTCAAGAATCCCTTAGTTTTTACACTTACTAGGGAAACTATTGCAAAGATCACTTTAATACTATTTTAACATACTCAATTTAGATCTCTAAAGACATGGCTTAGTGATTTTTCATAAATAATCAACTAGAAGCTAATCGTTACACTAATTTTCCATTGATATAAAGTTATTAGTTAAAATTATTTAGATCTTTAAAAATATAGATGAAACAAAGCCTAATATATTTAAATAATTCAATGTCATGCCTATTTTTTATGTTTTGAGATGAAATTTAAACAAATCATAGGGGTAATGCTAGAATGTCTTTGAACTTGATTTAATTTTTTGAAGGCTTTTGAAATAAACACACATTCACATATATCCTTCAAATGTTTCAAATATCTAATAGGAATGAAATGAATATACTTTTTCTATACTAATCTTTATGTATTTAAAAAACTTATTCTATATTCCTACTAAAATACACTATAATTTTACTCATGATAAACAAAGAAGAAATGTCCCTCCTTCTAGTGCCATATTTTATCTTATTGATGTTCATATATGTTAAGGATGTAATGTGAAAAATATAATAATATATCTCAATTTATTTTTTATGTCATAAAAAACCTTAGGATTAATTTAGTTTTGTTGGAATGATTATATAACTACCATCTTTAGCCTGTAAGTAGACCCTACTATGGGGACAATAGTGGATTTGTAGTGGCATAACCTATCTAATATTTATTATTAATTTTATGGTAAAAAATTATATATTTTTTTCCATCTCATTTCCCAAATTTAAACAAATATATGAATATTTATAGTGGATATTAATCTAAGGTGATTCATGCCAAAAGAAAAAAAAGCATGGTTGAGTGGAGAAGAAGATTTGCCTTGCAATAACAAATAACAATAAAATTCATTTAGTTATTTTTGATGAAAGTGAAAATAAAACTATCATTCATGAGATTTTAGTACTAGACTTAAAATACCATAAATGCAATGGTTATACTACGGTAAATAAAATTAACATATCTAAGAAGTATGCTTAAAAATGGCTACCTACAAAAAGTTGCCTTAACCACATTTATTTGTATAAACAAATAGAGAATATATAAACAATTTTTTGTTAGAATAGGATAAATCACAAACTAACGAGATGCATTAGAAACACTATTATCATATTTAACCATTAGAAAAATGAAACTAGTTGTCATTTACAAAGCTTGATAAGTAATAAAGTATGAAAGCAATGAACCAATGAAATAATTGATAGAATTACTCTTTATATATGCATTAATTTCATAAATTTATATTCTAAAGTGAAAAATTATGGGGAAAACCCCTATATATACCTATTTTATTCCTAGGATATTACATTGCTTACAAAGAAACCAAATCCATGATAGTTGTCAATAGACAGAAGTTATTCATGTTTTAAAAAATAAAAGATTGTCCCCCATTCAAAGAGGGAATATTTTTATAGTATACTGAGTGGAACTAGAACATGAAATTTATCAAAGAAAATAAGCCCAAAAAATGGTTATCCTACATTGGAGGTCTAGGATAGGATCCTACTAATTTTAATGATGATGAAGCTACCATTGTAGTAAAAGGGGAAAGTGAAACCATAACAACTGAAGAGGGACTAATTCCAAGTGTGTTCTAAGAAGAATAAATTTCAAGAGGGGTTGAAGAGGAAGAAGATTTATTGGTGACCATATATGTATTACTACTCACTTTTTTCTCTTTTTTTATCTATCCCTTTCATGCCTTAAAAAAATTTTGTAGTCACTATTAATCAATTTCAAATCTATAATGGGTTATTTTAGCAATTTTATGGTGATATTTAACATTTCATCATTCTTTTTTAAGAGAGTTCTTATGATCTCATTGATTTCCACTACCTTTTATATTATTTTATTGGATGATGTTGCCATGTCCACCATCTCTTTCCAAAAGGTTACTCCTTTATCTATAGGTTGCATTCTAAAATTGGAAATGAAATTTTGGATTTTGAGCCTGAAAACATCCTTGCTAATGATGGTACTATCTCTTTTAGAAAGGTGTGTGATTTTAGCCTCTTTAAGTAGATTTTTAACTTTGTCACCTAGCTAGGTGAGATACTAGCCCAAGTATCTCATGTCATCAATCCATTGGCTCAAGGAATTCCTTATTATAATGATATAAGAATAAACAATTCTCAAGTCCTCTAAGGGTACTAGGTTCAATTCCTCAAATTTCTTCATCCTAATCAACATGACCAAGTTGATTACTTTGTTGTCACAAATCCCATATATACTTTCATCCTTAATAACTCTATTATATATTTCATCTCCTTTCAATTTTTACTAATCCAAAGTATTTAGAGTATCAAATATGACCTCAATTACCCATTCCACCATTGTGATAGTCCCTTCCAACAATGTGGCTTTATTTTGTTGTTCTAGTTTAGTTGTTCTTTATTACATCCCTTTTACAAATTTTGTGGCTAAATCACCATATAAATTTAGAGATGAGATGGTTTCCTCTGCATATTATTTTTTCTTAATAGCATTATTTTTTTTCTTCTTGGTTAATGTAAACAAGTTCTCTTTAGACTCATATACAATTGACTAGTTTGTGTGAGTCATATTTCTATTTGTTAACCTTTTCATTGCTCTAGACTCCTTGTCAAATTTCAATTAGACTTATGGAGGGTCCACTATAACCAAGTCATGAATTTTTATTGTGGCCTATTTCATTTATTTTATCTAATATTTATGTGAAGTTCCATATTGAGGCTATGTGGATGGTGGTAATTGATGAGCTAGTGTTAATCCTTAGAATATAGATGTTTGAGAGGTGACTATAGAGGTTACTAGGATGAAGGTAGAACTCAATGATGAAATGGAAAGTGTTACTTATGAAAATGATGAATAACTAGTGCTATATTGAGCACTTGTTAAGAATAATGGAACCTAGGGTATTAAAATACTAGGCCTCCCCTTTGGTATTTGGGGATTGGGTCTAGGCATGGGCCTGGGTAGATTTTCCATCACATAGACATTTAAAGTGGATGACACAAAAAAAATATTGATAGTGGGAAAATGGATATTCACAATCCTAATAACAGGTCTAATGAGGGGCCTATAGGGTATTAGGTTCATGTTATCTAGTGTTAGAGGCTTAGATAATATACCCTAGGGTTAGCTACGTAGGAATAGGGGAGGGAAATAAACTCATTCCTAACTTTTCATACCTAGTTCCTCTTTGACATGAATTATTGGATGTAGCTCTAGGATGAAATCTATTAATGTTGTTGTAGGTGGTGTTAGTACCACAATTGGTGATGAATGAGGAACCATTAAGGTTTTTGCTGATATTGAAGTAACATTTTGAACTTGGGATGGGGTGATGGATGTTGCTTAAATAATAAATACTTGATGAGTATGCTTTTTGGGATCAATTATTCCCTTCCCCAAAGTTGAAGATAATGCTTGAAATATGCTCTAGATAAGCTCAGGGTCAATTGATCTCTCTTCTTTAGTATAAACACCTAGTTTTGTGTATGTGGACACTCTTTCCTAAGCACTTTCAGGTTTGAAAACTTTATAAAAAAACATCCTTCAATCTACCCTTAAAAATTATGATATTATAATCTTTCAATCTTTGCTTCACATCTTTATCATTTATTGCATTGATATATAATCTATCCTCATCTTGTGATGCTAGATGATGCTTAAGGCTAACCTATGTTTGATAAAATGATTGAAATCAATGTGTTCCAAGTCC
This sequence comes from Torreya grandis, assembly GCA_037957365.1. Taxonomy (NCBI): domain Eukaryota; kingdom Viridiplantae; phylum Streptophyta; class Pinopsida; order Cupressales; family Taxaceae; genus Torreya; species Torreya grandis. Next base: position 290,879 of record JARHVA010006867.1, read on the forward strand.
CACTACCTATTTTCATGTCTCTTCATGTTGAAAGTAGGTATTTTATTGTAATAAAAAATGATAGAGTTATAATTTTCTATTCCAAAGTATCTAATATTAGACAATTGAGGATGGACCAATCCTCTCCATTTGTTTTTGCATATTTTTGGCCCCATGCAACTAATTCATCATGGACATTCCCATTCATAATCCCTTTCTGAATTATGTAATGGGAATTTTTTTTTGCATAGCACATCCACCCCAATGAGGAATTGATAACTAGTTTCTTGTTCAACCAGATTATCTATCACTATAATGGGAAACCTAAGGGGGGATGTATTAATTCTAACTATCCTCACAATTGTGCAATATGGGTAGTACCATTAGGATCCTAGGGTAGTCAAGATTATTTGAATTTCATCCAATAATCTAGATATGGGACTTTTATGGATTGCCTGATATATTATAAGGTAGAAATTATTAGCTATGGCCCTCATTTATTTCTTGTATTAGTATACTCTAACCTTTGAGAAGGTATGAGTAATAGTCCATTTTAGATTTGGGTCCCAATTGGTGAACTACGAGATTTTTTGGGTGGTGTAGATGGCATCTACCAGGTAGGACATCATGTAAAAATGATCCCCCAGTTGGCCATGACTTTTTTGATCTTTGCTACTAGGATACAAGATATAATTTATCCCAAAGGTGGAATCTTTGCATCATCTATTATTTTATACAAAAGTATGATCCATTTGTCATCTACATGATTTATATTTTAGGACCCATGCAACTAATTCATCATGGACATTCCCATTCATAATCCTTTAATGAATTATGTAATGGGAATTTGTTTTTGCATAGCCCATCCACCCCAATAAGTAATTGATAACTAGTTTCTTGCTCAGCCAAATTATCTATCACTATAATGGGAAACCTAAGGGGGATGTATTTATTCTAACTATCCTCACAATTGTGCAATGTGGGTAGTACCATTAGGATCCTAGGTTACTCAAGATTGTTTGAATTTCATCCAATAATCTAGATATGGGACTTTTATGGATTGCCTTATACATTATAAGGTAGAAATTATTAGCTATGGCCCTCATTTATTTCTTGTATTTGTATACTATAACCTTTGAGAATGTATGAGTAATAGTCCATTTTAGATTTGGGTCCCAATTGGTGAACTACGAGATTTTTTAGGTGGTGTAGATGGCATCTACCAGGTAGGACATCATGTAAAAATGATCCCCATAGTTGGCCATGACTTTTTTGATCTTTGCTACTAGGATACAAGATATAATTTATCCCAAAGGTGGAATCTTTACATCATCTATTATTTTAGACAAAAATATGATCCATTTCTCATCTACATGATTTATATTTTTGGCCCCATGCAACTAATTCATCATGGACATTCCCATTCATAATCCCTTTCTAAATTATGTAATGGGAATTTGTTTTTTCATATCCCATCCACCCCAATGAGGAATTGATAACTAGTTTCTTGCTCAACCAAATTATCTATCACTATAATGGGAAACCTAAGGGGGATGTATTGATTCTAACTATCCTCACAATTGTGCAATATGGGTAGTACCATTAGAATCCTAGGGTACTCAGGATTGTTTGAATTTCATCCAATAATCTAGATATGGGACTTTTATGGATTGCCTTATACATTATAAGGTATAAATTCTTAGCTATGGCCCTCATTTATTTCTTATATTTGTATACTCTAACCTTTGAGAAGGTATGAGTAATAGTCCATTTTAGATTTGGGTCCCAATTGGTGAACTATGAGATTTTTTGGGTGGTGTAGATGGCATCTACCAGGTAGGACATCATGTAAAAATGATCCCCCTAGTTGGCTGTGACTGTTTTGATCTTTGCTACTAGGATCTAAGATATAATTTATCCCAAAGGTGGAATCTTTACATAATCTATTATTTTAGACAAAATTATGATCCATTTCTCATCTACATGATTTATATTTTTGGCCCCATGCAACTAATTCATCATGGACATTCCCATTCATAATTCCTTTCTAAATTATGTAATGGGAATTTGTTTTTGCATAGCCCATCCACCCCAATGAGGAATTGATAACTAGTTTCTTGTTCAACCAAATTATCTATCACTATAATGGGAAACCTAAGGGGGATGTATTGATTGTAACTATCCTCACAATTTTGCAATATGGGTAGTACCATTAGGATCCTAGGGTACTCAAGATTGTTTTAATTTCATCCAATAATCTAGATATGGGACTTTTATGGATTGCCTTATACATTATAATGTATAAATTCTTAGATATGGCCCTCATTTATTTCTTGTGTTTATATACTCTAACCTTTGAGAAGGTATGAGTAATAGTCCATTTTAGATTTGGGTCCCAACTGGTGAACTACGAGATTTTTTGGGTGGTGTAGATGGCATCTACCAGGTATGACATCATGTAAAAGTGATCCCCCTAGTTGGCCATGACTTTTTTGATCTTTGCTACTAGGATACAAGATATAATTTATCCCAAAGGTGGAAACTTCACATCATCTATTATTTTAGACAAAAGTATGATCCATTTCTCATCTACATGATTTATATTTTAGGCCTCATGCAACTAATTCATCATGGACATTCCCATTCATAATCCCTTTCTGAATTATGTAATGGGAATTTGGAATATTTTGGTTTTACATACAAACTTCTTTTTTTCTCATACCAGTCTTATAGAACCTCCCTTATATCATGGGTTTGGATCCATTGATTCATAGTTTCCTGATTATATATGATGTCTAGTTTCATCAAATCATAGTAAGCATGAAAGGCTAACCTATTTATGAAGGCAATATCTTGACCCAAATACAAAGATTTAATCGTATTATTAATATACTTAGACTAAATAAACATATGGTATAATAATAATACACAAGGGAGTACCTATATGTTAGATGTTATTTTGTGTAATCTTATAGATTTGAGTGTCAAAATGTCTAATCTATCATTTACATCAATTGAGCCTTGTTCATCATCACTATCTCAATCCACAATCTTCTCTACATGGTAGAATAAGTCATTATAATGTTTATCTTCTATATCCAACTAAACATAGTTAAAATTGGTATCCTTAAAGATGATATTTGTCCCATAAGAGTAGAGGAATTGGACTTGTTCTTACTTATTGACTTTGTATGTCTCAACTTCTACCATGCTTTCAAATTTTGTGATTGATGAACTTGTGGATTGTTTTAATGGTGGAGGAATGCATAGAAGTCCTTAGAAACTCATAGAGTGCTTCGAAACTCCTAGTAGATAACAACTAAAGGTGAACCTACTAATTTAAAATGGTAATATTTAAAATCTAAATTCAAAATTTAAATTGAACAATGTGAGTCATAAATGGTAAGTGTCTTAATTTACTATGATTTAATGTTGGGTTGTCTCTTCAATTTTATTCTTATAGCTTCAAAACTTTATTTTATAAAATAACTAATCAATACCTTCACTCCATTCATGTGTCTTATCATTATAGGCTTGATATTTTTAGTGAAGTGACTTGGATTTATATCCACTAAAATGAGCCTCATCAACATTTAATTCACACCTAAAATTGGTACTTTGTGAAAAGTTATATTCCACCTCGGTACTACCTTTTGACATGTGATCAACACTTGGTGCCTTCTTATGGATTTTGAATCTCTATTTTGAATATTAAACCATATGGGTGGATTACATGATTATTTGACAAGTGTCATCTTCTGATTAGATCTCTCTTTTTTATTGTTGTGTGGCTTGAACCCTTTTATCCTTTGATTGATGTGACCTCATAAATTTTGTTGCTTTAATAAGTGTAAATATCTTATTAGCTCATGCTATTGTAGGGATTTGTTATGTGAAAATTTTAATGGACCCAAATGTCATGACACTTCACCCAGTATCATTGATTGAATCATGCAGTCACTAAGTTTAATGGCTTATTTTTGAAGTTATATCACCATGAGATAGAGATCCATGTGTCTTCATCCCATTGCTTCAAATTATCACATGGTTTCTACGTCACAAATGGTTACCCAAGATTAGGTGACTAATTTCCAATTATTATACTATTGTGTAATCATAGTATTATGAAATTAAAGAATTTCATATTAACCATGAGGGGTGAAAATGAGTTCCAAATGGCAAGATGTGATAAGATCACATTATCACAAAACTTTATAAAATAATAAGATCCTTGGAAGATCACGACTAGGCACCACATGGCATGCTTTGATTGAGTTGTAACTTATTCACAAGATGAAATGACATGATCAAATGACAAGTGGTAGATTCCCATTGGGTCACTTGGTCATGAAATTTATAAATTATTTGTGAAATTGAAATGATGCGACTAAATGATAAGTGGCAGACTCCCATTAGGTCATTGGGCCATGAACTTAAAATGTCATGATTGAATGATAGGTGGTAGACTCCCATTGGGTCATTGGGTCATGAAATGTATAACCTCTTCATGAACATGAAATTCCATAAGTGAATGATAAGTGGAATACTCCCATTAAGTCATTAGGTCACTAAATTTTTTAGAGGCTAAAAGATATGTGATAAAGTCCATAACTTTATGTGGTTGAGTGACCAATACATGTGATACTTACATGTGTCAATTGAAGTTGAGATGGTGTTGGGATCCTACCAAATGAAAAGGTGTGAAAGTTAGCAAGTCATGAGATAAAAATTAAAGGTACAAGTCTAAATTTTAAAAATTTGAGTGACTTAGACTTCTTGTCTAAAATTTAAGATTAAGGCATGTCATAATCTTGAACATGAATTTTGTCATAGCTAAAGTTAGACCATGATTCAAAAACCTTAATTAAGTAACCTAGAATGGGTTATATGAATTATATGTTGTACATTTCAATGTAACCCCTTGTAAGAGTATTTCTAAACAAGCCAAATCATTAGAATTTTTTTCAAATTAGACATCAATGAAATATTTTAAAAAAATACCTTTTTATCACTTTTTATACATTATCATGACTTCTAGAAATTTTAGGTCATACAAGGTGGTCTTTTATCATGTGGTACCAAAGGTATGGTATTTCCTAGGGTGAATGATATAATTTTTTCATAGGCTCCCCATTTTTGGAAAATATGGCATGTTGACCTCAACAATACTGATTCACTCTACCACATCTTCATAATACACCTTACCATGGTCATTCAATCATCTTTCAATTTTGTGCCTTCATGTTCAGCCTCCTCCCTTCTACTCACTTTACACGTGGCATTCCTATATCCAACAAATTTATGCTAGTGTACTATGTCACTATTAATTAGTGATTTGGATCTAATTAGAGGGTCACATCACTCCCCCATCAATCAAAAAGGGGAGAAATCATTGATTTTAGGTCTTATCCCATATTTATATAGGAGTTAATCCCTTATCCATTATTTTTTTGGGAAGTTGATTCCAAAAAAATATCAATCCAAACATTTGTATACACAAAAAAAATTAAATTTATGCAAAGTGGAGATAACTTTTTTACAAGCAATAAATATTCAAACATCTAAAAATTTCATCTAGTATCTCTTTTTAGGGGCTTATTTTTGAAAGTGTGAGCTGTTTAGATCTATATGCATTGGTAATATTATCTTTCCTTGTAAAATTGAACCTATAAAAATTTAATGGGTCACATATAATCATATTTTAGTATGCATAGTTCAACACATACTCACTTTCTATAGCATGGATCTACATTCAATTTCTATTCTTACACCATTCAACTAGCACTAGTGGAATGTCAAAATGAAAATCCTCTTGAAAATCAAAGCAATTCATTGAATCATTATGGGTATAAAAATAAATCCAACACCTAAATTAGAGAAGGTGAAGTGGTATAATAAAGGTGATGAAGCCTACAGTCTTCTATGCATGTCTATGTCTCTCACCTTACTCTTTAATATTAATTCTACAACAAACTCAAAATCAAGAGTGGAAATTATAGGAAATACTCTTTGTAAAGTAAGATGTCATGAGAGGTCGGGAATTGGAGAATGAGAACATATGTTTGATCCTAAAATAATTGAATGATATAAAATTTATTCATAATGTTTAAATCACTTAGGTTGAAGCTAAATGTATGTCATTGACTAAAATTATGATCAATTGATTCTTTCCATCCTTTCCAACTTGGTGCCCATTTATTCTATATTCATTTATACCTTTTGTGCCAACAAGTGTGCCATTGAAGATACATAGACTATGTCATCCTTAGATGAATTTGTTGTTGAATTGACTTGGTAACAATATAGGCTCATTCAAATGGATACATTGAAGTCATATAAATATCATGACTTAATTGTGAGTCATGTCAAATAAAAGGCTTTTGACAGTAAGAAGAAAAAAATAACAAAGGACCTAGAGCAAAGAAAAGGTTAGAAATATAATGTTATGCCAAAAGAATAAAAATAATCCTCCTCTTTAGATAGAAAATACAATAAAGAGAGGCTCACATGCACTAATTTAAATGTGTGCATGATGAATCCAAATGAATGAAGAATCAAATTGACCAACTGACAATTTTTTTTGAGAATAATAAAATTAGTGTTCCTAATTCTTCCAATTAGAGTTAAATAACACATGAGTCTTCTAAGTATAAGGATATTAATAAGAACCAAGATAAGGGAAAATTAATTATAATTGTATCCTAACCATATATATGTGTAACTAAATATGGTGCCTTATGCTACATGGCTTGATCACATGGCATGTTCTCATCCTTGGATTGTTTTTATATGCCTTCCATCTTGTTAGGTAATGATACTTGTACATAATTAAGTGGGAGTGGATATATTGAAGTGAATGATAAAACATTTCATGATGTTTTATTTGTTTCTTATTTATCTACCAATATCTTATCTATTTATTAGATTAGTCACATCTATTCAAGTAATAAATCTAACATTAGTGTTTATTAAGGAAGTAGGTAGTGACTCCATAGCTAAATTTTTGGAAGAAAAACATCAATAATGATTGTATAATTTCTCACATTTTCCTCTTGATCAACCCTCTACCATTTTTCACATTCATTTAGATGGGGTGACTAAATTATGGGATGAATGATTTATCCCTCTTAACAATCTCTACCTAGAGTAACTCAATCATCAAGAAATGGTTTTAGGGTTTCCATGAGTCAAGTTTTATGATGTATTTTTCCAAATTTTCATACTTTTTAACCATAATAAGGAGAAATATGACAAGGGTAAATCATAGAGGGTTGAATATATATTGAATATTGTCCATAGTAACATTACTGGCCCATTTCTAAAACCTTCATTCAATAAGACAAAATACATGATTACTTTCATTGATGAATTTTTTAGGTATACATGTGTGTGTTTTATTAAGTATAAATCTAAGGTATTTTATAATTTTCAACACTTCAGGGCACTTGTAGAAAAATAGCTAGGTAAATTCATCAAGATTTTATTCACTGATAATGGTGACATGTTAGTAAACATTTTGATAATTTTTTCACATTAGAGGGGATCGAAATTTAGCTTAAAATTCCATATGGTCATTAAAAAAATGGTAATTCATAGTGTAGGAATAGGTCCTTAAAATAAATGGCCAAATATATTCTACACTTTAATTCTCTTCCACCTAAATATTAGGCTGATGCGATTAGCTATGCATGTTATATCTAGAATTGAGTTGCTCATATAGTATTAAATGGAGTAACTCATTTTAAAGCTTAGATGGTTGAAAACCAAAAGTGAAACACTTATTAGTGTTTGGATCTCATACTATGGCCCACATTCTAAAGAATAAATCTAAGGAAATAGAACCTTAGATTTAAACTTACATTTTCATTGGATATCCTAAGGGTGTTAAGGGACACAAGATTATCCATTCCACCACTCATGAGTTGTTAATTAAAATAAATGTTAATTTTCAAGACAGTATTTTGGACTTCAAACTCAAAACCTCTCCCTCTTCCTTAGATACACTAGGATTTGATGAAATTTTTAATGATTTAGATCCTCTTGAATAACTTCCTAATGATCCAAATGCTTATTATGTTTTTTTATGATGAGAGTAGTGATTAGGATTTACCTCCTTATCCTAAAATTTATTAATAAGATGAGGAATATCCTTTAGAATATCTAAGCATTGGTCCTCTTTGGGCCAAAAATACACTAAAAATTGATGGCCAGTGGGTTAGAGATCCATCAGATAGCAGGTAAACCTATTCAAAATTATAAGATCCCCCACATGATTTCATTACCTTTGATTATAATTTAAAATCATTTTATGAGGAATGAGGCACTCCTAAGTGGGATAATGTTATGGAAGAGGAGTATGGTTCTTTTTTGAGGAACAATAATTGGGATTTAGTCCCTCTTCATAAGGGAAGAAAACTTGTTAGATGTAGGTGGATCTACCTAGAAATAAATTAGTAAATGGTTTTGTAAATAATTCCAAATCATGTATGGTATCAAATAGTTTTTCTTAGGTACCTAGGATTGACTATACCTAGACATTTTCCCTAGTTGAAAAAATGAACTCAACTTAGCTCACTCTCACCATTGTTAAAACACATCACTGAGATGTTCCTCAGATGGATATGAGGAGTGCCCTTATTCATGGTGAACTCAAAGATAAAATATACATGGATAAACCACAAGGATTAATGGAATATTCTTCCTTAGTTTACAAACTTCAAAAATCTATGTATGGCCTCAAATAACCTCTTCATGTTTCGTATGCTGAGATTGACTCCTTTCTTCTTTTGGTTGGGTTTAAAAGATTCCATTTTAATCCAAATGTGTAATTTTTATGGAAGGATTATTAATTATTAATTTTGGTTCTCTATGTGGATGACCCAATGATCATAAGGAGTTCATCAATTATCTCAATAGTGAAAAATGATTTTTTGACAAGTTCTCAATGACTGGCTTAGGTCTTTTGCATTACTTCCTTGAGATTGAAATTTATAAATCTAACTCTTGGATCACTATTTCATAATCTAAGTATGCTCTTGATTTTATTAAATGATTTAATATGGTTAACTATATATCAGCTATTGCTCCTTTTCTATCTAGTGTAAAAATTGAGGTTGATTGTCCATCCCTTTGGTTGATGCTAC